>JAKWBJ010000496.1:1395000-1745000 GCA_023159175.1 Wohlfahrtia magnifica | reverse complement strand
CATAAAACGTCCTAGACAAGTGCAGTGAATTTTCGGTTTAAGCAGCTTGATATTATCATGATTTTGTTTTTTTTTTTTTTCTTCGTAATACTCAAGTCAGTATATAGACAAAATTGGTATTAGAAGGTACGTAACCACAGCGCCAGGGTATCCCACGGTGAAATTGAACAGTTGTCAACTGTTGCACTCCAAAAATCGATATCCGTCATTGTCTTCACAGAAGGGGAAGTGAGCACAGGAATAAAAAGAAAACCGTAGACATACAGTGTACGACTGTACTCCAAGTCCTTAACCGTCCACTGCCTTCACAGCGAAGGATGCTTAGAGCATAGGAAAATTTAAAAACGATAAGATTGTTTACAATCCAAATCTTGTCTAGCAAAACTGATGGGTATAGGACAATGTCCAAAAATAGGTGCAGTGAAACGTGCACATGGTTATTTAAAACTTATCTACAATGTTAGCATTATGAATAAAAGATATTAACTTTGAGTAGTTACAAAAATTACGAGAGTTTAATAAATCAAACAGATTTGAGAGTTCCTCAAAAAATTGTATCATTGTCTTATAGAGTCACACTTAGAGCAGTGAAAAATAACGTGTTAAGCGCTGTACACCAAGCCACAATGTCCACAATTATCAAAATCCCTCTTTCGATACATACGAAGGTAGACACTGTCATATTTATAACCGGACAAAAACCGGTTCATAAGCTTAGTGCCCCTTGGACTCAATCTCAGGCCGCAATACCACGGTAAAATCGGAGTTCAGACTTTTCATTAAAGAATTGCTGAAAATCGTGTTTCAACGTATGTAGCTTGTATTTCCCTCAAAGCCTCGGAATAGGTAAAAAACAGTCGACATTTCATCAGATAAAGCCCTTTTCTCTAAGAAATATACTCTTTGATGCAAAAAGTTACCAACATTAACTCATACAAACCGAATAACAGGAATATGTGATCCCTCAACAAGACCATGAATTTCCTGCACAATGAAGTTGAGTGACTCTTTGTCCCTTAGGGCATACAAGGAGTTCTTACTATCAGAATATATCACCAATTTAAAAATATCGTCATCGATCGGAACCTGAATAGCCTTCCTAATTGCCAAAAGCTCTTTTTAATAAATTAACCGCGGGAGTAGCCTCCCGAATGGCATGTTGGTAGCGATCATTAAGTGAGAAAGAATTTTTAATAGTCACCCATAAAAATTTTAAAGACCTTACCATCCAAATTGAGATATTTATCCTCCTGGAAGAAGCAGTGCTAAAAAACATGGTTCTAGTTATCGAGATGTTATATGACATATTGAGAGTAGCACATTTAGTCCTAAACTGAAGTAACTTACGCTGAAGAATGTTAACAGCAGTATAAAATCACGGTCAAATCATCAACATACTGAAATAAGAGCGTACTATTGTCCTCAACAGTATGAAGCGGGGCAGTGCATAGATTACATAAAATTGGACTAAGACAACTACCATGTGGCAGGAACTAATACTTAGACAAAGCTCCCTATCCGATAAGAAACAGAGTATCCAATCAATAAGATCGGCAGGTATACTGAAAACAAAAAGAACATCCCTTAAGCGACTTACACTGACAGAATCATAAGCATTGCTAATGTTCACGGATGCAATAACAACCTTGAAGGCACACGATAAAGAAATTCATTAAGACAAGTAGTAGTGGAGATAAGTGCAATGGGCTTAAAACTGTGGAAGTCATCCAAAGACTTATCCCTTTCGGTATCGGAATAATTTTGATCCTTCTCCACGAGGTATAAATGTCACAATCATTAAAATGTTTATTTAAAGTTGATAACACAGATCGCTTTGCATTGTCCAGTAAGCAACCCGGTCCACTTCCCCCGCAGATGCAAGAATTCTTCGGAAAACTTCAAAAGCAAAAGGAAGTGATAGAGCGTTGTTAAATTTCGAAAAGGAGATAAAAGTGTTGTTTGTGACATGGTCCCCTAAAAATTAAGAAATGCATTATCATTATCCCAGGAGGAGTCGGATCTCCGCCTCCTCAGGTTCCTAACAAAGTGCCAAGCCTCCCTAGTGTTGGGTCGACTGTTCACTTTCGATATTCTGTCGTAATATATCTGACAAAGAGCTTTGCATAGTGCAAGAGCCAGAAAATTCCGGTGGTTACAGGAGTAGTAAATTTCTTTTCTTTTAACCTTTATATATGACTTTGATTTTTTCTTAACTACTCTAACTGCATCCTTTTATATATTCTCAGCCAATATTGCACTATCCAAATTCGCGGGAAATGTATAACTGTTCCCCATATTCTTATTCAGATCAGGGAAATTGCTATCGTAATCATTGAAAATATCAAACCGATTGGTCGAAAAAGAAGTCGGAACTTTCTTTCTAGAAAGCTTCCTCAGGGTCATTTTCTTGCATATGTCAAATTCCTGCTGCCATTTAGGACACGGCCTTTTGTCCGAACCCGAATGGGAAATGTCCTCACATAAAATATATTTAGTATCACAGTTACCACTACTCTCAACCTTCGTACAATTAAGGTACATTTTACTCGAGCGAAAACCTTTCAGAGTAAGATCAACCTGACCGCAATTTCTCCATTGACGAATTGGAGGCCATTACAAATCAACCTGAATATGACAACAATCTAATACAACAGGTTCAGGAATATCATTCGAGGAAAAGCCAATCTTAACAGAGTATGTCGAAGTCTCAGTAGGAACACTTTCTTGACCTAAACCGACCGTCCTAGCAGCCACAACTGGAAATTGCGAACCAATATTTAACCTTTTGTACTCATCATCCAATTCCAATGAAACGTTGCGTATTATTCTATAGGAGTGGATAAAAGATTCAGGGATAAAGAGGCGAAAACCAACCTCATCTGTATTTAAAGTCGCAAACTTATTATCATTTACTGCCGTACCAAATTTTTTTCTAAATACAGCACAACCTACATACATATGTTCTCAATAAGAAGAATATCATTAATACTTAGTTTCTTAATCCTACGGTACAGAAACATAGAAATTGTAATTCTATTTCCCCCAGCCTCAAATTTAGAACTACCACTAACCACTAATACAAGAAAATTACTAGAATAATCGGATGGATAAATATTCAAAGGCAAGCTACCACCAGCATGACGGACCTGAAGTGCTACAGAGCTACAGAGTTACCCTGAGACACATTACTGTCGTCACAAAATGTTGTGCAAAAAAAGAGAGACACAAAAACGGAGAAAATTTCAAAACTTTTTATTTATTAAAGTACAGTTACATTCAAATAATAAAAAAAACAACAACAAAACAGCTATATAAATGTAAAATTTCTTTTCAGTTGGCCAATTCTAATCGCTTTTGCTTGATTGCTTTATTCAAACGGTATAGCAGTATAGATCAAAATTGATTGTTCCGCCAGTGTTTATAATTGATAATTCCCATCAAATGCCATCAAAATCTCAATAATCCGGGCTTTGAAATTGCCATTTGTCATTAATTTTTTGTTTAATACTCTCATATATGGTGAAATTACTTATAAGGTGGTGTTGAACAACCAGCTGGTTTTTTTAAGTTATTCCGTAGCTGCCAACAGTTTTGTTTTTATTCATGTTTTGGTTTATACCTATTTATGTTTTCTTATTAAAAACAGATACATCTTTTGTGAAAATTTAGAAATGTTTGTGAAAATTTTGAGATTTTTGTGAAAATTTGTGAGTATGTGTGTTTTTTTAATATAATGTTTGTGATTTTTAGAAAATAAACGAGAAAAAAATAAATAATTCCAAACTTTTCTTCTAATTTGCTGCCGCTAAACAAAATACCAACGATTGGCGCATTTATACATATTTTTAAGAAATGCATCGAAAAATGGTAGCGTTCGTGCCTATTTGATGTGATTTATGAGTCATCATCGTTATTTTCAACTCTTTTATTATTATTTATCTTTTTTTTAATAAAAACTAAAATTTAATTTTTTATTTGTGTGTTTTTCTTCTCGTTTATTTATATTTTTCAGTTTTGACAGCTACTTTTCCATTTCACCCCGGGTTCATTTTGACATTAACGTTTCATAAAATGTCTCGTTGTTTTTGTATTATTGCAGACTGCCACCACCCAGGGCTGCCAAGTGAAATTTACAGAAAATAGTAATTTTTCCAATAAATTTTTAAAATGTTGTCATTTCATTTTAGAAAAATCGTCAAAGAAATTGTACCAAAACACACCAGTTTTTAGTATTTTAAATTTTTATTTGCAGTATCTATATGGTACATTTAAAATATTACGCACTTACAGATGAATACCTCATTCGCCAAATCGATTAACTTCAATTTTAGAATTTTATTAGACAGTAATGTCAAAACACTGTATTGATTCAAAATTATATTCAAAACAAATTTCTCTGATAGTAACTTTTAATAATACTAAACGATAGAGATACTTATAATTTTAGTAGTAACTTTATAAAAGTTTTAAAACTATTCTTTGACTCTTTTAATAATTGCTTTCTTTAAAATTTATTTTTTCATTTAATTTTTTATATACATACATATAAACAACCGCACAGTGCGTTGAGCCCTTACAAACAATGGACAAAAATTGAAGGAGTGGTTGGATACCGATGAAATTTGCTGCTATAAGTTTGAGCTTCTGAGCCCAAAAATTATTACAGATTTGTTGGAAATTTTATAGTTTTGGACGATTTTCTTAAGCTTTTTTCTAAAAAGTAAAAGTGTGATAACATTTCCGGAGTTTCATTATTAGATAATAAAATTTAAATATTATCATGAATTTTTAGGTTTTATTTTTAAGTTTTTTTTTAAATATAATTTTATATATACATACATATATATATATATATATATATATATATATATATATATATATATATATATATATATATATATATATACATATATATATCTATTTATTTATTTATTTATTTTTATATATATTTTTATTTTTATTTTTTTATTATATATTATTTTTATTTTTTTAATGCTTGCCAACATGTATTTTTTATTAAATTTTTTTTTTATGTAAATTTTTCATTTTAAGCATTAAAAAATAAAAAATATTTGTAGGACGAAGTAGGAAAAATTATTTGCAGTTCCTGATTATATAGAATTCGTACTAGTTGATTAAAAAATAAAACGGCACTTATTTTTATATGATTTGTTTTTTTTCATCGAAATTTTTTTATTTGTGAAGTTTTTCATTTAACAATATCTTATTAAAATCACTAAAATATATATCAAATTATACATTTTCTAAAATTTTTTAACACTATTTATTTACTCAAATATTATTTATAATAAAAAACTTTACTTCGCTTAGTTGAATCAAAACACAAATTTTTGATAACTATTTGTTTAATAGAACTAAAACGATTGAACAAAACATGATTTTTTTTTAATATCTCAACTTCAAGTGTCACAGCGTAACCAAAACTGAGTCTTTCACCTAAATATTTTGTTTTTATTTTACTGATGTAATTACCTGTCGATTGATACCAATATTGTTTGGTTTCGCGGTGTGAACCGTTACTTTTTTTGTTTAGTTGAAATTTTCGGTGTGAAGTCACAGTAATTGTATAAATCATACCAAAAAAATTGTTTTTCGCCAAAAAAAAGCATTTCCTTACTCTTGACTAACATTAATCGCAAGCAAAAATCATAAGAAGTTAACTAGTTGTCTCAACTACAAAGAGTTATTAATACTTTTAAACCTCCTAATTGTCCATATTGCAAAAATCGTCATTTTAGAGGCAAAAAACATCGTCATTTTGCCTAAATTTTGTTAAAAAATCGTCAAATCTGGCAGCCATGCCGCCACCTTATGTAATTTCACCATGTTCTCATATCAAATCCAATTTTTATCGCTTGTAAATATCCATTACACAAACATGGAGTTCAATTTCGTTGTGTTTCAGTAGTTTCACCGAATCCAGTTCAATCAATCCAAATACCGTTGCTGTAACTCTTGTTGCACTCAAACATCGAGTTATTTTTGGTAATAGCGTTTTCTAATGATTTGGAATTGTCATGTGGTTATTGTTTAGTATATACGATATATTGTGAACAGATTCACTAATTTTTCAGTGATTGGCCGATCAAGGTGAGATAAATTTTTTTCATCAAAGTCCGGCGTTCACTAACAGTGTTGCCACAGCTTCGAGTTTTTTGTAACCAAATTTCATTAAAAAGTAACCAAAATTTCAATGCAAAAAACATTAAAATAAAAGGATATATGATGAAAATAATATACATCGATTTTATAAATTTTTTTTAATGAATATAGACCGGTCGAACCATATAGTAGTCTTGAACTATAATATTTGCTAAAATTCACTATTACAAGCATAATTAGTATCTCATTTTTATAACACAATAAATTGGCCTTCTTATAACACGGTGCCTTCTTATACATTATATATAATGATACTATTTTTCTGACAGGCGCTGCTGAGCAGAATAAAGGTCTGTTTTTGAAATCTTCAAATCATCATATTTGAACAGTTTTTGATACAAATAGAAAAACTGCCAGATTAATCAAAACTGTTCAAATACGATGAAGGCATTACTACATGAAGTTTTTTGTCAAGTCCAAGAAGAGCCTGCAAATTTATTCGAAGCCACTTAAGCGAACCGTTTGTAAGCAAAAACCAATAAAATGAGGTACGCTCGAGTCGTTGCAAGACTTTGTTGTTGAAAAGCCGTAAAAAAATTACTGCGCCAATTCATTATAACTGGCGTAGTAAAAAGGATCCACATGAAGCCCATATATTCCACTATGACAGTTATTGCAAGACTAGCTAAAACTATAAAATTGTAGTTCAAAAATTTATCTCACCCGCCATCTAGTCCACACCTTGTGCGGCCGACTAATATTTGATTCGATTGAAATACAGCACTTCATATTTTGCCTCAAAGTCCATATGTTATCAAAAACATAAGAAAGGTAATGTCCAACGAAAATATCTTAAATTTATATCGTACCAATGTTTCACAACATAAGTCCCATTTTTTAGTTGTCCACCCAATAAGAGGATGAGTAATAAATATTAAAAGAAGGCATTACCTTAGCTTTTCATTTCGAGAAAAAATAACCAAAATGGAAAGTCCGCATCTACACATCGAAGCAAAAATAACCAATTTTGGTTAAAAATAACCAAAACGGCAACACTGTTCACTAACAGCATTCTTACCAAACAAGGCGAACTCAAACCAGGTGACTTGGCTTGGCTTGCTATGTCGGCAACAGCTGATAAGTGTATATATGTCAAAACAATTCGCCATTACTAGTTTTTTACAACAAATATATGTGACACACAGTTAATTTGTTTATTATTTGCTTACTACAGTGTTGCATTATTTTGATACAATGTTAAAGTCTGTTTACAGTGTTGTATTCGTTTTCAAAGTGAGACCACCTTGTTAATATCGCCTTCTTATCGAACATTTAACAAACATATTTATTTTTATATAAAATGCATTACTTTCCAACCTATGCGTTAAAGTTAAAAAACTTCGTTGGGTTTTCTATTACTCTACAACAATTAGGTTTTGTATATAACTATTTCTATTTGTTTTTCTTATTTCGTTAATCTGGCATTCCTAACAACGTAAGCGTCATTTTTAGTTGTCAAAAAAAATTTTTCATCGTGATACAGAAAGTTGTGAAAAAAATTGCGGCTCGTGTTGGTGACTTATTTTTTTTCAAGATTTATAAGCCATAGAAATTTTCTGAAATATAAGCACAGAAAAGTTGTTTAAAAATGACGGATATAAAATCATTTTTCCATGAATGGTGTGCAAAAACAAAAGTTGATCCCAAATTTGAAGTTCGGCCAACTGGTAAGACTTTCCCATTATTCAATCCGGGGTTATTTGCAACTAATGTATATATTTTTTTACATATAATTTCATATTTTAGGGCCAAAGCATAGGCAGCGTTTCTTATGCGAAGTTCGTATACCGCAATACCCATATGTTGCCGTTGGCAATTCAACTAATAAAAAGGATGCTGAGCGTAATGCGGCACGAGATTTTATAAATTTTTTAGTACGTACTGGTAAAATTCAATCGAATGAAATACCCGCTGATATCGGTGTTGCAGCGGTAGCATCATCAAACAATGATGAACCCGGTGGTAGTAATTTAAACAATTCAGATAATAAGCAAAGAAGATTTTTCGATGGCAATGCTGGGCCACAGGACTTGGGTCAAGCTTACCGACCAATGGATCGTGGAAACAGTCGGGAGCATTTCAATTTTATCGACCGTGCTCAAGAACAATTGGATATGAAGGAAGCCGAGTCGATTGACGTAAATGCAGCTATACATGGCAATTGGACTATAGAAAATGCTAAAGCTAAACTGCATCAGTTTATGCAAATGAATAAAATTTCAGCGGATTATAAATATACTCCTGTTGGACCTGATCATGCAAGGTAAGTTAAAAACTATTGCGCTTGATTAAAGTTCGACTAAGTGTTATTACGGAGACATTTAAGAAAAATCAATAATACCAGGTACACACTCCTCGCAAACTAGCAAGTATAGTTGTATGAGAACACCTTCTAAAAACCATGACTTACTACTCTACAAAATTGTACGATTATGTCAAAAATCATACGCCCATGTGCTGAAAAACGCAAATCGCAAAAAAAAATTGCTATTACGATTTGTAGTCACAAAATTGATGTGCTCAAAATAGCATCACAAGAAATTTTGCTATTTCAACTCGCAAGCATAGTAAGAGGTGACTTCTATGTGAACTTCTATACATTGCAATAACTGTGTTTCAAACAGTATAAATAAAATTCAATGTGTATAATTAAAATTCAATGTGTTTTTATTTATCGTCCTTAAAAAATAAATTATTTTGCTTTATTTTAATAAAAAAATTTCTACTTGGGAAATATCTTTTGATGGTTGTTACATTTGTTAATTTTAAAGTTGGCGATTTACAGTACACAGCAGTTTTTTCGCATACGAGAAACAAGTATTACCGTACTTTACATATATTTATATTAAGCAAAACGCGAGATATCCAGCGCATGAAAATTTGTTATTTGCAATTTGAAAAAGTGATTTCAAAATTTTGCGTTTTACAGCACATGGGCGATAGGTTCCTGTCCTACATAAGAAAATCGCAACAAAATGTGATTGGATGCCGCACTCGTACAAGAAAGGTGCGAAAGCATATGCTTCACAAAAAGCAACTTGGATCTCAGAAAATTATATTTTTGAAAATTTCCAAAAGATCAAACGGACATACTTGTTAAAAAAAATCTGTCACGCAATATTACACTTTTTGAACACACATTAAATTTTTAACATATTAAACGACTAATAGCGTTTTCTTTTATAAAAAAGAAAATGTTGCACTCCGTTGCCCTTTCTTTTTTGAGTTGCTTTTTTTAAATTTAATACAAAGAAAAGGCGCCGTGTTTATCCCTAAATATGTTGCCTTTAAAGAGCTTAAATTTCCTTAATTTTTGACAACGTTTTATGGCAAAGAACAATCGAAGTGCAGCATTTTTTGTCAGAAAAGAAAACTCCATAAATCTGATAGTCAGTCATTGCGTTAAGCAATTATATATTAGGATTATGTTTTTTTTTTTAATCATTTTGCAAAAATCAAATTTTTTAATCCTTAGCCAAAATGGCAATAAAAAAATATGAAGAACACTACCTTACTTTTTTGCTGCTATCAAAAAATGCTCCGCACCAAGAGTTGAAATTTGATCTACATATGTTCAATATAATTAAAACATTACATCGAAATTTGAGATAGTTTAAAACAATACTTTGAAAGTTACCGCAAAAAAAATTTTTATTACTCTTAGTATTGACTTTCAATAGCCTTGGTAACATTGTGTCGGCTAGGATATGCGACCTGGAGGGCTTTCTATCAGGTCTCAGCTGGCTCCTTAGGTGATGCCTGGTCCTCTTTGGGTATCCGTCTCTTTCTGTATGCTACTTCTGACCCTTTTTCTTCTCCTATTTCTTTCTCCGTCCGTCCTCTCTTTTTCTAATTCTTCTCTTCATTCCTTTTCTCTTATCCATTGAGACGTTCTTTCCACAATTGACCACTGTGGTCTCTGGGTGGGGTACTTTCGGTACCGCTTTTCTTAACTACCTACCTAGTATTGACTATCAGATGGTGAGACATAAATTTTTCGTAAAAAAAAAATGTTGAAATAACCCTATTATGCATACACATCGTTGCTCTCATGAAGAAAGACTCTAACTCGTATATTTTTTGCAAAAAGCACTACCTTCTCCTGTAAAATTGTAATTATTTGAGTTATGGCCTTTTTACATGTTAGCAACGTCATAAGTATTTAAGAATTACAGTATTACAGTAGCGGAAACAATGACCTATCGGATTAAGAGCTGTCAGAATTTTTTCTTGTGTTACAAATTTTAGAATGAATAGAATAAAAATGTGTTTGCTTGATAAATATACACAGGTTCCTTAAGTTAACTATGGCATTGTTACGTTTTAACCTTTTTAAAACGTTTGAATTCGTGTATATTGCGTTAATATAAAATAAAACTATTTTTATTTTAGTTGTTTTACAATATGTTTCTTCTTTATTAATTTCACTGTACTTTAATACACCAAATTCGCTTTTAAATCACTTTTTATTTGCGCCTTGAGCAGCCTTCTTGACAGCCAATTCAAAACTAACTAACTCAACAGCCGCAATTCGCCGCTTTTATAGTATTTCATCTTAGTTTAGAATGTTCTAGTGCGGACACGAATTTTTGATTTTTCGACGTTAATTCAAGTGGTCTCAAATAACACAAAAAGTAACCGATCCATGCATTGGCAGCACTTTTAATTAGTGCAGATAATTTTAGAAGTTTTTAAGCTTTGATACAAGCCAATACAATTTTGAGCTAAAATCTCATAATAAGCTCTCTAATGGGCATACGAATAAAATATCAATCAGTACATCAACTATTTACAACACAAAATCAAACCACATTCTGAATATAGGTCAACAATATTATATTCATGCTGTTCTGATCAACAACCCTACAAGAACAGTGTCAGTCATTTGACTGGTCAATTGACTGGCACCGTGACCGAAATAGCTATCATTTCTTTCTATCAAGTTATTAAGGGCAAAATGAAAAAAATGACCGAATCATTTGTGTACATGTGATTTTCCATCCTTCTCTAACTTATGAATTCTGTAGACTATAAAACATTTATCTGAGCTTCTCACTCTGCTGATGCTTACTTATCAAAGATGATGTAAATGTTAGTCAAAGTTGACTAAGTTGACTATTTGATGTATAAAGCCGTCAAAGTTTATATATGTACACTTTTTGTAATAAAAGACGATTTATTATTTTTACACTAACAATTTAGTAGATTAGAAATATATTTTATAATTCATTAATAATACAATGTACATCATTAAATTATATTTTTTTTTATTTCACTCAGTAAATGGTTATTCCGCTTCTCTTACTCTTGTTTTGAACTAAACTGGGTCTAAACAGTTGAAAAAGATCTGAAAGTTGTAGAAAAGATATATTAATAATAATAATTATATGCGCAAGTGGATAAGTTACTAATTATTTCATCATTTATAGATGTATATATATGAATACCTCTGAGTATTGTTGAACAACATGAGCTTACCTAGTACATGCTTTTTCCACCTCCTTTCCCAATAGTACTTCAAAGTAGGTTGTCTGCAAACATTATTCGAATGTTGTCTGTAAAGAAGGATAAATATTAAAATAATAAAGTATTAATTTGTGTTTGTTACCATTACCTGGGCAAAATCTGGCAGTTCCACCTTTTACTTTCCATCCGCAAGTGTCATAAATTGCGGCATGCATGTGACTTCGTCACAATGTTTGTCCTGTATCTTACCAGTCATTAACAGACTGATGCTATCTTGTATTTTATCAAGAATATCTATTGAGCCATTTCTAGTTTTGGCACGACCTGGTAAAAATATTGATTATTATTTACATATATATATTAAAAGCAATATCAAAAGTTCTGGAAACTTACATATGCTTCAATTTCGTCCTACCTGGTTACAATCACTTGTCCTTTTATCAGTTTTTTTTACATAATACATACAATATTTTTATTTCGATTATATTTTTATTTTAATTTTGCTAGAATTCACAAAAATATTGTTTTTTATATATTATGTCAAATGTCTCAAAATATAATTCTGCAACGCTTGTTGTTTCACTTTTTCTCTTGTTGTTTCACTCTTTCAAATGTTCAAATATAAAAAAGTTGTAAATGTGTTAGTAATAAAATTGTTTCTGGTTAGTTTCGGTTATCCATTTCTTGTAGGGAAGTAATAAGACTGCAGAAATTACAGAAGGAGGCGATGCGTGCAATATTGAAAGTAAATAGATTAACATCAACAAGATGGATGTTAGACTGTTTGAAATGGTTAAATGTGAAAGAAAGATTACAGGTAAACACCATAAATTTTATACCGAAATTGAAAATAGGAAATGCACCAGACTATCTAGTAGAACAACTGCGATATGTTGTGGAGGTTCAACCATACAGATTAGAAACGTCACGGACTTCAGGATTCCACAGGCAAACACAAGTGATAAACAGAGAACGTTATTTTTTAAATGGCTGAATTTGTATAATATATTGCCATCTGATATTAAAAATGAAACAAATTATAATGTGTTTAAAAGGAAAATAGTAAATTTTATAAGGTACATTAACTAGAGCTCATATACAATTTGTATTATATATATTAACTGAATTGTAATTTAAAATATTAATAATACTACTTACTATCAATAAATTTAGTACAAAATGCTTTGGATATAGAAAAACCACACATATTCACAAATTTTCATAAAAATTTTAAAATTTTCACGAAAGTTATGTATTTGTTTTTAATAAGAGAACAAATATAAACAAAAACACGAATAAAAACAAAACTGTTGACAGCGATAGGGCGATTAAAAAAAAAAAAAAAAAAAAAAAAAAAAAAAAAAAAAATAATAATAATAATAATAATAATAATAATAATAATAATAATAATAATAATAATAATAATAATAATAATAATAATAATAATAATAATAATAATAATAATAATAATAATAATAATAATAATAATAATAATAATAATAATAATAATAATAATAATAATAATAATAATAATAATAATAATAATAATAATAATAATAATAATAATAATAATAATAATAATAATAATAATAATAATAATAATAATAATAATAATAATAATAATAATAATAATAATAATAATAATAATAATAATAATAATAATAATAATAATAATAATAATAATAATAATAATAATAATAATAATAATAATAATAATAATAATAATAATAATAATAATAATAATAATAATAATAATAATAATGATGATGATGATGATGATGATGATGATGATGATGATGATGATGATGATGATGATGATGATGATGATGATGATGATGATGATGATGATGATGATGATGATGATGATGATGATGATGATGATGATGATGATGATGATGATGATGATGATGATGATGATGATGATGATGATGATGATGATGATGATGATGATGATGATGATGATGATGATGATGATGATGATGATGATGATGATGATGATGATGATGATGATGATGATGATGATGATGATGATGATGATGATGATGATGATGATGATGATGATGATGATGATGATGATGATGATGATGATGATGATGATGATGATGATGATGATGATGATGATGATGATGATGATGATGATGATGATGATGATGATGATGATGATGATGATGATGATGATGATGATGATGATGATGATGATGATGATGATGATGATGATGATGATGATGATGATGATGATGATGATGATGATGATGATGATGATGATGATGATGATGATGATGATGATGATGATGATGATGATGATGATGATGATGATGATGATGATGATGATGATGATGATGATGATGATGATGATGATGATGATGATGATGATGATGATGATGATGATGATGATGATGATGATGATGATGATGATGATGATGATGATGATGATGATGATGATGATGATGATGATGATGATGATGATGATGATGATGATGATGATGATGATGATGATGATGATGATGATGATGATGATGATGATGATGATGATGATGATGATGATGATGATGATGATGATGATGATGATGATGATGATGATGATGATGATGATGATGATGATGATGATGATGATGATGATGATGATGATGATGATGATGATGATGATGATGATGATGATGATGATGATGATGATGATGATGATGATGATGATGATGATGATGATGATGATGATGATGATGATGATGATGATGATGATGATGATGATGATGATGATGATGATGATGATGATGATGATGATGATGATGATGATGATGATGATGATGATGATGATGATGATAAATAATAATAAATAATAATAAATAATAATAAATAATAATAATGATAACGATAATATAATAATAATAATAATAATAACCAGCTGGTTCTTAACATATGTGTGTGAAGTTAAATACGAAAGTTAAATATGTTTTTCTTAACATAACAAAAACTTGTGTAAGTTAACAGAATATGTGTAAGGATAAATACGAATATGAAATTTTTCTGTTAAGTTAACAGAGACTTCTATTTTAGCATTACTTCCACAATTGTGGATTATAAAATATAAATTTGAATAAAAATAACTAAACAAAGGTAAAAAATTACAGAAATTTTAAACAATATTTCTTAATTCTCATTAGGTCAATTTTTGGTTTACTATAATAGCATTGAATTAAATTGGTTGGTCGGTGGGGAGGTGGGGGGAAAAAGTTAGCTACGGTCTATATATCTCCGATCTGGTACTTTGCAGCCCAAAAAGGAAAACTGGCCCTGAAGCCTTGATACCTTGGCTATAAAGCCCACCAGGTCCGATTCCCCCACAATTGCATCTTAGGTCCGATTTTTCATGAACGACATATATATACGGTAAAAATGAAAAATAAAAGTTAGCTACGGTCTATATATCTCCGATCTGGTACTTTGCAGCCCAAAAAGGAAAACTGGCCCTGAAGCCTTGATACCTTGGCTATAAAGCCCACCAGGTCCGATTCCCCCACAATTGCATCTTAGGTCCGATTTTTCATATTTTTTGGTGGACAATTGTTTTAAATGTAATTACCAGCTACAAGAAATAAAATCCATTTGTTATTATTACTGTATCTCTCTAATTATATTTTTTTAATTTTTACAATCCTTTACCTTGTTTTGGTTATTTTTATGCCAAATTATGTTTTTATACCAAATTATCTTTTATAATCCACAATTGTGGAACTAATGTTAACATAACAGTCTTTGTGATCTTAACAGAAAAATTTCATATTCGTATTTATCTTCACACATATTCTTAACACCACCTTATAAATAATATCACCATGTTCAGATTATAATAACTTTTTGAATTAAATAATTGTTTGATTAGTGTCAAAATATAAAAATTTATTTAAAAACAAATACTAATGATGAACGATTAAGAGCAGCATCTCTTATGGTGTTGGAGGAAGAGGCGAAGATAAAATAATGTATGATCTTGTTGCTTGACGCTTTCGCTTTGTGTCTTAATATATTAAAATCATTTAGCGCTCGCTCTTTACAACGCCATCGAAAGAGTTTTTAATTATCCTTTGTCCAGAGCAAGGAAAGTAATTGAAAATGCTTTTGGTATTATGTCAGCTCGTTTTGTGGTAATGCGTTGCCATGTAAAGCAGGAACCAACAACATCAAGAACGTAGAACCCTCGTGTTCTACGTACTGCACAATTTTTTAATGATACGCAAAAGTTCCGTTTCTTTTAATGCAAATCTTGTGATCATTGTGTGGAAGACGGCAGTCTCATTCTTGGTGAATGGCTAAATGAAAAAATTGGATTACCCAACCAGCCAACCGTTCTTACATCGCAAAGTGAAGTTACCTTTCATTTAAATTTGCTTAGTATATAATTTAATATTTATGAAGCTTACGTATGATACTTTTCTATTCACATTTTCAGGATATTGTACGCGAAGTTTTGCCCACTTCGCATTTAAATCTTTTACATTATACTTCTTATCAAAGTTTTCCGAGATATTTTGACAACGGTTTCTCGGGCAACTTTATTGTGGTAAGTGTTGTTGGGAGCATTCTACAATTTTTCCTGGCCTTTTACCAAGGTAATTAATTTAAAAATTTCACTTTCGTCCCATTCTCGTTCAACTTTTGGTTTAAATCGTGTTTTTTTTTTTTTTTTTTGACAGTAATTTAGTGCGCAGTCTCCATGTTTTTTTAAATTCTTTTTATAATTTATTTTATTAAAATTATTTATTGAACTTTTCAGTAAAACTTCAATATGCTACCGCAGATTATTTATTGTTTTAGTGTCGCCAACACAGTGTTTGTTTAACGACAAAGTCACAATAAAATATCATAGCATTAAACACTAAATCTTGACACAATGGGTATGATGTGACTTCTGTATCCACAATGTGGAAGTTAATTCGAAAAATTGGACAACAAAGAACAAAAGCAATAAAAAATTATTTATTTTTTAATTGGCGATTTTGGATTTTTATTATATTTTTTTTTTTCATTCATACTTTTTATATTAATTCGGTTTTTCCCGTCCTGGGAAATTCAACTTCAAACCGCAAACAACTATTGTTAGTGCTTTCTATAAAATTGTTTTTGCAGGTAGCTAGCTTTTCTAGTATGTTATGTAAATCGAAAACGAGTAAATTTTAAAGACAAAGAAAACTTAAATGTGTCAATTATTTTAAAATTTTAATAATCAAAGAACTTACATTTGAAAGGTAATTAGGTAAACCAATAACAAGGCGAATTCAATAAGGTGGCCCTAATCTACTAGAGGTAAGCAACAACTGATACATTCGCGTATGTCAAAAAACACAAACATTCTGTATTTTTTTTTAATATATTTGATGCTACAGCTTTTTGTTTACTACAGTGTTGCATTATATTTACACACCGAAATTTTGTTTTGCAGTGTTGTATTCATTTTCAATTTAAGGCCACCTTATTAAATTCGCCTTGACTAATAAGTAATAATGTCAAAAAATTGTCTGATTTGAAAATTATATCAATTTGAAGTCTCATTCATTTTCAATTTTACTTGATTTCGGTTTACAGAACATACCCGTTTATTGTTTATTAAAAAAGGCTATTTACAAAAATTCAATGAATATTAATAAAAAAAATAAAAAAACAACATTTTATGTGGTTATTTTTAAAAAGTTTTTCCAAGAATATTAGCAATTACGAAATTCCAATATTTTATTGCAGAAATGCGTTCTTTATGCTAGAATTTAAAATTTGAGAGTATATCATATAACATTTTTTTTGCCGTTATTTATTTATACAGGGTTTTTAAAAAATTTTAACAATGCCCTTTTGAAAGTTTTTCTCCGAAAATTAAAAAAAAAAAAAATGCGAATATACGAGTATGTCCATTAGGATAATAGAAGTTTATTTCAGTCAGTTTTTAAAAACCAGTTTGCTGCAGATATTCTTTAACAAGGTTTTCCGAAAATTTTAATTATTAGGAATTGAAATAACATTTTATTTACAAAGTGAATGATGGAAAAACGAATTGGGATTTGGTAGGTCGTTGCGTTCTAATATTATTTATATACAAAATTTTCGTACAAGAAAATAAATAAATATATAAATCATTAAAAATATTCAAAGCTGTGTATCGACCCACTGCGAGTTGATTTATACGTACATAAATACCAACATATATCGCTGGTTTTACTTATCGTGTAAACGTAAAAAAATGTTCGTAAAATTTGTATTCCCATTTTTAAAATACGGATTGAATCTCATATTTTCTCTTTGATTTTACGTACGTAAAGTATTATCATGATCCGGCGTTTTTTATTGTATTTAATGGTTAAGTTTGATATGCTGACAACACTGCTTAAAACAGCTGTTATTTGACTTTAGTTCCACACAAAAGTTTTGTAAGATCAAATAATTATTTGCCCAAAAAGGAGAAAATAGTTTACCTTTAGCGTTCAACATTATGTTTAAATTAGTCAAATAATTTTGTTTTTCCAAAACCATTTGTTTTGTCGTTTGCCACATCGAAATATTTTGTGTTCGCCAACAAAATAATTGATGTTTTTATTGGGTATACAAGTTAATAATGTCGATTTTTTTGTTTGAAAAATGCATTTATTATAATAACAAAATGAATTCATACATTATTCAAAGTATTGTCCATCGTTAGCCGTTACTTTTTCCCATCTTTCGGGTAATAGGGTAAATGTACCAATAGTCGGCAATTTAAGACTTGTTTATTTCAAGCTACTGCCTTTACGCATGTGAATGTGGTATAGAATTGATGACTAGTAATTACAATTCATTAGCTTGCTTTGTTTCAGATTATTAATTGAAATTGAAATATCTTTTTATTGAAATTGAGAAATTTACTGTTTTTGTGAAAAACACCAAATTTGTCAGTAGTCGACACTAATTTTCCAGTGTTCGGCGTACTATGTTCCTATTGTCGGCATATATTTTAGTACAGAAAATATTAAATCGAGATTGATCTCAAACTGTCACTTAAAACGAATGTTTTCCACATTCTATACATTCAATAAGATCAATCAGGCACGAAAGATAAATTCATATCAGAAAATCCTGAATATTATTTTTGTATAATTCAGATTTTGTATATAGGTTACATGTTAAAGCTAAAAACGAAAATAAAAATAGATCAGAATGGAATATATTATATTGAATTATATGGCTTCTGAAAGTAAACCTCTAAAGCTTAAGTCTATAACTGGTATTTCAAAATGTGTTAGAACCAACTGTAGATTTTACAACAGGATTTTGAGACTGTTCATAAGGCTAAAATGACGCAAACGCGGCTCGCAAAAATTTGGCAACTGTGGTAGCCCTGATCTGGACCCTGTGTTTTACAAATTGACCCTTTTAGTGGTCATTTTTTGCTACAAAATAAAGCCCAACATTAATTTTCTTAGGACTTCATTGGCTCGTGATGAGGCCAGATTTTAATATGGCCGTCGTGCATACAATTATTTATCACTGGCCAATGTTACTTAAAACGAGGTTGAAAAAGATATAAAGATTTAATAAATTATTATTTGTAGAAGTCAACGTATTTGAGATCTTAACCTTAACAAAACTAGTAGTAAAAACCACTGCCGACCATAGGAACAAGTGATTTTCAGTGATCTTCTAGTAGTCGGAATTAGAGTGCAGACTACTAGTTTTTTTAATTTTTCGTTCCTATTGTCGGTATCGCTTAAAATTAGAAAAAAAGATTTTTTTTCCAGCTCTCACTTTTATAGCCATATTTCAACAGTTTTATACCTTTAGAAAACATTTCCGATTGAAAATTGATTATTTGCAAATAATTATTGACATCAAGCATTTTCGTAAAAACTCGAAAGACAGTCACTAATTAGAGGAAAATACTGTCAAAAATACTTATGTAAGCTCAAATTGTTTTTAACATATTGAAAGCTGAATATATTTATAAATTTCATATAGCTTTACTTTGAATCCTGCCAATTTCTGACACCCTGTTCTGAAGTGAAGCGTATTCCAGTTAGGGCGTTCTGCATCGATCGAAACACATGGTAGTCAGAAGGGGCAAGGTCTTGGCTATAAGGCGGCTGAGCCAAAACTTCTTATCCAGTGTTTTCCAAATAGTATTTGATCGGTCTTGCAACATGTGACCGAGCGTTGTAATGATGGAAGATTATGGCTTTCTTTCTGGTCGAATATTCTGGTAACATTTCGTTGATTGCTCTCTTCAAACGAATCAATTGTGTTCGGTACAGGACCCCTGTGATCGTTTGACCGAATATAAACAGCTCATAATACAAAACACCCTTCTGGTCCCAGCAAATACAGAGTATTACCTTTGCGGCATGGTTTCGGCGTTGATTTGGCTGGTTGGCCGGGCTTTATATTTATATGACTTGCGCTTATGGTTGTCGTAATATATCCATTTTTCATCACCAGTAACAATACGATGCAGAAATGACTTCTTTCTGTAGCGTTCAATCATCTTCTCCGACATGCAAAATCGCCTTGCAAAGTCTCTCGCCTTCAATTCATATGGAACCCAATTTCCTTGCTTTTGAATGAATCCGAATGCTTTTGAACGTAGGTAAATTGGCTTGTTGTGTGACTACGAATGATAATACAAGTTCTTCTTGCGTTTGACAACAATCTTCGTCGAGTAATGCTTCCAATTCCTCATCTTCAACTATCGTCTGACCAGGCCTCTCCTTGTCTTCTGTGTTTAAATCACCACTTTTGAATCG
The DNA here is from genome assembly GCA_023159175.1 of Wohlfahrtia magnifica. NCBI lineage: Eukaryota > Metazoa > Arthropoda > Insecta > Diptera > Sarcophagidae > Wohlfahrtia > Wohlfahrtia magnifica. Next base: position 1,724,598 of record JAKWBJ010000496.1, on the reverse strand, counting down.
CGCAAACCATCTTTCATAAGTTTCTTGAGTTGGTGCATGTTGACCGTAAGCTTCTATCAACAATCGATAACTTCTATCAGCCGTTTTCTTCAAATGAAAGAAGGTTATCAAACATATTTTTTAGGCACAAAATTCGACATTATTGTAGCGATTGAAAAAATGTGTGTTTACACTTTGGCGTCTATCGAATACTGAATTATAATGACATATTTGTTATTATTGAAACAAATCATATGTGATAGTCATCCCATATGTTGTTCAAAACGACATTATTAACTTGTATACCAAATATTAAATATTTGACAAATTTAAACGTACCTTAAGGCATTGATGTCATTTCGCTTCTCTTTACGTTCATTCTAGAACTATCAACTAACAGTTTGTGTTATGTTTTTAACTTATATTTTAAATTTAAATATTTCACATTAAGCTCCTTTCTGCAAACAGTTAATTGATGATAATAACTGACTTTCTTAACGTCCGTGTACAACGTCAAAGCAGTGTTTAAATCAAGCAGTAATACCTTGATTTGAACTAAAATACCTATCTTTTTCTGGCGTAGTTTATAACAAGCATTACAAATTTTATGTATTTGTGTGGTTGCGTTTATGAATATGTGACATTGTCGCATTGCGAAACAAAATACATTCAGGAAAGCAGACAATCTGTTGTAATATGTTATAAGAATAGGACGGAATATTGACTACAACTCTATGGAATTTGTTAAAAAAAGGAATTAATTTAATGTGTTAATAGGAAAGAATTTAGTAACACATTGAAGGAATTTCTTATGCCATTTTTTAATAATTCGTATAATTTTTACATTCAGGCTGTGGTTTTATAAACGTATAACATGTTATCTTCGTAGAATGAAGTAAATGTAAATTCAATTCATTACAAATTACTTTGATTCTTGATGTTACCAAAAAGAGATTTCAAATATGTATGTCTTATATGAAATTTTTTTTTTGTTCCATAAATGTTCTTTTCAAAAGAGGAACGTTTATGGAATGAAGCAAAGAAAGAGAAGGTTCATCAATTGTAAAGTTATTAGTCATTGTTTTGAATTGATTTACTAATTAGACATTTTTTGTTTGTTTATAAATTGTAGTTGTAAGAGGATTTTATTTTACATAAAACCACAGCCTGTTTCAATGGTAGGATTGAGTTGCCGAAAGGTGCTTAAATGCCGTGTGATGGTAAGATTTGAACTATTTTGAACTAAAATTATGTTTTATTTATGCATTTGTTAAGCATTTTACTAAGCGCGCTATTAATTGTAGGAGTTTCATGGCTGAAATGCACATCTTCGTTCGCGATTTAAAGAGAACTATAACTGCAAGAGAAACTGGCTCTAATAAGCAATCTGCAAGTAAATCTTGTGCTCTTTCTCTTGTTCGTCAGCTTTATCATTTGGGTGTAATTGAGGCTTTTACTGGTACTCTAAAGCAAAAGAAAGATGATGAAGAACTGCCACCATATGAAGTTAAAGTGGCTCCTGAAATTGTACAAAATATTGAAGAGGTTATACAACAACTAGATTTACCAACAGTCAATGTGAATAATCTTAAGCCAGACCCAGAAACAGAGGTTATGAGCTTACAGGTAAGTTTATACTTTAAAAATTTTTTGAAAATTGATTTAATAAGCGTAACTGCATAATGTCAAATTGTAGGTTAATACTGGTAAAGATAGTAATCGTTTACGAATGGACAATCAACAAATGGTGGCATCAATTATACCTTGGGCACCACCTCAGCCTAACTGGAACGCTTGGAATGCTTGTAATATTGATGAAGGTTATTTGGCTACCGCTTCCTTGGATGACTTGTGTAACGATCTTGAAAGTTCAACAAAAGAGAAGCGCTTGAGTAACCCAGAATATCAAAAATTCTTAGAGTTTCGGGAAAAATTACCTATTGCAGCTATGCGTTCCGAAATTATGGAAACTATCAATGAAAACCCTGTAGTTGTAATACGCGGCAATACGGGTTGTGGCAAAACGACACAAATTGCTCAATACATACTTGAAGATTATGTATCATCAGGCCAGGGGGCATACTGCAACATTTATGTTACACAGCCACGTCGTATTTCGGCCATATCGGTTGCCGAACGTGTAGCTAATGAGCAATGTGAAAATCTTGGAGAATCAGTAGGGTATTCGGTACGTTTTGAGTCTGTGATGCCACGTCCTTATGGTGCAATATTGTTTTGTACTGTTGGAGTCCTTTTACGAAAATTGGAAGCTGGCCTACGTGGTATTTCACACATTATTGTCGATGAAATTCATGAGCGAGATGTGAACAGTGACTTTTTGTTGGTCATATTACGTGATATGGTTCATACCTATCCTGATATACGTATTATACTAATGTCAGCCACAATAGATACCACTCTATTCTCTGAATATTATGGTCGCTGTCCTGTGTTGGAAATTCCCGGCAGAGCTTTCCCTGTTCAACAATTTTTCCTTGAAGATTGTCTTGAAATGACCAAGTTTGTACCCACACCTGAATCGCGTAAAAAAAGCAAGGATAAAGACGATGAAGAAAATGCAGTACTTAAGGAAAATGGTGAGGATGCAGGAGAACAAAATCTGAATAAGGTCATTGATGCATCCTATTCTCAGCAAACTAAAAATGCAATGGCAATGCTATCAGAGTCAGATTGCTCTTTTGAACTTATTGAGTCCCTACTAATTCATATAAAATCGAAAAATATTCCTGGAGCTATTTTAATTTTCTTACCGGGTTGGAACTTGATTTTTGCTCTAATGAAATTTTTACAAAATTCTCAATTTGGTGGACCACAGTATCGAATTTTACCATGCCATTCCCAAATACCGAGAGAAGATCAGCGTAAAGTTTTTGAACCAGTACCAAATGGCGTTACAAAGGTAAGGCGAATAATCTACAAATTTAAAAATTATATAAGATTTCCTTTTACAAATTGTAGATAATCCTCTCTACAAATATTGCCGAAACATCAATTACAATCGATGATATTGTGTTTGTTATCGATTTGTGCAAGGCACGCATGAAAATGTTCACCTCCCACAATAACCTCACAAGTTATGCTACTGTTTGGGCCAGTAGAACTAATTTGGAACAACGCAAAGGTCGTGCTGGACGCGTAAGACCTGGTTTCTGCTTTACACTTTGTTCAAAAGCACGTTTTAATGCTTTGGAAAGCCATTTAACGCCTGAAATGTTCCGAACGCCTCTACACGAAATGGCTTTGACCATCAAACTCTTGCGTCTAGGATCTATTCATCAATTTTTGTCAAAAGCTTTAGAGCCTCCGCCATTGGATGCTGTAATTGAAGCTGAAGTTCTTTTGCGAGATATGCGTTGTTTGGATAATAATGACGATCTTACACCTTTGGGTCGCATACTAGCAAGATTGCCTATAGAGCCAAGATTGGGAAAGATGTTGGTATTGAGTACAGTTTTTGGTTGCGCAGATATTGTCGCCAACATGGCATCGTATTCGAGTACGTTCTCCGAGATATTTGCTTTAGACTTGGGTCAAAGACGATTACAAAATCACCAAAAAGCTCTGGGTGGCAGTAAGTGTTCTGACCATGTTGCCATGATTGTAGCTACACAGATGTGGGAAAGTGCTCATCACAAAGGAGAGGATGAAGAGATTCGTTTCTGCGAGTGGAAAGGACTTCAGCTTTCAACAATGCGGGTTATGGCTGAAGCTAAAAGTCAACTTTTGGATCTTTTGCAACAAGCTGGTTTTCCTGAAGAGACTATGATTTCCGGACGTATTGATGCAAACTCTGATGATCCTGTGCTGGATATGGCTACTGCTTTGCTTTGCATGGGTCTCTATCCAAATGTTTGCTACCACAAAGAGAAACGTAAAGTTCTAACGACAGAATCAAAGGCTGCTCTTATTCACAAAACTTCAGTAAATTGTAGCAATTTGGCTGTAACCTTCCCATATCCGTTTTTTGTTTTCGGTGAAAAGATACGTACACGTGCAGTGTCATGTAAGCAAATGACAATGGTTCCCCCTTTGCATTTGTTGCTATTTGGATGCCGCAAAATCGATCTAGTTAAGGGTAATATTGTACGTTTAGATAATTGGCTTAATTTTAAAATGGATCCCAATTTGGCTGCTATGATTGCTGCTCTTAAACCAGCCTTGGAAGATTTAGTATCAATTGCTTGTGACGAGCCTTCAGAAATATTGCAACTAAACGAAGCTCAATCAAAATTGGTACAAGTTGTTAAGGATTTGTGTACGCTAACGGCTGGTGATTTTGAGATAAAGCGTGAAAAAGGTGTAATGCCATATCAAAGTCGGGGAGGACCTGGCGGTGGTGGGCAACCTAGTAAAAGAGGAAGATTCGACAGTGGTGGTGGCAACGGTAGCTTTGGTGGTAGCGGCGTCGGTAGGTTTGGTGGTAGCGGTGGCTATGGTGGAGGACGCGGAGGCTATAATCGTGGCGGAGGTATTGGCAACTGGGGACGCTATGGCGGAAATCGCAGATTTTAATTTTTTAAACAAAATTAAGAGAATTAACACAACTTGAATTAATCTTAAATCAGTATATGTATCTTATTACATAGTATCTAATTCTTACTAAATAAAAGACCTATATAAGCTTATCTTTAAACAAAATGTAATGAAAAGTTTTATTACGAAAAAGAAAATTGATATTTGTTGCTTTTAAAATAATTCAATTACTGTCACTCATGCGATTTTGTTATTGCTCTTCATAGAAGGCTAAAGCAACTGCTAATAAGACAGCAAACAAAATACCAACGTATACACCAACAATTTTCCAGTTAATTGGGTTTGTTTGTTTTAAGTCGGCCGTTTTACGTTCTTTGGGCTTCCTCTTACTAAACTTCTTTTCAAATTGCTCAACTTCCAAACGATTACGTTCTTCTTCTTGTTTGCGGCGTAGTTCCTCTTCCTGTTTACGGGCTTGTTCAAGCACCTTTTTATTTTCAACACAGTTTTCGTCACATTGCAATTTGTGCATACCAGCGCGGTGTTTGTCACAAGAAATTTCGGATCTTAAACGTTTGCAATCACAATAAATGCGTATTTTTTTGCGACAGGACTCTGGGTAAGGACAGGGGCCAGAATGACATTTAGCTGCACAACGATGGCCGCAAGGATACTAAAAAGAGATTAACGATTAAATACGAAGCAAAATATGTATAACGCTTTATCAAAATCATACATTTTTTAAACATCTATTTCCACAGCTTTTCAAATTTTCCTGTTTTTCTAGAATTTCTCCTTCAGACGGCACTGAGTTAAAATAATCACTGCATTTATAGACAATAGGCATTAAGCTGCAGTGACATTTGGTTTTAATAGCAACACTGCATGGAGGACATGGTGGTAGATGGCATGGTCTAGAACAATTGTGTGTGCAACCATTTGGTCTGGGAATAGAGCAACTCTCCTCACAAGCAGCACAACCAGGTTGTTCCTAAAACAAACTATTTCATGTACATACTTTCCTCAAGATGCTATCAACACCTATTACCAACCTTCATGTCTTTTATATCTGGTACAGAATGACAAACGAGTGAACATTTATGGTTTCCACAGCGCAAAGAACGATTACATAAACGTTGGCAGGAAGATGGCTTCGAATTCCAGCAAGGCCATTCAGTTGTTTCGTGGCCACCAATACAAGTTACGCTAACTTTTTGCTCACAACGGGGATGAGGTATTTCCTTTAATTCAAACTACAAGGCGAATTTGAAGAATTATGAATTACCTTTAAAGAGATAGTAATAATATTTACCTGCTTAGTAGGCTCCCATATGCTCGTGGTGCTTGGATTTGATTTTTTTATTACCTTAACTGAGGCATGACATTTCGCCATACAATTATGGCCGCACTGCGAGGTATCATTTGGTAATCCACAGGGTTGAGAACAAGGCGGACACTCATTTTTATGACAACGGTGCTTATTGTAGTGATGACATTTTGAAGGTATTCTAAAACCAAAGAAAAATTTTGAAATTTCCCATTCGTATTTAATGACATTCATTTTACTTACCGACACGGTTCTAGGCATATAACACGTGCTGTACGTTCTCTGCCACAAGGTACACTTTTTTTGGTTTTACCACATCGACAATTAATTTGCGATTGCTGTTGACATGGATAACATGGACCTTTGTGACAAATTGATTGACATTTATGTTTGCCACACGATAATGGTTTGCCGCATAGTTTATCACATGGTGGACAGTTCCTATCGCAGCACTTAAATATTTGTAGTTTACAAAAACATTATTATTTTCTCAATCTGTCAATTTTTTTAAGTTATAATTTCATTTACCTTGCGATTACATGGATGCTTACCACAATCTCTTAATTGTTTACATTTGGTTTCACAGGAAAAATCTTTGGAACATGGTAACTCTTTTTCGTGCATACCGCAACGACATTTCTTTTTTATTATAATCAAACACTAAGTAGAAGGCGTATGTATTATTTATATATATATACAGTATTTTTCTAGAGTAAATGAAAAATGTAAATGCAACTTACTGTATTACAATTCCCTTTGTGACATCGTTGGGTACATGTGTGTATACCACAAGCCAATAGCTTTTGACAAGTATCACCACAAGTGTCAATTACTTCCGTACAGGGACCAACCTTTTTCTAACAAATACAATTTCTTAGGTTTTATTCCGATTCATTTTTCGAGTATAAATACTTACTGTTTTACCACAAGGACATGATCGTGGCAAACTTAACGGACAATCCCCACATGCACCAGCATGACAAACTTTTTTGCAAACATGCAAACCACAATCATACTTTTTGCCGCAAGGTTTCTTGCAGTGCCAATTTAGTTCGCAACACTTTCGTTTCGTCAATTCTCTACCACATTCACAAGATTGAATACTTGTTTGTTGACACGGTGGACATTGTCCTGCTTTATGGCATATGCTCTTACAAACATGTTCTTTACATGGCAAAAGCAGTTCACATTTCTGTTGGCATTCCCACAACTTTTCAGCACAACGCACAGACTTTGGTGCTGATTTGCCACATTTGCAAGAAATCACGGCATATTGAGCACATGGCGGACATGGTCCTGGGTGGCAAAGTAATGTGCACTTATGGCCACAGTTTGGTTGTAAGGCTTTGCCACATATCTCACCGCAAGAATGTGGTATTAGCCATGGCTGTGAGGGAGGATTTACTTCTTTGCCACAAAAACACTCATATTCCGTGGGCCTTTCTTCCGGTTGAAACTCTTGTCTACATTGTGGACAACACCAATGCAAAGCTTTAGGTTTTTTAGGAGGAACATATTCCCCCATATGATTGTAATAGCCCTGCTCATTTTGTGTTTGGGCCTTTGCCTGTGCCATGCTATCGTTGGCCCATCTTCGTATGCAGTTCAGGTGGAAAAAACAGTAACAATACTTACAAGACCATATTGCATTAGAACGTTTAATGCTGCCAATGCAAATGAGACAGGTAGCAGATCCCGATTGCAAAATATTTTCCAAAAAGCCGGCTGTTTTCGCCAGTAAATGCTCATCTTCCTTACGTGTTTCGTAGTTTTTATACAATGACTCTATTTGATAAGTTAATAAATATTTATAATTCTAAAACATATTTTCTTTCCATATAAAATTTTCTCATAAAAAACTTACTTAAAATGGTTTTTTCATCCAATTCATCTTCATCTTCGGAAGACGACACATAATTTTCAACAATTTTTTTAGCCACTTCTATATTCCTAGCATGAGTTTCATTAAACTTTTGTGTAGAACTTATAATTGAATTCTCTTGATTGTGTTTTGTTGGCGGCATTATCGGCTTTTCAATTAATCAATTTACCGATTGTACACGTAGAAATTCCAAAAAACCAAATAGTTTTTGTAATTTCTTTATAAAATTTCTATCAATTCCACGGAAAATGGCGGTGTTACCCCACCGTTATTTTTGGCAAAAACTTAAATAGCGTTACCATAGTTTGGTTAATCTACAGTGGTGAACAAAATAGTCTGATTTTGTATGTCTGTTGGCACCAGTGCGATCAGATTTTAAAATAACATATAGCTAAATTGCGTTCAAAATAAGCCAAAAAAATTATTTTCGTCTAAAAAAATAAGTCAATTTTTTAAATTATTTTTAAACATATATTTTATGTAGTGGACATTACATATGGTTAATATAGTACTATATAAATGGTTCTCTTTAAATTTAAAGCAAAAAAATTGTTGAGGTAATAAGCTGGATATAATTTTTAAACCTATTTGATCAGTATCAAAGTTAAACTATTAATTGAATGAAATTCAAATAAGAATATACGTTTTATGAATTTTGCTAATCCATATTCATATAAATACATACATATTACTACGAAAATAAAAATACAACTCTGCATTGTGGTATTTTGTTATATGTCAAGTTGGCAGCACTGCCACATCGAATATCTTTACGTTAGCGGATATGGAGATAGAATATGGTTGATATTTCCTGAACCTTCTAAAATGAAGATAATTTGGTATATAAAGGGCTGTTTTACCTACATGTCAGTTAGTTATCATTTGGCTGTCGTAAGTTATAGACGTGTTAAAGCGGAAATAGAAGTGCTATATAATGAATATTAATATACATCCCTTTGTAGGTGATTGTTCAGTAAATCGCACAGCGCATTATAGAGAAAATTCATTCTTTGGTCACACTGCTCGTTTGTGGAACAATCTACCTGCAAATGTCTTCTCTGCCACTTACAACATGAGCAAATTTAAATCGCACGTCCACAGACACTTCTCTATCTATCCTCCTTCCAACAACCTATTTTCCTAGTACCAGCACAATGCACTGCACGAGTAGGGGTTATCCTCTGAGTGCTGGTCTCAAGAGAGAAAATAAAAAAAAGAACCTGAAAGAAAGTGTAGTGCGACCCAAAGAGTGCATAAATTGAAACTTACCGGTCAAATATAGTCAATTTTCGGGATTCGGTATTTCGCATTGTGGGATTTTGGTACATGTCAATTTGTAAGCACTGCCACATCGACCATCTTTACGTTATATTTGAATTAACGGATATGGAAATAGAAGATGGTCGATATTTCCTGAACCTTCCAAACTGTAGGCAATTAGGTATATAAAGGGCTGCATTACCTACACGGCAGTTAGTTATCATTTGGCTGTCGTAAGATAACGACGTTTTAAAGCGGAAATAAAAGTGTTGTATAAACGAATATTAAGTGTTGTATTAAGACAAACAGTATACAAGTTATTGTGTAGTAAAATAAATAAAACTGTAACAAAACTAAAGCGGTGTTTATTTTATTTTAACGCAATTTAAACGAACTCAAATGTTTTAAAAAGGTTTAAACGTAACAATAATACAAGTCGTTCGACAGTCAAACAAGTGCGTAAAAAATGTGTTTTTATAACTCAATTGTGTAATTTACGTTTTGTATCGTAATTAATTGAGTTTTGTCAAATTACATGGTAGTCGTAGTTTCAAAATTTGCATTTTCTTTATTTTTTTCTTACTTAAATTAAAAAAAAAAATTACATAGAAATAACAGAACTTTTAAGATTACGAAGCTTAAATGGACATGCTTAAATCTTTGCATATTAAGGTATTATTACACAGCTATCTATAATAAATATACAAGAGAAAAAATTATATCAACTACTTTCGAAATTACACCTTAAAAAAAGAAAAGTCGGTCATATAATCGCCGTACGAAACTCAAGTTGTTAGAGTAGTATAGCGAATATGGTCTAATATGATCTCACTCAAATATTAAAGACTTATTAGTAATGTTAGCACATATAAAACAAGTAGTTACGCAGCAATTTAAATAAAATCATTTATTTTAAATATTATAAGAGTACATAACAAAATTTATATTTAAAGCCATGGTTAAAACCTTTAAAACACTGTAGGGGACGGCATCATCATTATTGACCAGCAATCTAAAATAAATATTTTTCGTAAAGTAGACAAATTATAAAAATTTATTTTTTCAAAAGAAAGTTATAAAGATTTTATAATTTTTTCAACTCACAACAACAAGATGACCACTTTTATCGCGTACAACACCGGGTTCACCGCCTCCAGTTTGAATATCTATGACACCAGATTTACCTTTGGCCATGTTATGCTCCAAACTAAATGAAAAATTTTTGATTGAAAAATAATATTTAATTGAAAATATTTCAGATGGCGACTTACGAATCTCTTTCGACAATTTTAAGAACATCGGCTGTACCCACAGTATCAATGATAAATGTACAGAATTCAATAATATAAGGTATTAGGAGGATAAGATCACCTTTGTCTTTCTTCAAGTCGAGAGGAATGCGTATGACCATTAAATCGTCACTGTGATTGGTTAAATCGAAGTCTAACTTTTCTAGAGGTAAACGATGTTTCTGTTTATACGTTTTACCATCCAAGACGTAAATGGCTTTATTGCTTAAAAGTATGAAACGATCACGTGACTTGTAACCATGACGATCATATTTAATGCAGGAAGAACTATATTTAAGTGTTTCACCATTGAACGAGTTTACAATGAAATTATTTATGGCAGCATTATGTTCCGTTGGAACACGATCCGTCCTAAACCAATGGGCTACACTTTGGGGATAGCTACTCTTTTTGTCTTTAAGAAAAACAATAAATTAGAGGAATATATATATACATATATATACACAATATCCGAATATTTTCTTTGCACTTACCTTTGAATACCTTTTCTGCCAAGACCTTTAATTCAAATTGCCTCTTCTTTTCTTGTGACAGGGCCAAACGATACCTGCGTGCTAAATGTAATCTATGCAAGCGATGTAAATAAGTGGATGCCTCCTGACAATGAGTGGGAGCTGAAGGCCATCTCATATCTAAAACTTTAGTGGGCAAATCTTTTGATAATCTTAGGAGCCACATGCGTTTGGTATTGGCAATAAATTTGTCATTGTAACCGTTTGGAGGATCATTGCGTGTAATAAAACCTTTAATGAAGGCCCGTATTTTATCAGCTGCTTCGCGACGTTTTTTGGCAGCTTGCTGGGCCAAATGACGGCGGCAGAAAGATTGTAAAGTGATCACCTGCTCACGTAGTTTGAGATACTTCTTACGTTGTTGCCGACCCTTCCAGCGAGCTTGCAAAATGGCAGCAATGTCATGTTTCTTTTCTTGGAAAGCATCTTCAGTATCAAAAAGTGTTTTGGGGAAACGTATAAACAATTTGGTTTGACCCAAACGGTAATCTTCAGGATCATAGTTGAGTTCTTTTACCAAAATCATAACGCCTTCTTTGGCGGGTCCATTGTAATTGGGCCAAGTATGTTTGCTTAGGCACTTATAACGGTTAAGAAACATTTCGTAAGCTCTGCGATAGGCAAAACCAGCTCTTCGTACACGTAAGTTCTCCATAAGGCCCAAATATTTAACTTGATGCAAAACTAAATCGTCGTTGAAGATACTGGGAGATTGAAGATCGTTGGGTTTGATGCAACGTATATAAGAAGGTTCTTTGCACATTAGAATATCCATTAGATTATTAAGAGAGTTTCTAAACTGAGTAATAGCCGTTTCGGGCCTTTTCTTGGATAAATATTCTGATTCGGGAAAACAAACACGCACAACATTGTTGTCAGCTTTGCTCATGGTCTCTTTTAAATCACGGAACAACAAATCATTGTTCTTGTCCATAAAACTGTTGACATTGTAGGTCACATCACCTGCGTAGTGCACAAGACGGAATTCATCACGGCCCATAGTTTTTTGCACTTGAATGGGAGCTTTTTCATGGCACAAATAATGGGGGTGGTCACCCAAGCGATTGGTCAACTTAGCTAAGAAAGTCATATCAGTAGGTTCACCAGGGCGCAAACATTCTTCATCCAGTATGGATATAATACCCTTATGCTTCTCTTCAATTAGATTACAAATAACTTTATTATCGAAATACTCAACAGGAACCCATTCTATGCCTTCGCGTCTATATTCATCCTGTTCCGATTTCAAAGTTAATTCAATGAATAACTGTTGCAATTTTTCATTGCAGAAGTTTATGCAAAACTGTTCAAAACTATTGGTTTTGAAAATTTCAAAACCATAAATATCCAAAATGCCCATCACATTATTGCGAGCAGTGCGCAAATCTTTAGCTTGAAGAGAAATATTTAGGCGTGATACCAGCCAGGAGAATAAACGATCATAAACTGCTTTAGCTAAAGCATCTCGCGCATAGATAGCCATTTCAGGACTTAAGGGAGAAGTTACAACATCTCCTCTTGCATCAATAGTGCGGTGTGTCAGGGCATCATTCAACTCTGTTAAATCAACACCCAATAGGTTTGCAACTGTCCTCACAGTTTCGGGGTTTCTTATCTTGGCTTTGCCTTCTTCTTCTACAAATTGCACATTACCCAAATGCAAAACACTCGCTATGATATTGAATATTTCTTTTTGTTCACTAGCCGAGAAATCGATTATAGTCATAGCCTGTTGGACCTGTTTAAAGTTGTCAGCATCGTCAATGCTTTTCACTTTACCCTTCTCCTGAAAAAAGAGATTTTTAAATAAAAAAAGATAAATATTTATAAAAACTATTTAACAAATTTTGTTACTTACTCCATCACTTAAATACGCATAACTATTTAAAGATCTGTTCAACATCAATTCCTTTAGTTGCTCATCACTAGCACCAGCCAATAGTTGATAGAAGATATGAAAATTTCTTTCGCCAGCATTTTGATTTACCACACGTGACTTTTCTAATAGATAATTAAGGATATTGCCACCAATTGGTGTTCCGGTAAAATCGAATTGTATGTCCATATATTTGCCAAAACGTGAAGAGTTTTCATTGCGATTTGTTTTCGCATTACCAAAGGCTTCTAGCACTGGGTTACTCTTTAGGAGTTTATCCTTGACACCTTCAACGGTACTCTGATGTCCCGAACAGGCAGCTATATATTGTAAGACCTTTTTGGAGGCTTCAGTTTTACCGGAACCACTTTCACCTGAAAAACAGCAGCATATACATTATATAAAAATTACAGTCATTTTTCCTTTCACACTAATTGATATGGGTAGGTTTTTTTTTTACTATATATTACTGATGAAGCTTGAAGCTTGGTACTAAAGAATCAATTAGATTAGGAATAATTTTAACCATAACAGCCATTCCAATTTATCTTTTTCTCTTAAAATATACCCAGATATATATATATATATATATATATATATATATATATATATATATATTATTTTTGTATATCTTGAGAACAGTTTAAGCGTACGTTTCTGAATTTGGTCTAAATGGCTTAGTAGTTAAATCATCAGTCAAAAAATAGGCGGAATTGGATAAGTGAGCGTGGTATAACCCATACTTGTTAAACATTAACTTTTGAATATCCTGAGAACGGAAATAGAAGTTCCTAAATTTGGTTCAAGCAACGTCGTGGAAAATACACACCATACATCATTAACTGAGCGAGATAAGATAAGTGGGCGTGGCGCCTTCCATTCATACTAAATATGGAATTTTTTTGTATGTGCAGAGCGACAATTGAAGTTTCACAACGCACGCAGAGTAAGAGCTATACTATATAAAAATTATTGTGTGTTTGCTTGAAGACTGTATACAGCTAAAAGGCAGATTTTACAGTGTCTTTCTGGAAGCAACTATAGCCAATCTTAAATGTTTGGATTTGAACCGGAAGAGGATAAAATGATGAAAAAGGTGAAATATTACAACTAAGATAATAGTTAGGATAACAGTTAATATAGGGGTAGCAAAGTACGCCGGGTATTAGCTAGTTTCATATAAATATTGCCCGCGGCTGCGTTATGGGTGATCTATTCAATAGGTTAATGGTATCGGGTGTCGTGTGGCATGTGCCATCGTGTTGATGAAACAACATGTTAACCAAGTCTAATTCTTCCATTTTGGGCAAAAATAAGTCGGTAATCATCGTAGTGTTGTTTGTTTGTTAGTATATTCATGGAGATATGACAAACCTTACTGAGCATTTTTGGCGTTGCCACAAATTTGTACACTGAAAAAATTTACACTGTGTGAGTGTTTAATAATATTTGCTTTAAATATTTTATTCTTAATGAGCTTTATTTTAATATTTTATTGTACAAAATTATTTGCGTCAAATTGCGTCAAATATTTGCTTCAAATATTCACAAAGCGAAAGTTTAGCGAATGCAAATATGTGTCTAAAATAAGCGAATAGTATGCGAATACGAATGTTCGCAATACCCCTATGTCTATCATATGAAATGAATGGCAACAGTTAACAGACTTTTGTGATCGATTTGAAGAAAAATGAAATAAGAAAACGTTTAGAGCTACTCTAATTAAATCAAATAATATTTATTGTGTATGTATGTGTGTATATTCGAATTTTGTTGTTAATAAATTTGTTATCTTTTCTCAGAAGTAAGTAAATATGCAATCGTAAATAATGTCGATAGCTTGATGTTAATCATTAAAGTTACGTATACATCGTACAGCATACATACGTACTAGTAAGTACATACTCGTACAAACATACTAGCTAAACAATCTTTCGGAAAATAAAAATAACATGAGATTTGGCAAATATTAACGTTCGAAATAAAATCTAAATTTCATATTAAAAAAAAGTTTGAAAAATACTTACCAGAGATCAGAACACACTGGCCTTTGTTTTCTTCAATTAATGAACGAAAAGCATTATCAGTAACGGCAAAACTGTAAATATTTCAAATGGAAATCAATTAAATAATTTATGAAAAATTTCATTTAGAAAAAGCAGTCATTACAATTGATTTGAATGCGGTGCTGTTGATTTGAATTTGGCGCCCTTCGTCATTAAAGGTGGGACACATTTATGCTACAGCCGAAATACTTTATTGAGGCCATCCATACTCTATCGTAAATAGGTTAAGCTATTAGTTCTATTGATTTTTTGTTTAAATTTATGTCAACCACCATTAAATTTAGACGAATTTCGGTCTAGAGATCGTGTTAAAGTAATTCATGTTTTATATACGAGATCTTTTAATTGTGCAATTTTAAGTTCAATTGCGTATTTCATTTAAATCCATGTTTTGAAAATGAACAAAGACTTATTTGGTCAATAAAAGCATAAACTCTTGATCCATCTACTTAGTAGTTTTTGAGAGCGAAACTAATGGTAAAAGGTAATTACGAATACGTAATTACGAATAAAATTCATAGTATGCAACAATACTAGGTGAAAATTCTAAAAGGACAGTAGAAAAATCTTGTAGATTTAGTTTAAAAAAGGTTCATAAATATAATCTAATCTGTCCGAAAAGAAGGAAGCAAACGGGTAAAAAAGTTATACACCACCTAATCTGACTATGTACTACCCACACCACTATATACAAATTAAAATGACAAGTCGAATTTTACATGTTTGGTAGCGAATAGAAAAGACATTGAATTTTTAAAGGTTTTTGACATTTTCCTTTATCTTCTTGGTATCTTGGTATCTTGGTATCATTTTTGCTGTCACAGTTTCTTTGTTGCTGTTTTTTTTAATTTCACAAAAAAGGTTAAACGTTAAATAAAAGTAAAAATTCGAGGTTATGATATTCGAATTCGAATATAGTAAAAATTATTATAAAAGCTAAAGTCATTTATAGTACACATTTTCCATTTTGAAGGCCAAGTTCTATTTTGTTTAAATCCATTCTCTTACCAAAGAACTTACTGAACTTAATTTATTTTAAGCTTCAACTTTGATTGCCAGCTAGGGTCTAACATGAACTTAATATTATGATAATCGGTACTGTGTAAAAATTCATATATATCTAATCGCTAAGCCAATATACAGTGGCACATATTTGTATAAAAGAACTCTCGATTTTAATTTTGCTTCCTTCCCTCGCTTTTATCATTTTGTTCACTAAATTAACGGTAACTTGTATTGAGTGGAAACAATTTGTTTCATTGTTGTTGCTTTCGAAAAGTCTTTGCAGTTTCAAAATATCACCAAAAATTGGTACATAATCGCTTAAACGCACTGACCTAATCTTCAATAATTAATTGATCCACAATTTTTATTTATTATTCCAATAAAACGATTTGGCACTGATTTCATCAAATTTTGTAGCAACTTATGATCCAAATCATATTAAGCTTTCTTAATTTGGGACTCTAACACAGTTTTGTAAGGCCATCCTTGAGCATTCGTCCATAGATTTTGCAAGCCATTTCATAAGTGGTATGGGGTCCTCTTTAAACTCTCCAACGACTCTTCAGAAACGTGAATGGCAGCGTTATCCTCTTGAAAAATTTTGCTTTTATTAATTTTATCATCCAAAAGTGAAACGAAGCTTAAAATAATTGTCGTAATTATTTTTTGTCTCTAAAAATTTACTCGATTTCAGGTTCACTCATTTTCGTTTTACAATAGATGAAATGGATGCATTGCGGAAAGCTAATATGCTCCGTAGAGGAGTGACGGAGAAAACAAGTCGCTGAAATTGTATCGCAGAGCAAATAAACAATAGATAAATGAACCCAACTGTTATGAAACTAGAAAGATCTGGCTAAATTTGGAGGGCCGAGAAACAACGCAAGGACTTTGGGTTTTTGGTAAAAATGCCCAACGTTTAATGTTTTTTGCAGAGGCTGCAATTATGAAGAGGGAAGAAATAGTCAGCCAACTGGTAATATTGTAGTTAACGGAAATATGCCAAGTTTGGCACGATAATCGAATGATCTAACTTCATTTTAATAGATGTAAAAATAACACTTGTTCTGCACAAATACCAGACAATTAAAATTCCTTTGACTTATTCAAAACAATATTGGTCCGGACGAATGGCTAAATATGTTTCTTAGCGATGTTTCTTTAGCGATGTCTACGTTAATTGTTAACTTTATCGAAACTTACATGTGTGGTGGTATTTCATAAAAATGTTTATTCTTATACTCTTTAATGTGATCCTCTGAATAGATGGGCAATTGCTTATAGGGGTTCACCGATATTAATACTTGTCCAATATACGTCTGAAATTGAAAAAGAAACAAAGTTTTTTAGTGTAATTCCAATTGTAATCCAATTGTTTAAATGCGAATCTAATTATTGTTAACTTACATATATAATATTTTCTTGGAATCTCTTACGTAAATTATCAACAAAGGCATTTTCACTTTTGTAATCCTCGAGTAGTACAAAATCTTGTACACCAACGCGATCACGATCATGAAGACCTCGTTCCATGGCTAGTTTTGATGGTCTGCAATTCAAACACAAACCAAACATTATCTTAAGAAATGCTTTATCAAAATACTTGTGAGTTTATTACAAAAAACAAATTCATTTCGGTAACAGTATTTTTTCTTGGACCATTTCAAATTTAGAATAACCGAATTGACAAGAAGCAAGAGAATAGAATTTAAGTATTTTTATAATTTATTTTATTTTTTTATTTTGACCAAAATTATTTATGTATTTCAATTATTCAAAAGTTTTCAAGGGCTTTCGATTTTATTTTATTTTTTTTTTAATTATACTCGGGTATGTTCTGTAAGCCGAAAACGAGTAAATTAAAATCGGGTAAATTTTCTAAGAAAAATAAAACCTAAATATAGGAATTCTATTTAAGTTTTTTTAATCAAAGAAGTTATGTTAAAGGCAATTAAGCGATTTAATAACAAAAAAAAAAAATATCAAAATCTTGTCAGATTTGAAAATTATAGCGATTTGAAATTTCATTAGTTTTCAATTTCATTCGATTTCGGCTTATTTAAAATTTAAGGCAAAAAATGTATATTTCTTATAATAAGATGGACTTAGTTAAACGATTTCGAAAAAAGATTTATATTCCTATAAAACGTTTAATTTTCAACAGCTTGCCATTTTGACAGTTGTTGTGATTCAACATTTAACTACTTCACATATGACAAGTAAAATCTATGCCTTTATTTAAATACCGAAATATGTTTAAAAAATGCATTGAAATTAATAAAATTCATTTAAAAAAACGTAACAATTTTTCAACCACCAATTAAAAAATATTTATAACTTACGAGTTGTGCTTATATACAGTGGCTCAAACGTATAATTGGACACTGGGTATAAGATTATTCAAATGGCGTTTTTTTCGTTTCAATGAAAATAGTTCTTATAAATTTTGATGCAGGGTTATAGATTATAAAAAAAGCTTTAAAACAATGTATAATACTTAGCATGTTTTAATAAAAACCGTTTTTAAAATGAGATATGAAAATAAAACTAACAAATTTCATGACAAACGCATAATTGGACACATGATGTTGATAGCGATTTATTGTTGTAAAATGGTTCCTTGGACCGTTACGATGATGAATCATTATGAAAGTGTAGTGTTAAAAGTGCGGATCAGAATTGCAATGGATCAAAGAAAAAAACAAATAACTTTGGAAACATGGCATTTAATTATAAGATTACACGGCGAGGGTAAATCAGTGCTTCAAATCAGTGAAATTGTTGACCGATGCTCGTCCACAGTTCATGCTATCATTCAAAGGTATCAGCAAAATTTTCAAGTAGAAAATAAAAGTCGTATTGGTCAAGGAAAGAAATTAAATGATTATGATGAGCGGTTGATTTTGAGGGAAATTAAAGCAAAACCATTCACCATGGCGATTGAATTGAAGAATATGGTTAAATCCAATTTGAAAAAAGATGTTTGTGCCGAGACCATTCGAAACGTGTTAAGGAAGAATGATTTACATGGACGAATAGCCAGAAAAAGGCCTATATCAGTAAAAAAAAATAAAATTGCACGGTTGAAATTTTGTAAGGAATATTTATTAAAAGATTCTGACTTTTGGAACACGGTAATTTTGCAAAAACTTGTTTAATTTAATTGTTTTTAACCTTTTAATTTGTTATATGTAGGTACTCTTTACTGATGAGAGTAAATTTAATTCGCATGGATCAGATGAAAGCAGTACCTTTGGCGTAAGCCCAATACTGAGTTTTTGCCTAATAACACTCAGGCTACGGTCAAACATGGGGGAGGGTCGGTAATGGTGTGGGGATGTGTTTCCAGTGCAGGAGTAGGGAACATTCATTTTATAGAGGGTAAAATGAATCGATTCCAATATTTGGACATTTTAAAGCAAAATGTGAAGCGAAGTGCCGATAAATTAAACATATTGGACACATTTGCTTTCTATCAGGACAACGATCCGAAGCACACTTCACACGTCGCGAAAATGTGGCTTATACATAATTGTCCAAAATTATTGCAAACACCGGCACAGTCCATGGATCTCAACATTATTGAGCATGTTTTGGAAGAACTTGCCCGTAAGCTCTATAAATCGACTTTCCACACAGTGGAGCAGTTGAAGGAGAGAATAAGACACGAGTGGAACAATATTACTCAGGAATTTTGCACCAATCTCGTGCAGTCGATGCCCAGACGTATGGAAACAGTAATAAAAGCAAAGGGTTTTGCTTCCAAGTACTAATACGGTAAAAAATATTTAACTGACCAATTATGCGTTTGTGATGAAATTTGTTAGTTTTTTTTTTCTTATTTTAAAAATAGTTTTGAATAAAACATGCATTATTATACATTGTTTTAAAGCTATAATCTATAACCCTGCATCAAAATTTTTTAGAACTAATTTCATTGATATGAAAAAATCGCCATTTGAATAATCTCATATCTAGTGTCCAATTATACGTTTGAGCCACTGTATGTATATTGTAAAAATTCTTATTCTTATTTTAAAGGAATTGGCTTAAATTTCTTAAAAAAACATTTTTGATAACGAAATGAATTACTGGCAATTTTATAAGATACAATAGAGCATATACACTGGTCTTAAAATTTCCATGTAGTACACTCCAATCAATTCTCTTTAAAATAAAAAAACAATAAAACAATGTTTTAATTGACTTTTTTTAGAAAAACTATACTAAAAAATTATTAAAAATTTTGTCATCAGGATTGCGCCATTAGCTATAATTTCAATTTAATTAGTATTTTAAGCAACTATGGTATATAGCATTTTAATTCTTAAATACTATATTTTAAACAGTATTAAGGATAATTAGTAATGCGTGGAACCGTCTTTGTTTGAAATAACCTTAAAAATTCGATTGGAAATTGAATTGTAAAGTTTTTCAATATTGTTACGAAAATAAAAATGCCTAAAATGAAAAAAAACACATCTGGGACTGTATTGTGGGATTTTTGTTTATTGGTTTGTGTAAAAGTTGACAATGTGTTTCCCTGCTATTATCGTACTAATTTGTGTATTCGATGGTAATGCCGTACTAATTTGTGTATTTGACGGCATTGCCAATTCGACTATCTTTCGTTAACGCAATCTCACATATTTAAAATTAACGGATATAAATTAGAGGATATGAGAGCATTTGAAACATTTCAGGAACTTTCCAAACTGTAGGCAATTAGGTATACAAGGAGACTGCTTTGCCTACGTTGACTTAGTTATCGTTTTACTGTCATAAAATAAAGTCGTGTTTAGGCGTATACGAAGGTGTTGTATAAACGAATATTAAATTGCTATATTAAGATATGTAAACTATATAAAGATAAAGTGAGAAAATAAAAATTGTTAAACAAGAATAAAGTGGTGTTTTTTTGACGCAATTTAAAAGGTTAAAACATAATAATATAATTCAACAAACTGGTGGACCAAGTGTGTTCTATTAATTCAATTTTTGTGTTGTATTGTTTTCCGGACTCATACATTTTCTTTATTATATTCAGGTCGGGCAAGTAGGGTGGCCATTCAATGGCGTCAGCTTTTTGGCTCTGAATCCACGATTTCATGGATCGAACTGTACGAGTATGTATTTGAACATTTTAGATTTCCAAATAAGTTTTCAAAGTAACGAAGTCGTTTTCAAAACGCTATTATAGTTCCTCGCATCTATACGCGATTTTAAAACTGCAACTCGTAGGTATCATAGTAGGATATTACTTTCCACATTATCACAGCCGCCCCATCTTCTATTGCATTTTAATTTCTTGTGGGAATCATTATATGTGATGTTGTTGTTTTATTTTAAAGATAATTGATAGGACTACGTAGAAATTTTAAGGCCATATCTCAATTGGTTCAGAAATATTTAACATTAATCGTCAGTAAAAGGTGGGCGCTATCGTGATGACGCGCAGTGTATATAGTAGTTATTATGTCCGTCGCTTGTGGTTTGTTACCACCTAATAAGCTAATACAGTTATAGTCGGCCAAGCTGAAATAGGGCATTTCCCTATTTTTGGTATAAGAATTGTCGAATATGGTATCTTGACAAATTAAGCCAAAAGAAAAAAATCGAATCTGGACCAAATTTAGCCTAAAATTACTTAGGTTGGCTGTTTACCCATTACTAGTTTTTGAATTTCTGAGTAGTAAAATCGATGATGGTAATGCTGTACATTAGGTTAGTTATGTTATGATTTTTATTATAAATAACACGCAAAATATTACACGGTGTGATAAAAAAGAACAAAGTTGAAATACCGGGAAGTGATATTACTTTTCTGATAGACGTTGTTGGTTACAACAAGAATTTGTTTTCTAAACACCTCTGAAATCTTGATTTACGGTTTTTCATATCTTCATGTACTTATAAGCGAATAACTTAGCTGGGTATTAACCGATTTTAAGTTTCTAGGCAAGAAAACGAAAAGAAGAGAAATAGATCTTTTAATTGATATACATATAATTCATGTAACCTTGAGGAATCTTTCCAATTCCGCATAGAAACTTAAAATCGGTTAATACTCTCAACTAAGTTATTAGCTTATACTTAAGTGGATGAAGGCATGAAAGCTCAGTTTAGAACGGTAATAAAGGGTCCACCAAATAATTTGTTTTTATTTTTTTTTTTAAACAGGGCGCAAAACATCGTATGTAGCGTCGTCCTGTTGAAACCAAATGTTGCTAATATCCTCCTCTTCAATTTTTGTGAACAAAAATTCCTTCAACATGGCTCGATAACGATCGCCAGTGACTGTAACGGCCACTTCTTGCTCATTTTCAAATTATGCCTCTGGACCAAAATCCGCACCAAACAGTGACTCATCTTGGGTGAATCGGCTTTTTAATGTATGCGTGCGGGTTTTTTGTGCCCCAAATGCGACAATTTTGCTTGTTTACATACCCGCCAAGATCAAAATGAGCTTCATCTGAAAAGATGATTTTTTTTTGGCAAAATCGGCATCTTCTGTAAGTCGATCGCAGGCCCACTTAGCGAAGCGAAAAAAGTGTATACACAACCATATTCGTTCAGCGGAAGGATAAAATTAATTATCTGTCAAATCAGACATCGTGTTACCATTCACGAAATAAGCACTAGTTGAAAAAAAGACGTTAGATGGCGGACCCTTTACATACATATCTCTCACTTACTTCAATTGTGTCATAATTAAAAAAAAAAATGTTCTCATTAGAGCTGTTTTACATTTTAAAATTCCTCATTTTTGGCACTGTGTTCTTAATTTTGTACGAATCACAACGAACTTTGTACACAGTATATGTACCATATATGTAGTAGATCACAATATTCTTCATATTTTTGAATACTTAACTAAAAAATCATGATTTTTGAGTTATAACGCTATAGAAGTAAACGAGTGATATGCTCATTTCTTAAAAATATTAATAATGTTTCCATTCAATGAGGGAAATTTTGTTTTCTCCGATTAATTAAACCTAAAAGTTTTAAACGTTGCTCGAAATACTTCTATATGTAGTTGCTTTCCATATCGTTAACTGTGATACCACATTTTCTGAAGCCTTTTGTATCAATGAACGATAAACGTTTGGATTTATCTGGTTTAAAAGAGATCACCCTCAAATGTACGATAACCTACAGATCTTTTCTTCTCTTATGGGTTAAATTTTCTTTTTTTTATATAAAATATGTATTAAAAATGAAATCTTATCTTTAAGCTAAAGTATTTCATATAAGAATTTATGATATGAAACAATATATGTATATTGTACATATGTGCAATTGTGGTTTTATCAATATTAAATAATAAATAAAATTTTATTTTTTTAATCAGTCTAGTGGTAAATCCATATATACTCACAAGTATTATATAAGAAATAAAAAAGAAATTTTTCATATTTATTTATTGTACATCATATTTGAGTACGATGCACTTAGAATTACATACGTATAGGTATGCAAAATTTTATATGTTGAAAATATATGAAAACTCGAAGGATTTTTTAAAATTTTTTATAATTTATTTATTTGTAAATACATACATATGTAATTGAAGTAAGCGAAATATTGTTCTTCAAAAGGTTTTCTACATTTCTGTGTAAACCATCTGGAGCTGGACTTGATAGTCATACATGCGAGTGTTAATTACATTTTTTAATTGAAACAATTACATAATTTATAATTAATGATTGTCATTTACAAAATATGTTCATGTTATGGGTAAAATATAATTGATATTAAATTAAAAGTATTTGGAATGAAAAAAAGAATTTGCTAAATGCTAATATGATAGGTAATTGAAAAATGCCAATTACCAATTATTTGTACTTCTGATTGTAATTGGTAAAATTACATGTTACAAATTTCAAAATGTAATTACATATGTACTACATTTTTAATTGGCAAAATTCAATCGTAATTATTTGTATTGCTAATAGGTTTGTTTAAGAAAACGGCCTTATCTACTTTATATGTACTTTCAACATGAAATGTAAACTTTAAACGTATTCGAATACCATCCATTCAATTTACGCCTATGTTTGACTTAATAATTTATTTAATATCTATTTTGTTCACCTTGCCATTTTGAATCCTTTTATTGCAGTTGATATTTTTCTTTTTTCTTTTTAAATTCTTTTGGCAATCAAGACCCCTTAATCCGTATTTTCTTCGATAATTGTATTTTTTATTAACGCGTACGTTAATGGGCGTTAAACGGTTGAGCGGATCGAACTGTTATTATTAAATCGACTAAAAGTATAAAAGTCTTATTTTTTTAAATAAATTTTCGCTCAAGTTATCTTGGCAATAATTAATAAGACCGATTAGATAATACAAAAGTTCTAAAAAATTATTTCTGTTGTCTTTTATTCGGGAATTTTTTTTTCGAAAACAATACCGATGCCTGTGTGCGCACGCAAATAATTTTTTAATATTTTTTTGATCTATAATACAAACTAACTTAATAGTTCTTTTCTCTACGAATAATAATATTAAACGATTATTTGTTGTTTTATAGGTTTACGCTCAATATCTTATCATCATCGCCAATTGTTTGTTTATTTGTATTCAATAGATACTCAAGAGCACAGGAATTGATAATTCAATTATTTTAGAGTATAACAACAAAAATTTAATTGAACACTTTCAAGAAACAGGCGTTGTAACACTTTGTTTTTTCCAGTATATTTGTATTTGATGTACAATGTCGGTAAAGGTACTTTAATGTTTCGTTAAGGACTAATTACGGTTAACTAACAAAATATTTTGAGTTCTTGTTTTTCATTTTGATTTCGATTTCATATTCATTTCACTATCTCGGACTATGTTTTTTCATTTTATTTTGTATTTTTGTGTTCATATAGAGAATACAGTCTTACAATAAACATGTACTTGCATCATAGTTAAATTTATTTGTTGTACGAGCATTTATTTTTTCGTTATCAATGTGCTAAATATTTTATTTACACATCAATGTTGTTATTGTTTTTTAGGCTTCATTGCTAACGCTACTCTTTATACCCTACATACTCACTCAAACGTTGTGATAGCGATAAAAATTTTCTAAGAGAATTTTTACCTACGGAACTTTGTCAAAGAGTTATAATAAAAAGTTTTTTTTGTCCCCCAATTATTAATAGACTCTCAAAACAGTTATAGTTCCACAAAGAAGTACGAATAATGAAAAAGTGGATTTTACAAAAACTATTCACGGTTTTTCGTCACTAGATGACAGACAGATGACGCATATTACGGAAGTTCTTTAATTCGTCACTTCTGTAAAAAATTATATGATTATAAAAACTAGCTAAAACCCGGCGTACTTCTCCACCCCTATCTTTATTATTATCTTAGTTATCATTTTTTACACTTTTTCCCTATTTTATCCCCTTCCGCTTCAAACCCATTTCAAACCCGCTTCAAACACATTTGAGATAGCCTATATTTCCTTGCAGAAAGACACTGTAGAATCTGCTTTATAGCTGTATACAGTCTTCAAACAAACTAAATATATATTAATTAATAATATTAATTTCTATATATTATATGCATGTTTATAGATAGCTTTTACCCCGTTTGCTTTGTGAATTATCCGTCTATCCAATCTTTCCCACTTTTTGACTGACGTGTATAGATAAGGAAGCTTTAATTGCTGTTCTGTACATAAACAATTAGATAATTAGTACAAATGGTAGACGCCACGCCCACTTATCTAATCTAGTCTAATTATTGACTAATGATGTGTTATTTCCACGATGTTGTTTGAAACAAATTATCGTCCTCAAGATATAAACAATTAATTCGTATTGACTACGAAGTCATTTAAACCAAGTTCAGAGACGTAAACAGTAACCGTTCTCAATATATACAAAAATCAATATGATAATTTGTATTGACCATGTAGTCAGATGCTTTAGCTTTAACCGTTCTCAAAATTTACAAAAATTGATATTGAGTTTGTATGGGAGGTACCAGGGCCACTTCTCCTATTCAACCCACTTTTTGACTAATGATTGGTATTGACTATGAAATCATTCAGCCAAAATTTAGTAGCTTTAGATGTAACTATTCTTAAGATAGACAAAAATCATTTTTTACATTGTATGGCAGGTACAATGCCCACTTATCCAATTCTGTCACTTTTTGATTGTATTAACTA
This sequence comes from Wohlfahrtia magnifica, assembly GCA_023159175.1. Classification (NCBI taxonomy): domain Eukaryota; kingdom Metazoa; phylum Arthropoda; class Insecta; order Diptera; family Sarcophagidae; genus Wohlfahrtia; species Wohlfahrtia magnifica. The sequence goes on along the minus strand of JAKWBJ010000496.1, from coordinate 1,698,707 downwards.
TGAATATTTGTTGACAAAATTAGTGAATCTTACTAATATCTACTTTATGTGGGCGTGGCACTGAAAAGTTGGAATATTTGACATTTAAAGAGATACTGTAATAATTTCAAGAAAATCGGTTCAGCTGTTTAGCAGTCTATAGACTTCACATAAACATATGTACATACAAACACGCATTCATTTTTATATATTAGATGAGTCAAATATTTGAAAAATAAGCTTTGTAATGCTTGTTTACTATGAAAAAAAAAATTAGCTAGAACATGCTAAAAAATTTGTAAGGTGTACTATGAGAAAACTGTGAGTTCTATTCCGTTCTAGAAATTACGAAATAAGAGATTCTAGTGGAATGGAAGGAATTTATCCATTTTGAGCTGCTAGAACCTGGAGTAGAAATAGATTCTGACATCTACTGCTGACAACTTGTCTGTTTGAATGTAGTAATTAAAACAAAGTAATGAGAATCGACATTCAACACTGTAAACCAGATAGCAATATGGTATAGGCTCAAGTGCAGAGGTATACCGAAAAGAATAATTACTCCTTTCTAAGCCCTATATGGCAACGCCATTGCCGCATTACACATGAAAAGTTACTAAGCTAAATTGATAGGAGTCATACAAAAATGGCCTCTATCGCCCTAATATTTCATTTGGTCATTGGCGACAGGATTAAATATTTCACATCCGAAATATGTCATATTGTTTAGGGTTCAAATAAAAGCTATGCAGATGATGTTTTCTGACGTATAATTACTGCGACATGCAACTCAAACTGGATAAGTTGGTAACCGAAGCTGTTAAATATCATTTAAAGTAAACACACCCAAAAGCAAGATCATGCAGATGAATACAACGAACTCGAAACCTCTCACTATCTGTCAGCAAAACCTTGACGAAATTGAGTCATTCTGCAACCTCGGCACGAAGATTTTCAGAGCTGAACAAAGAAGACTTAACAGTCATTAGCCCAGGCTTCATAAGTATTTGTGGATACTACAAATTTAGTGTACAAATACTATAAGTAGGAAATCCGAAGAACAGGACGCCTAAGCCACATGTGGTGTACACAGATGAATGCCGAAGCAGCCATTAAACATTAAAAATCATTAAACAGAATCGAATGGAGCAAACAAGTTTATGCCTAAATATATAAATATAATAAGAATCGGCGTATAGGTGTTGTGGTATAAAATTGGTCTTTAAACCTGGAAAAATTGGAATGAATTAGATAAAAAATGTGTTTTCTTGAAAAGTATACACAGGTTACTTAAGTAAAGTATATACCATTTAATAGATCGGTTCCTCTGCGAATAAAAATTGAGAATAAGACAAATAGCAATCCAGGTATGACACAAAAATATTGTTTATTTGTAAACTATTTTTTTAATTTAATTTATTTTTAAAAATGACAGTACAAAAACATAGCAAGAAAGTTGTATTATTTTAAAACACTATTTCTTGAAAAAAAAAAACAACAATATTTTTAAACCATTTTCAAATTTTAGAACATTATGTCTGTTTCTTTACTTTTGGGTTAAAGTTCGGTAAAATGAGAGTAAAGGTAGAATTAGCCGAACGTAAATGTAGCAGCCGTAAATGTAGTTGTGTCAGCTGATCGTTTTTGTTATATGGCAAGTTATGAAAGTGCTTACTTGACCGTAATGTAATGTACTGTGACGTCCCAATCTGTTGAAAATAGAATTTGACGGCAATGTTATGTGACATTTGTTAAGCAGTGATGGGCTGTTTGTATGTTAAATTATATGGGGTAATTACGCTAATGATAGATAAGCAATTATGTATGTATGTAATTCTTAGATAAAATTATAAAGAACTTTGGATCAGGAACGACTAATTTCCGAGGTGGAGGACACTTAGTTTCAACATTTAACTGAGTCGTATTTTGAAATTTTGATAAACAAAAAAAGAAGGATGGCAGGTAAAAGATATTTCCAATGACTTTAATTTGGTGTGCAAAAATTTTGATTACATTGGTCTATCGTGAACCAGGGAGAATGAAAAACTTTTGTGTGTTGACTTTTTATAAAATAGCATTTATTTGATAAATAACTTTATCCTCATGGGCTTTTTTGGCAATAATTTGGTATATAATATGTTGTATTTTATGATTATATTATTTTTATATACTTAGATAAAAAATACTATTTAAACCTATTTGGTACTTTTTTCAAAGCATACACAATTCGAACATTATTAATACCCATTACTGTGATTTAAACAGCTGTTTTTTTCCATTTTTAATTAGTTATATACACACATTGACAAAAACATATGACACGTTATTAATTGTTCTATAAGTGGCAAAACATTTGCACTTACACGTTACATTTACGATTTGCGATACATTTACGATTTTAACGGTCGGCTTATGAGGCCTTAAACAATAATTTCTCTCAACAATAGAGAAAAATATGCAAAACACAAAAAACCAAACAATTTACTCCAAAAAAATGTTTGACGTTATGTTAAGGCTGGTGAGGGCGTTCGTAAAAGTGTTGAGTAATTATTTCAGCATCAAAAACTGCTGAAAAATGCACTATTTAGTGCGGATTATGGATCAGACGCGGTATAGACATTGATACTCACGAATTTGACGATGATAACAATCCTGATATAAGTGCCCCTACACAACAACTAGAAAAGACGTTAATTCGTTGCTGGTTGTTATGAGCAAAATGCTTTTGGCTGAAGTACGAGAAACCTCTAGAGCAGATAACGAAAAACTTGGAGGTAAAAGAATCTTCTAAAGCTGATAACGAAAAGCTTTTGACGCAGGTAAATGAATCTTCCCAAGCTGATAAAGAAAGGCTGTTGGACCAGGTACGATAATCTTCTAGAGCTGATAATCAAAAGCTTTTGTCTGAGGTACAATAAACTTCGAAGCAACTTGAACACAAATTTGAAGAAACAACCGAAATTGAGAAATATATGAGACGGTAAGCAAAAGGGTAGACGGTGTAGAGACAAGAATATTAAATTTTGAGAAGACTGTTGACGAAAAATTAAATGTAATGGAGGAAAAAATCAACAGTCTCCAGTGCTAAAAGCCGGAACCAGTGCAAATCGTACCAGAAAGTTCTAGCAGTAAAAAGACACCTTGCTTTGATAGTAGTACACCTTTGGCGGTATTCATATTTCAGTTCGATACAGTAGCCAGGAGAAACGAATGGGACGATGAAGAGAAGGCACTGGAATTAATTTTGCCCTGGTGCAGCGGAAATTCTAGAAACTATGCCAGCCGGCTGCAGAAACAACTACAACGACTTGATGGTGGTCCTACAGCGTAAATTAGGTGACGAGCACAAACGGGATTTGTACCGTATGGAATTAAGGTGCCGAACGTAAAAGGCTAATGAACCTTCAAAAGCCTTTGCGATGGAAATCGAGAGCTTAGTTATCCAGGGGAGAAACACCTACTGGTAGAGCAAATTAAGACCGATGCATTGCATGCAATAGTATAAGGGATCCTGATATAATGTATGCTGTGTGTGCTGCTCATAAGACAACCTTTGCAGAGACCGCAGTGTTTGCATTAGCGTAGGAGACCGCTCGAGAGATATCTAGGCCGCAGGTACATAAAGCATATAGTATGAAAACTGTATCTACCAGAGAAGATTTAATTACAGCTACCAAAGAGGTAGTAGAACGGATTTTGGCCGAAAAAGAGCAAAGTCGAAAAATGAGGTGCCAAAACTGTGGCAAAAGAGGTCATTACCAAAGACATTGTAAGACTGGAAGATAGCCGCTCATAAAACAGGTGATAAGGGCAACGAGACCATTATCAACATCCGACAATTACGTCTGGAGGCTAACGAAGACTGGTCAACGCAGCAGAGAAAAGACATAGAACTGGCAAGGAAAATAGCGGATAAGGAAAAAGACAGACTGCCTACTAGTAACGAGATATCAGCAGATTACCCGCTAATAAAGGCTTAACAATGAGATAGTTTAAAGCTGATTGATGGGTGCTCATATCGAATTTGGGAAAGTGCAGACGGTAATACAACTTCCAATCTAATAGTGATTCCTTCCTCAAAAATGAATGAAATTTTGAATCGGTCTCATAAGAAACCCAGCGGAGGGCATCTTAACGTGGCAAAGATAGTAGAAAAACTAAAACAGCGTTATTGGATGCCAGCAAGCTGCCGCCGGATAGATAGCAAACTGTACTGAATTATTGCGGCTAAAGATGCGGTCAGAACAAGTCAGAATCAGCTGCAATACAACATCAAGAGCACAAATCGGTAATGTCAAGATACTCTACAACCCACAGCGGAAGAAACGACTATGTCCTAAGCTGCAATCTAACTGGGAATGACCTTATAAAATAGTCAAATAGTTAAACGATGTGGTATACAGAATACAGAATAGCAATAGCGCGCGATCAAAAATAAAAGTGGTACATCTAGAGCGACTGGCGAGCTATTGGAAGAAATATAATGAGCCTATTCTGGGCGAACAGGCTTAAGTGGGAGGCAATAAAAATGCCTAAAAAAGAAGATACACATCAGCGCCTTTAAAACTGTATTGTGTGATTTTGGTATATTTGCTGTCAAGCTGTCAATGCAGTACTTATATGTGTATTTGGCCAATTCGACCATCTTTGTGGAACGGAAATAATTCAAATGTCGCAGCAAGGACAAGAACATTCGGAAGTATTTTCAATTGAGTTTAAATGGCGGGGTCTTATGCATTTTGCTGTCATAAAATAACGTCGTCTTTCTGTATATATAAGTATTGTATACATATATATATATATATATATATATATATATATATATATATATATATACACTTAAACACGACTCTATTTTATGACAGCTAAACAATAATATATATATATATATATATATATATATATATATATATATATATATATATACATATAGAATATATATGTATATATATATATATATATATTATAATATATATATATATTATAATATATATATATATTATATATATATATATATATATATATATATATATATATATATATATATATATATATATATATATATATATATATATATATAAAGCAAACATAGCCATTTCGCTGATTGTTTCATGTAAAGTGCCAAAATGGTTATTTTTTTAAAGGAGGTTCTAGTGGGTGTGCCACTAGCATGGGTAGGTCGACCCTCCAATGTTAGTGTGTATCGGTCATACATTTAGACTCGATTGGGGCACTTTAAATGGGTCAAAGTGGGATTTTCAATATTTGACCTTTGGGTCAAAATAAGAAACATCAGAATTCATTTTAGAGGTATGGTTCCTTGGGCAAAGTTTCTTATTTTGATCCATAGAATACGATTATTCTTGTCACTTGGGCGATTTTTTTGCGTCCCTACAAATCGATCCGCCCTAATATACCCGCCTAAATATACTAATACACTCTTTTAGGTTTTTTTGGAGGATGTGGAGAGAAGAGGAACTGGCATTTGTGAATTAATTAGGAAACTATGTTTAGTTGTGAATAAAATTTCTCCTTTCCAAATCCGTAAAAAGACTTAAATTCGGTTAATAATTAACTAAGTTATTAACTTATAAGTGTATGAAGGTCAGAAAAACCAGTTTTTTACCCGTAACTCGAGATTTTGGAGGTGTTTCGAAAATTTCAAAAACATATCCTTTTTTACTCGAAAGATCCTATCAGAAATGTAGTATAATTTCCTAGGTATTTCGACGTCGTTCTTTTTTGTCGCACCGTGTTTTCCAAAAAAGTTCCAACTTATTTTGTTCACTAAAGTAACGGTAACTTGCATTCAATGCAAAAGTTGGTGTTGGTATTTTCTGTAAATAATTGCAGTTCCAATATACCACCAAAAAGTGGTACATATAGGAACACTGCAGTAATTTAATTTTCAATAATTAATTGAACCACAATTGTCATTTATTATACAATTGTATTTATTATATAAAACTACGATTTGGCACCGGTTTCATCAAATTATCCAGCAACTAATGACACAAATCATCCTTAGTTTCCTTAATGACCAACTGGAGCTCTAACATAGTTTTGCAAAGCTAAATTTTGGCTTTTTGTTAATAGATTTTGAGTGAAATACAATCCGAAATATTATCTACTGTCATTCCATAAGTGGGACATTGTTATCCTGTTGAAAAATTCTGCTTTTATCAACGAATGCATCATTAGACAATTCCATTTACGTATTTGTTCCATTTTGGATGGCAAGCACTTTTTTCATCCAATTTTTCCAGATTTAGGAAACTATCTTTAGTTATGAATACAATGAGTCTTACGTTTTTGAAACCATTCGAAAATTAATGGAGTTAATAAGCTCAACTCATTAAAATATAAACTAAAGTCAAAGAGCAATTTTGCATGTTTGAAATGAAGCTTCAAGTACCTCAAAATGAACTCTCATCTGCATTGATTTACTACTTTTAGAATAAATGTAAAATTAAAAAACTATTTCAAAACTAATGAGTAAAAAGTTTTGTTCATTGCCACACTCTGGCTACAATCCGTTTTGGTTAATTCCAGATAATAAATCCGAAATATGCTTCATTTCATAACATGGTAATAAATATTGGCCTAAAATGAGTAACTAGTTTTTAAATTTAATTAAAAACTTTTTAAATACGATTAAAGCGCCTTTAAAACAAACACATAACTATTTAAAAGATTTAATAGCTAAATTACTAAGTGACTAACAAAACATTTAACATTTGACAACGCTTTCACTTTTTCTGCCATAATGTAGAGGATCGCACTAAAATTGAAATTATTAAAAAAATTTTTTAATAAAAATTTTATGACGTAAAATTAATGCTCTTGTTTCAGATAACCAGATAACTAATATATCAAAATTATAAGTATTTATTTCAATTGATTTTTATTGGTGCCCAAATATATAGTTTTATTGTGGAAAAATTGAAATAATAAAATATCGACATATTTGGGCAAAGTGAAAATCGTAAAAGTAAACCCATAAAAAAGTTTATCAAATTCACCACATAAAAGCATTGAAACTCTGCTTAAAAACTTACATTTTGTTGTAAGTTCTTTAAAGATGCAGCATCAGCTCGGAATTATATTATTTGGTAAATTTAGTTTTTGGTTATACTTATAGAAGAAAACATTCCTTACATTTAACAAATTTTGGTTTCAGTTTTAATATTTAATCATGGATTTGGCAATCTGATATTGCGCAATAAAGAAGTTGAAAATATCGCCACCAATATTAAGAACAATGTGAACAAGCCCAGATTGATCGGAGAATATAAGAGGACAATTATACGACCAACAAATACTACTTGGCGACCAATATCTACATCAACAACACCAGCTATAACAACCTCAACTACATTAATACCATCCACTACTACTACGCATGCTTTAACAAGTTCAACTACGACCAGTGCCACTCTAAGACCGAATCAGCTTCTAATGTGTAATGGTTCACAAGTAGGTATACGAAAAGATCCGCTTGCATATTACAATAATCACCTTCAAGTACCATAGGGCTATTTGCCTTATGCTAGACCATATCCCATGCACCATATCCATTTATCCAAATATTTATCAAACTCGTTCTAATATAGGGGGATATCCCTATTAAATAAATTATTATCAAAAGTAAAAAAAAAATTAAATATAAAATAATTTTGTCTTTCTGAAAACTAAGATATGTGTTGCTTTTCTGTATTTTTAAGATACTTTTTATTGTGATAACTCGAATGATAACTAGGTATAGATGGTTCAATATCCCCATAATAAATACATAACATAATAAAGGGTGTTCCAACCAAAACGAACGACATTAATTGTAAGTAAAACAAATGTTTTCAGAGAATTATCTTATTGTTCTTTATTGTGATAGAAGGATCTATGACAATTATGTGTGAAACAGTGGCATACATCTATCTGCTTGTTAACGAATCCACTGAGGTGAAAGTGTACCTTATCGCTGAAGATGATTTTCTTTGTAAAGTCACCATTCACTTCTGTTTGTTCAACTAACCATTCGGCGTATTGACAACGCTTAAAATGGTCAGTAGGCTTCAGCTCTTGAGTCAGTTGAACCTTGTAAGCGTGTAAATTCAAATCTTTATTCAAAATTCACATTAGTGATGTTCGCGAGAAGTTCAATTGCTTGGCACGACGACGAGTAGAAGTTGATGGCTCTTCTTTCACACTATCGCAAACAACAACAATGTTTTCTGCAGAACGAACTAGTCGAGCGTGCACGTACAATTGTGGACACATTTGGTCGATTATGCTGACCAAAAAAATTCCGAGGTATACGAAGGTTTCAAAAATCTTATCGCGCTGCTCAATTGTGTACCTTCTCGAGGTTGAATTTGTGAAACACTGACACAAAGAAATATCGAATTTAGATGGGCAAAAAACTTGACGTCAAGGTGTGACTCACAATTAACATCGTGCATTATGGTTGGACCACCCTTCACAAATCCCGATTATGAGCTTATTTAGATAAATTTCCATACAAAGTTTTGGGAGAGAATCACCCTATTTTTAGGTAATTCTTTTTCAATTATTCCGTGTATTAGTTCAGTGTCATCTCTAATTTTTATAAAACTTAGATTATATGAGTTTGGCATACTTTGTAGCGTTTAACTAAAATGTTTTTATTATTATTTTTAGATTTAACATTGCAAATTTATATATTGATCTTGCTAAAGTGTGCTGTCAAGCACAAAAATACTAAAAAGTAACATAAACAAAAAAAGTAAACAAACAAAACAATGGCCGCTCGTTGCACTGAATCCATTTTGCCGTGCGAACGTGATAATCCAGATCTAAGTAATTCTGAATTCAGCCTGGAACCACAAAACTCTACGTCAATACTCAATACTCTTTTTTTGAGCGACGACTACACTATTTAAAATGTCGATCCTGGACACGGATTATTGGTCTAATGGAGCTTAAGTTCAGAGTGAGTTGATCTAAACAGGCATTTGGACGTCGGAATTTCTTATGGCTTATTGTGGACTGAGAGTGCATATGAAGAGGATGGCAATCACGGATGTGGATGTATGTGGTCTGTGCTTACAGGCAGCAGAGACAGTGGAACACATATTGTGTGAATGTGGGATTCTTGATAGGTTTAGGTGGATATGTTTAGGGTGACATATCCACCAGTATGGTGTCAGTCTGTTGGTGTTCATTAGGAAGGCAGAAGATCTGCTGAAAAAACTAAAGACCGAAAGGGGCACAATAGATCCCATGGGTTGCAATGTCCTGCAATAGTGCCTGGTCGGTATGATAATAATAGTAAAGATACGTTAGAGGCAACAGTTTTTTGGAAATGTCTTCATATGATCGCAAAACAACTACCTCGTCAATGGTGTTAAAGTCTACTGGTAGATTTTCAGTGACAAGCTAATGATAAATGTCAATAGATTAATACATTCGCTGGGGTACACCTGGTCAGTAATGCTATTGACAATGTATGTACGTACTAAAGCACTAATATTTCACTGTTGGCATTTTCTGCAAGGAGGGTATTCAAATGTCGACTTTATTCTATATCTTCTGTTGTTTATATTTTCAATATAAATTTCAAGAACATTTGGTTCGTTAACTTTTAATTTCCGCGAAGAACAATGTGTGACCATGATTCATTTATGATAAATTTTATATTTGAAATTTTAATGTCAACAAAATATATAAAAAAGAACTTAAAACAACAGCAAGAATGTAAAAAAAGAATATTTTTATATGTACTCGTACATTTCGAAATATGATTACAAAAATTACTGTGATATAATTAAATTTATTTTTTTCGGTTACTCGAATAATTTATTAGTCAAATTTAAAAAAAACCCATACTCGTACACTAATAAATTCAAAAAAGGCTTAAAATACTGTTTTCCTTACAGTAGTGAATTAGATGGAACTCAACCTAGCATACAAAATTTTACCTGAAAATCAATCCTTCAATTCTAAAGAGATATCGCAGCGTGGGATATCCTACAGTAGAGTTTTAAAAATTTATTTAAAAAATATAAGCACATACTCGTATGCAAAATTTTAAACATTCATAATAATATAAATGTGCAACAATACTATTTTGCCATTATAAGAAGTTTTATTTTTAACTGGTTTGCTTGCTCGTCTTGTTATAGTTTTTTATTTCTTCATTATAATTCAATAAAAACAATTATTTAAATATGTATACATAACTTAAATCATTAATACTCATATTTACGATTTCAAATATGTATATACACCCAGCGAAATAAATATAGCATATAGCGTACCCTTATTACGTTTTTCTAAAAAACAAATGGTTTTATTTCAGAAACTTTATTTAACAAATTAAAAGGTCTTTAGGAAAGAACTTAATGGAGATATAAAGCTTATGTAGTATTATAGCGTAATATTTTATTATACCAAAATTGCTTATAATGACATCATTCAATCGCCTTGGCATAGATTCCACTATATTTCGTAAAGTTCAGAGCGGTGTAGTGTATATTTCCATTACGCAGGTTGTTAAAGAGAATGACCCAAATATTCTCTATGGATTTTAAATCGGGACTGCTATCCAAAAAATACATCGCATAAATGTTTTTATCCAAAGAAGAATTTTTAATTGCCTTAGAATTGTCGACTACTGCGTTATCCTTTTGGAAAATAAAAGAATTATGACGAAAATTTTTTCCATACTTAACTAAAAAAATTGTATAAAAGGTCACACATTAAACGTCATAGTGCCAATACCACGCGTCCAACCAATTTTAAAAACTTCCGATCATCTTAAATATGTTTAAAGTGTGCCTCAACCTAGACCATAGCAGCGCCATAAAATGCTAGACTTCGATTTTTAGAAAAGCATACATTTTGGGATCAGAAGTTTAAATTTGTAGTGTTTAGCGACGAATAAAACTTAATTTAGATGGTCCCGATGGTCTTTAAAAATATTGGACAAATATTCGCCGAGATCATGAGACTCGTTTGTCAGTAAATTTTCAAGAGATTATCTTATGATATCCGATGCATTTAAATAACAATGGAGCTACGCCTATACGCTTCATTATGCGTAAAATAAATGTAAATTTATACGTTAACCATGCTTACAATGTTTTAGTTGAGTATGTATTGGGAAAATTTCCGTTCTAATACTTCATTTTTCAAACGGATATCGCGGTAGTCCAGAATTTCAAGGCAATTAAAAATTATTTTTTCGATAAAAACATTAATGCGATGGAATGGTCGGCTAGTAGTCCTGATTTAGATCCCGTAGAGAATATTTGGGCCTCACTGTCATAACGCTTTAATGATAGCGGCCGCCAATTTAAGACTTTACGGGGTTTGAGAACGTGCATTCTTGAAAATGGCAAATATACCGTTACAAAATATAGTCAAATCTATGCCAAGGCTATGGAATAATGTCTTTATATCTAATTTTGATACAATAAAATATGGGGTTATCAGCCTGCTTAAAAAATTTGGTAATATTAGTTTGCACGCTATACTTATTTCGTTCGAAAGAAATAGTTTCTTAATTATGATAAGATAAAGTTATTCAATACATAAGTTTTATATCTACATTTAGTTCTTCGCTATTACTATACGGTGATGGGGTCTTCGCCCGGCGATGGTGAAGTGGATTTATGACTCCATAGTCATACCTGTATCGTATGGTGGAGAGCCTTTGAAAATGCCAGTCGGAGAAGGCTTCTAAATAAGGCACATAGGTGTGTTGCTTTGGGCATATCTGGTGCCTTTAGGAGTACTCCTCAGGCAGCGCTGTACACTATCCTGTAGTAAACGGAATGGCTGCTAGAAGTTTCTTGAGGATTTTTGAAGGGGGGGCCTGGCCAAGGCTCTGGGTTATGGACATTCTGACAGGGAGTGCGACTTCGGCATATGCCCTGCGGCAGTTTTTTCGGAGAGAGTCTTGGCGTGGGGTTGATGGATTTTTTGGCGGACACGCCATCTTTACGGTTGGATCTAAGACCGAGGGGAGCACTGGCGCGGGAGTCTACATGGACTCCCGGATAAGTGCAGTGTAACTCAGGACGATATCTTCGCTGTTCTCAGAGCAGTTGAGCGTTTTAGCGACTTGGCTGCTGTGGGGGATGGTGTGGTCTTTTATTTGGACAGTCAGGCGGCTATTAAGGCGCTGACTGGTAGCCATGTCAGCTCAAGGCTGGTTGCATTGTGCAGGAGTACCCTTGCGTCGCTCGTGGATGTGTGCAGTGTTAAACTGTGCTGGGTTCCGGGGCATGCTGGCGTAAGGGGTAACGAGATTGCAGATGAACTGGCAAGAGCGGCCGCGACTTGTGGTGTAGGACAGGTAGATGCGTCGGTGAAACCACCGCTTTGGTTTCTTTGAGGGATTAATTGATAGCTGGGCCCGTCGTAGAGTGGAGGAGCAGAGGAGACTGTAGGGTCTCCAGGCTGTTGTGGCCGCGACCTGACCGCTCTAGGACGGAATGGGTCCTCAATCTGAAGAGGGAATCTCTTAGGATTCTGATAAATTTTGTGACTGGGCACTGCGCCCTGAGGGCGAGGGCTGGGATTTGGGAAGCAGGCTCCATTATTTTCTGCCAAGTGTGCGGCGATACAGGTGAGCCGGAGACTGTGGAACACATCCTCCGTCACTGCCCGGCTCTTTATGGGCGCAGGCTTAGGTTATTAGGCCGGGGCTCTTTCGAAGGCCTTGGTGACATTGCATCGGCTAGGATATCCGACCTGGAGGGCTTTCTATCAGGTCTCAGCTTGCTCCTTAGGTGATGTCTGATCCTCTTTGGGCATCCGTCTCTTTCTGTATTGCACTTCTGACCCTTTTTCTTCTCTTATTTCCTTCTATGTCCTTCCTCTCTGTGTTCTTTCTAATTCTCTTCATTCCTTCTTTCTTATTCCGCTGAAAGGTTCTTTCCACAATGGACCACTGTGGTCTCTGAAGGGGGAACTTTCGGTACCGCCTTTATTACCAACCTACCTACCTTGAGTTCTTCCCTAAAGATGATTTGATTTGTTAAAAAATGTTTCTGAAATAAAACCATTTGGTTTAAAAAAACGTAATAAGTGTTGTACGCTATATTTATTTTGCTGAGTGTAGATGTATTAGGTGAGGGAAATGATAGTTTCGCAAACCACATTCAAAATAAATAACTATAAGTTGCAATATACGGTTGAGGGTTAGATCTGTTTTTATTAGAAATCAAAATCTTTAATCCTTATGTGAGTGGCAAAAAAACACCTTTAACAGAGTGAGAAGCGTACCCGGATACTCATTAGTTTTGCGGGTTCTTGGTAATACACTGAGATTCTCTTTCCTTTCGTTTCAAAAATATCTTTTGATTTTTGTACGTATCATCATAAAAAAAACATTTTTTGTAATAAAAAAACAAAGAGCCTTAGTATGATTTTTTTTGGGGTACCCAGGTACCCTGTCATTCCGATAAGGGTGTTTAATAAAAATTACTTTGTTGGGTCACTCCCAAAAAACTTAAAGAACTTAAATAAATTTAATTTTAAAAATAATGGAATTATAGGAGTTCTCAAGAATTTTTGGCTTTTTCGACCAATAAAGACTCTGTGACCAATTTCTATTTAATAATGAATTGGATACCCGAATACCCTGTCACTCACTTAAGCGTTAAAAGAGAACATTTTGATTTTCACCGTCATTTAAAGGGTTCGTCTTTTATATTAAAATCTAATGTTGGTTATTTTCCAGTACAATTACTTGCAAGTGTAGTCACATGACTTTGAGTCTAATTTGGTCTCTTTATCAACTCTAATCTTTGGGTTTGATCCATCAGGCAAAATCACTGACTGTGACAGGAAGTTCGGGGAGATTTTAGCTTTTATCTAAATTACAGAAGGAGACTATTTATGACAACAGTGGGGCAGTGTAGCTTTAAATTGAAACTCATATGTCTCTTGTCAGTGCCCCATAATAGTACCGGATTGGTTTTAATATTGCATTATAAAGAAGGAACTTACAGTCCAAGCTAGGCACCGACTCTTTTACTAATCAGCCAATTTAATTGTATCGGCTTTATTTTCATTTGGATTATCTTAGCATCTATGTGGCTTTTCCCTGTTAGCCGGCGATCCAGATGTACGAGTATTCCTTAATATTTAACTTAAGAAATCTGAGAGATAATTTGGTTGCTTATTTTAATAGCCAGTCAAGACTCATTGCCAAGTTGATTTAACCAGATTCACAGCTGTCATATGGTCTTGCAATATTCGAGTTGCTTCCTGAAGGTCTTTAGATATGCTTAGAATAGTTGTGTAATCAGCGAATGTTGAAGTGTGGGTACAACTGCATGTTGGCATATCGGAGATATATACAGTGCGGTTCAAAAAAATAGATTCACCTACAAAACAGCATATAAATTTGCCTACACGTAAGTTGAGAAATATTTTATGGTCAGACGAAACTTAAGAACTGAACTCCTTCCGCAATATACAAAAAAAAAAAAAAACAATAAACATGGTGTAGGAAGGAATAAACGACGTCATGATGCCTTATGCCGAATGGAAAATGCCACTTCGATTTGTGTTTCGGGTCGTTGTCTTGTTGAAATACCCATCGGAGCGAGCAAAAGATTGGCTTCAGAATAGTGACGTCGAGGTTTTGAACTGGCAGGTTTTGTCAAAGCAGCTCTCCGAAGAAAAACCCTTCAAACAAAGAATAGTTGTGGAAGTTAGTGAAAGAAGCGTGGAAAATATTCCAAAACATCTCAGAGACTTGTTCACTCTATGCCAAAACGGTGTACAGCAGTCATTAAAAATAGGTACTATTCCACCAAGTACTGAGGTAAATAAAATGTAACTAAAAAGATTTATTTAATTTAATTACCAAAAATTTTTTTTAGAACACCAAATTTAGTGGATCTATTATTTTGAACAGGAAAAATGCTAATTTAAACAATATTGATGAATACATAGTTTTTTTAGTTTCGATGTTTTGAAGTTATATTATGTTTTCTAATGTTTTATTGGTCTCAAAGATGTAAATATAGAATGGATTCCAGGATACTTCCTTGCGGTACTCCAGACTTGTTACTCGCTATTTTTTACCTTTTTCGTTTAGTTAGGTATCTCTGTAATAGGTTGCAGATATTTGGTGTAAATTTTGCCTCAGTTTATATATCAAGCCTTCATGCAATACTTTGGTGAACGCCTATGAAATGTCGATAAAAACAGCGGCATGGTACTAACTTGCTTACTTCTGAGTCCAAATTGATGATTTGAAATACAGTCACTTTCGCTTAATAACGTAATCAATTTTGTAGTCGTTCTCTTTCAAAAACCTGGAATATTTTAGGCGATAGGCTTATAGGTCTGTATGCCTCCAACTTTATGTGATCCTTTCTAGGTTTTTTGATCATGAAGATAAGAAATATTTTTCAAGCACGTGTTTAATATTCTACTTACAAGACGGCATTACATATACTTGAATAGAATTTTTCTTCTTGCCAAGTGGGGTAGCTCCATAATCATTTTATTCCTGACTTTATCAGTCCCAGGCGCCTTATTTGGGCTTAAATCGTTGATAAAACCGTCCAATCTCATGCATATTAAATCTCAACGATGAGGCAGCATTAAACCGTGGTACCAAAAATGGCAATTCTGCACCGTCGTCTGCAGTATCCGGGCTAGAAACCTGCTTCAAGTGCTCAACTAGTAAGTTCCCCATTCGAGATCATCTGTTGCTCAGTTCCCATTTGAATTTCGCAACAGAGGCGTGTAGTTATTACAGTTCTTTTAAGCTTTCTCGCTGCTCGCTATAAAAAATAATCTGAATCTGCGGATTTTTACACACTTATGTGCAATTAAAGCCCGTAATAAAACTATACGGCGAATTTCAATGTTTTTGGTTAAAACAATTTTATAGTTTTGGAGATTGCCCACACATTTTAAAAAGTTTTTTGAGCCTCATAACACTTTCCTAATACAAATCGGCTAAAATAAATTATTCAACAACCTTAAAAATTTTTTCTTTTAAATGAAACTAGCACCCCTACTCATGCAATACATTGTGCTGGTACTAGAAAAATAGGTTGTAGGAAGGAGGATAGAGAGAGTAGTGTTTATGGACGTGCGATTTAAATTTACTCATGTCGTTCCACAAACGAACAATGCGAGTGAAGAATGTATTTACCCTATAAAGCGTTGTGCGATTCTATGGACAATCAACTACGAAGGGATGCGCTCTACGGAAAATACGAGTACTATGTAAGAATATATGATTATTAAAAATTAATTCCTTAATTTTGTGAGAACACACTCCGTTATAGTACCAATAGAAAAATGAAACACACGCCACATTGCGATGATGCTCTAATGATTCGATAGAGTTGGCTACCCTACCGTCATTAATGAGTACCTTCGCCCTCTCCTGTAGGCGATCGAGAAGTTTTAAAGTTTCATTCCATTTTGGATCGGACATAGGTCTTGTAAATATTAAGGAGGTCTATGGAGTGAAATATTTCTTGCACCATTTTGCTTGAATGCTTCTTTAGACACTCGAAATATGTAATATATTGCTCCAACGAACGTCACAGTGAATTCTCATGCCAAGAACATCATAAGAATAATATATACATTATCCATAGGCACAGATGACACCACACTACCACGTCTGTGTGTTAAAAAACAACATTGTGTCTTGCGTTCATTAAAAAGGGGCTCGGCCTACGACCTAAAGAATATGACAAATGTTGCTGTCATCTGCAAAAGAGTAGATAGGATTAGAAGTGAGAAGAAAAAAGTACTTGAGAATTATTGGAAATAGCGTGGGAGAAAGAACAAAGCTTTGCGGTACCCTTGAGTTTATCCTGAACTCGTCGAATGAGTCCCCATCTATAACCAATCTTATAGAGAGATCTCTAAAAAAGCTCGATATAAATCGAGAGAAGTGACTAACGACACCAAAAGCATTAATTTTTGGAATGAGAGCCTCATGCCAAACTCTATCAAACGCCTAGGAGATATCCAGAGTCACGACCTTACTTTTGCCAAAATCATAATTGGAACTGTTCCATCTCTCTGAGAGCAACGACAGCAAGTCACCAGTAGAACGTCCCTTGCGGAAACCGTACTGACGATCGCTTAGCAAATCGTTGGCCTCCAAATAGTTCACAAGTTGATGATTAATCATACTCTCCATAACTTTAGATAGAGCGGAACAAACTGCTATTGGGCGATAGTTCTCAGGGATTGGCGTTACATCAACAATCTTTCAGGAACATGGAAACATACCGGCGCGATATGACTCACTGAAAGAGTGAGCTAATACGTTGAAGAGCACGTCTTCAGGATCAGTGCTGTAATGACTTATTAGCGTTGAGATATGCAAGAACCCTTTTTTTAACTGGATCAAATTAGAGAAAAGCGATCTAAATAATCACTGTCATACAGTTTTTTTCTGTTAAGTCATTAAATTTTGAGTCATTTATGATAAAATTTTACTCCGATCACTACTGTCTAAACTGTGATTACTGGTCATGTTGGATTGATAAGCGTTTCTATTACTTTCCTAATTGTTATTAAATAGAGTTAAGTAATAGAAAGTTAAGTAGATATGCATACATAATATGTATGTAAGTCTTCATTATTTATAAAGTGGTTATACACGTTTTCCCCCAACCAATATGCATGTTTGTATGTTACCAATGCAATTTGCCAAATCATTTAAATGAGTATTGACTGAATGAATAAATGTTGTATTTGGCTGTTGATGTTTATTGGTATGATTTGCAATGAATATTTTTTACTATTTTTTTTTTCATTTTTTGTCTTTTACGAAATATCGAGTGAGTATTACATTTAAAGTTTAACTTAAATTTCTTACAATTTGTATTTGATTTTATGTTTTTATTTTTTGTTGTTTTGTTTTCGGCCAATTGTTGTATTTGTATTACAAGCAAACGTACAATCTTACAATATTGGTTAATTACCTCTCAAGGTGTAATAAATAAGCAATAAAAAAACTTTGTATTTCTTTTTGCCAACAAAACAACATCTTAAACGCGTTTAAAAATACCATATTAATTATTTTTAACAATGTGGAGTTACGTTAAAAAAAATTGGTCAAGTTTGAAAATGTCATTAAGAGATTAGCTGTAAATAATTTGATACTTTGATACTTTTAACAATTATTATTCAGTTTGGAGTTTCGGTTATGCATAATGATATAATTAAATTATAATAATTATCATTGAAAATTATTTAATATATAAAAAGAAACAGCTATCAAGAATCATAAGTGTGTTTTATTTTTAACCATGACATACAGTGTCGTGCAAAACAAAAGCAACAAACCCTATTAAAATTTATAATGTCATTTATTTCTGAAAGTATTTCATTTAGAAAAAAGTCTGTTGGTAACTTATTCGCATTTATATGCACTATGATTTATATTAAAAAATAAAGTACTTTATGCCAACGTTTCCCTAAATATTAGCAAAAACAATCGAGGTCTTCAAATAAAGGTGTGCAAAATCAACAAATTAATATCAACGAGATCAACCTTTATTTTCTTCTTATATATAAAAAAATGTGTGTTTGTTTGAAATTTTTGAAGTATCTCTCTGTATGTCTGTAAGTAAATATTTATCTGTCTGTATCTTCAAAATGGTAACAGTAAGATTCTTAAATTTGGTCCAAATAGATTCATAGTCAACACAAATCATCAGTCATAAAGTGGGCGGAATCAGATACGTGGGCTCGGCACCTCCCATACAAATTAAATATTTATTTTTGTATATCTTGAGAACGGTAAAAACTAAAGTTTCTGAACTCGGTCTGAATGACCTCATGGTCAGTACAAATCATCAGTTAAAAAGTGAACGGAATTAGACAAGTGGACATGGTACTTTCCATGCAAACTAAATATTGATTTTTGTATATCTGTTTCTGAATTTGGTCTGAATGACGTCGTAGTCAATACAAATTTTGAGTCAAACATTTAAGATGATAATTAGCATGGGGGCAGCGAAGCACACTGGGTTTCAGGTAATTTTTTATAACTTCGCCATATCTGAACGGCATGAAATCAATAAGTCTATTGAGTACGGATTCCGAGATACGCTTTCATTCAATTTCTAAATTTGAATTGATTTCCTGAAATGTTCCTCTTCAAGATTGTAAAGAGGTTTAAGCCCAGTGTTTGTGCCGTTCAATCAAGGACTTGAACCCTATTCACTTTTATGAACTCTATGACTAACCCTGATCTGTGTTTCGAGCCATTATCACGTTGAAACGCCCATCGAGGTTGCATAATCCATTCAGCACTTGGAATTACTTTCGTTTTTAAAATGTTTATGTTCAATAAATAGAACTATTATGCCATTAGTTTTGTGGAGTACGACACCATAACGTTGCCTCACCCGTACTTAAAATTATTTTTACAGTTGCGTGGATCAAACCTTTTACTGTCATACTTCTTAATGTACACGTTATTAACTTGAATTTTTCTTCGTCACTAATCAGGACAAAAATCGCCTACAGCTAAGAAACAATTTTGTTGAAATGTACGAAAACTGGAGCCCTTAGGATTGATGTATGATTAGTATTTATTAATGAATATCTTAATACATTCTCCAGACGGTCGAAACTGCTATTGGACCAAGGACCTAAAAATTATAGTGTCTCCATAATGGTTTGGAGTCCCATTTGGAAAAATGATGTGGTTTCATTAGCACGCATATATGGTAATATGCGCTAGAAACAGTACTTATCGATTCTGCAATAATATTTGGCAGGTGTAGTCGAAAAAATGACTCTTGCAATAAGACAGTGAGATAAAATGAGATCAATGACATCAATCAATTTAGTGATATGAAATGGCCTATACGATTTCCGGATTGAGAATATGTATTTGGAGTCACGTCAATTCATAGATTGCTGAGTATCCCAGTTTAGGCTTGCCAGATGGTTTTGACTTCGCTTGATTTACAAACATTTTTACAGCTTGTCAAGAATCAAGAAAATATATGGTTTGTCAAGATTTTTTAAAACACATTCACAAAAGGTTTTCATTACACAAAGTTTTGTAAAAAGCTATTAAACATTTTAGTGAATCAATAATGTAAAGCGTTTTAAGTATATTTGATTCCCAGTTTAGTTTATCTAAAAAATTTCGAAAAAAAATTGGGTTACAAATTTGATAATTCTTCAGAGATAGAAACAAATGATAATCTGAATGTGCAGGGCTCGGCCTATATGATGGGTGCATCTAGACTTCCACGTCAAGCTCTTCCAATTTCTGTCGGGTCATCGAAGATTTGTGAGTCTGGCCTTTTCTGTTGATCAATTTGGCCATTTATGTTGTTAAATTTTAGACATTTTAATTGAATTGCTTGCTTTAATCTTATTAAAAGTTGACAGTAGAGATCAGAATCAATCGTTAGACCAGGTTGTAGGTGCTAATGATGAATAATTCCCTTCCAATACAATACCACCAGAAACACAGCGTTACCTTTCTAACTTTGCAACCGCTTGCGAAGCCTCACCTTGCTTCGTACATGATCTTTTTTGCACATTATTACGTGATCCACTTTACATCGCCCGTAATCATACGAACCCACCAAACAAGCTATAATGTTGCCTGATGTAGTTAATATTACCAGAGATGCTACATATATTTAAGAGCCATGTGACGACAATATGTAACTTAAGTTATTCGAACACCAATATTTGTAACTGTCCGAGTCCACCCAAAGAAATGAACGAGCTGTGGAAGCGAACATCTAGTATGTCTAATCGCTTTCAGGCTGTAAAAAATTCAATAGGATAATAGACATCCAATCGATTAATATTTGTTTTTATAAATACTACAAATAAAATAAACGATGCAAAATTGCAACATTTGTTTTTATTACAAAATTTTTCTGTCACTACTGTTGTTGCTGTTGGTGAATTTATATCAAACTTATTAGTAAAAGAAGAACTTATTAGTAAAATTTAAGATTTCAGTCATTATTTGTACACGCGTCATCATTTAAGTTCGTAAGTGCGTTATATACAGTAATTTTTATAAAAATTTAAAATAATTGGACGAAGTAAAGCACTGTCGAAAGTTGAAAAGGGCAAAATCAAAGCCTACAAGGATATGGGCCTATCTGTAGCAAAAATATCGAAAAAAATTAACAGAAGTCGGAAGGTAATAACATAATTTTTGTCTAATGAGTCCACATATAGAACAAAACATGAAGAGGCCGTACACATAGTGTGTTGTCTAATGCAGATAAGCGACATATTTTGAAAGAAACTTCTAATTCACACGACTTGATAGCGAAAATAAGGCAAAAAATAGGAGTAAACGCAAGTTTAACAACCATACGACGTGTTATTTCGAAGGCTTAGCACATAAAAAGAATATAAATAAAGAAAAACCCACCTTTCCCGAGTTTTAAAAATATTTTTGGACCTGTACCTTGGATATATCGAAGTTTTGGCCAATAATGGACGCACAACACACTATTAAAATTACTAAATTTAAAATCGAATTTGAGAAAATAATTAGAATAAAGCTCTTTTAATAAAAACATTAGTGCACGCTATTGTTTTTATAGATGTTCTATTCAAGTGACACATATTTTTTTATTGCAATCGCTAAGCAACAAAAGAAAATGCCAAAATATTATATAACGGTACATATCTTTGGAGTAATTTTTTCGTTAAAGATGAGATAATATAATAAAACAAAATTTAGAAGATTAAAACGTTACCACATTATTGGTTGTTGAGAAAAAAAGAAATTTTTTAAAACCACAGAATAGCACACCCATTCAAGTGGCGCGCAGTGTATGTACACTTGGGGTATTGAAGTGTGCCATCGTGTCATATTATCATAATGTTCTAAATTATTAAAAGATTTTAAAACAACAAGTGTTTTAAAATAATACAATTTCTTTGCTATGTTTTTTGGCTGTCGTATTTTAAAAATAAATAAAATAAAAAAATAATAAGAAAAATAAAAATATTTTTACTTCATGCCTGGATAACGTATTGCTATTATTTTTATCCGTAATTTGTATCCGCAGACTGCAGCATATTAAAAATGGTTGTTCACAACAGTCTTATTTTCTCAAGTTATTGTTATGGAATATACGATTTGATGACACATTTTGAACCAATTGTACTGAGGTATATACATATGTATGTATATTGCATTATTTCGAAAATTAATTATAGTGTAGGGTACTGAAGTTATATTTTTTTTGTGAGTCTTTTTTCCAAAAAAATCTATTAATTTCAGTGATATCTGCTCTTGATAAGACTATATGTATATGCAGACTATGTATAATAATATACAATTTTATAGTTTTATTATAGTCTTATCAATTTTGTAATTTTCATGGTTTCATCGTTTTTTCTTGGTAAAACATGTGTAATAATTTATTTAGAAGTACAACAGTTACTTACTTTTAAAGTTTAAAGTAAAAATAATGATTTTAAATCACTTCCTGAGTATAAGATCTGCAAATAAAGAAAAATATCTGCAAATAAATGAATATCAACATTAAAATATTAGTAAAGTAAGTATCTTGTACAATGTATATCTTATATGTACACTATTAAGCAAAATAAAGTGCAAATTACCTTTGTTATATTTCACCAGAGAAAAAGAGAGTCTAACTCAATATTAATGTTAAAAAATTAATTGGATTTATTAATTTCGTTTACATTTCAATAAAAAAAACATATTTAATTTAAACTTTTTCAGCAAAGCAACATATATTAAAATGCTACTCGTCTACGGTTGGACAAAATATAGTGCAAATGCAAAGTCTGGGATGTTAATCGCAGGATATATATGAAGGGATATTATAATAAGCAGAACTTTAGTAACTATAATTTTTGAATTTCATAACAGAAGAGAAATTCAGAGTACATGAAAGAGTGTACGCCCTTATATTCGTTTCTCCCCTCATCACTGTTGCCAATTTAGAGATTTTCAAGCTAAATCTAGAGTTTTTCAAGTGCCAATTGCGGGAAAAAATGCTTTTTAGCAGTTAGCGGGAAATCTAGCGATTTTTAGACATTTGCATCAAGATTTTTAACGTGTATTTTCTGTGTGCATATGGGCAACGTTAATATAAGAGTTGCTTTTTAGGTATGCAGTTTTTAGAAAAACAAATAACACAACATATACATATATTTCATTTGAGAATCGAATAACGGTAAAATAAATAATATAATTTCTTTCAAAAAGTAAAGCTAAACATTCAAAGTGGAAACTTAGTGATTAAGACATAAGAAATTATATGTGTGTAAAGATAAATTAAAATTTAACTAGTAAAGACGCAAACCAGGTTTTTAGCTCAGCCATTTTGTACGTTAACAGAGCACTGTTAACGCTTTAACAGTAACTATAAATTAAAGTAAAAGAATTTATTGCCAAAATATATGTGCCTGGAATATGGAGGAATAGCACATCCTTGTTGGAATGGTGCTCTAGGCCTTCTTTCGTAGATCAGCTTTAGAGCCAAAACTTTAAAAATTGTGGAATAGCAGAAAATGTATTTAAGAAAATTAATTTTTTTAAATTATTTTTCTCTGTGGTTCATTGGTTATCTCCATTCCATGGGAACCTCAGAGATGGCCGGAATACTACACTATATGGGGAGAGTGGTCCAAGGGGTCCCTAACGAAACCGTGCTAGTGGTATTCTTGAAATAATTTTTGGACTGGAGAAATTGAAATGGACATTGGAATGGACAATGCCAATGTAATGATTGACCAAAAAAAGTGTCTACACTGAACTAAAGAAATCTACACCAAACCTACTGCTAATTAAATGTGCGTGCCACTCTATTCAATTAGCCATCACCCATTCTTGGAAAAATTGTATGCCTGACCACCTAGAATCTTTAGTTAACGAGACTTATAACTGTTTTGCACGTGGTTATATGGGGCAACAAAATTATAAACACATATATGAATATGAATATTTTTAATATTTTTTCTCATTAAGGCTTCCAGATAATTTCAAAATGTTAAAATTGTCTGATCGTCTTTTTAAGAAGTGTTTTAAGACAAAACAAGGAAAATATAATTCCACTTTTAATCACATTTTCAAAATCTAACAATTTTATTGATGCTATCAGTTTTCAATATAATAATATAAGTTATATAAAATAGAAAGAAAAAACGTCAACACTATTATTTTGGTCAGAAGGTTTTAATTGCAGAGATTCAGGCGGTAACAACCCATTTAAAGAATTAGTGGAATTCGCGTTAGAAGTTTTATCCCTACCTTGGTCTAATGCGGATGTAGAAAGAGTTTCTAGCCAATTAAAGGTAGTCAAAACCAAACTACGAAACAGACTTTTAACTCACACTGTAAATGCTGTTCCACATGTCAGGTAAGTTATAAACAGATTGATAATAATTGTTATGATTGAAACAAAAGCGTTTAATTAGCATTTGTTACTATAAATTCCAGGTATGGGCTTAAGCTGTGTAATAGATGCTGCTTTGAATACGAGATTCCAGAATGTCTTTTAAAAGAAGTGGAAACAATAAATCATATAGTCAAAATACAGAAGACTGGCTCTGCGTTTTTGAAAATATTTAAAAATACTTTAATTCTTCTTCTGACTTTTGCCTGAAAGTATGTATGTATGTATGTACATACTTTTCAATTATATTATATGTACATGAGTACGTACGAATTAAATGTATTATAAAGTAACATATATATATATATATATATATATATATATATATATATATATATATACATACATATATGTACGTATAATATAGAATAAACGTTAATTTTATTTCTCAATAGACAAGCTTGGGTCTGTTTTTTCCCATTTTGCGTTTTTTTTCATATTTTTTTCCTCTAAATAAAAAATTTACGGTTTCTGACGGTTCGCTGGAAATTTGGAAAAAAAGGTGGCAACAGTGCCCCTCATAGTGACTATTGCTTTACTATTTAATACAATTTTTTTAATAGAAGCAGAGTGTGTACTCATTTACTTTTACAAAAGGCTCTCTTAAACAACAACAACAAATTTATACAAACTCTATTTCTATTGTACTTGAGGTACACCTCCTAAATTTTATGCTATTTAAAAAATAACAATTGGCCTATCATTGCTTATATAACTCTATATCGATGACTTAATATAGAAAGGGTGTATCTCGATTTTTTTGTTATTTTACAGGAGAAAGAAAAAATGTAAAAACTAAAAATCTTCGATACAAGAAATAAACGCAATTTAAGCTCAAAGCGAGCACTTAAGTCAGTGCTGGTTTCTTTTTCTATTTTGCTTAAGTTTTAAGGGAGGAATGTTTTGTTTCTTAATGCTTTAAATACATAGACGACAGCAAGCAGCATGAAAGCAAGCAACAAGTTGTTGTTGGCAGCATTTGTTGCTATGCTATCGACTTCATAAATATTTTGAAAGCAGCAGCAGCAATAAAGTCAGGTTTCATTGTCATCCGTATTTGTTTTGTCATAAAAATAAAAATATTTTTCAGTGGTGACACTCAAGCCTTTAAAATCCACAGCTTTTTTAAAATATTACTCAAAAATATAAAAATTATTGAAATTATGTGTTTAAATTTTTTTAATTATTGACATAAATGTAGTTTGATACAATTTTATAATTTTATACTGTTGTTTTCAGATAAATTAAAAAACTATTTTGACGTTTTTTTTATTTAAAATTTTATATTGTATTGATATCACTAATTTTTGTCTTGCTGCCTAAAAAATTAGATATTAAATTAAATTTAGGAGCTGCTTGCTGCCGGTTATGTGTTTAATGCTTAAGAAAATAAAAATATTGAATTACTGCTATTTTGTAAAAGCCATAAATACGCTATTTTCGGAAATAAATCACGAAATTTTAGAAACGTTGAGCTGTATAGAGAATTTCAATCTCGAAGGAAAGATGTTGTTAAGTCGAGATGGAGGAAAATTCGAAAAATTGGAATTTGACGGAGGATCACTCCTTCTCCTGATGATAATGTTGATATTGATAATCTAAATTATAATTTTTTAAACACAAATTTTGCTCAATTTATGTTCGGTACGTATTAAGACGATATTTAGTTTTCGTTGCGTAAGTTATAGTGAGATCTTGGAGAGTTTTTGTGCTGTAAAATCTAGGGCAATTGGAATGGATGGTCTTGATCCTACTTTTATCAGAACTTTGTTACCTAAAATATTGCCGTTTATAACACTGTCCTGACTAAATTTATATTTCCTAATGGATGTAAACTATCGAAGATAATTCCTATTCCGAAGCAGGGCAACGAATTTAGGTCCATTGCGATCCTTCCATTTTTGTCTATGGTAATGGAGAATATAACGAGTAAGCAGAATAATGAGTATCTTAGGCAACAGAAATTATTATCTGAAGTTCAATCAGGATTTGTGAAAGGGAGGTCCTGTGTTACTGCTCTTACGGATATAGTCGAGAATCTGAGGTATAGCCTTGACAAGGGCAAGGTGTCGTTTTTAATATTCCTTGATCACAGCAAGGCATTCAATACGGTGGACCACCTAACATTGACAAAGAAACTGGATAAACTATTTTATTTTTCCATTTACACTTATCCAAGAGGAAGATCTCAAACAGAAGAAGAATAAATCCATCACTCACCTATGTAAACGTAATTTTTTTTCCAAGAACTTGCAAAATTTCAATAGAATTCTATCGCTTTACTTTAAAAGTTTGCTTGCAAAAAAAAACTAATGAAATAAATATAAAATTTCTTAAATAACGTCTTTTTCCGGTTCTAATTTTTTTTTTAATAAATAAACGAAAAAAAAAAGAAATGAAGAACTAAAAACAAAATTGCAAAACATGCAAAAAAATGTGTTTATATATGTACGTATTTATGTATAACATAACATACTATGTATGTACTGTTTAACTTTGTGTCAATTTAGTTGTGGCCATAAAAACTGTAAAAAATTAAATCATTGGTATTTATTTATTTTTATGTATACATTAAATATTAATAGAGTATGTATTAAATATATTGGATGAAAACATATTTATGTATGTAAGTATGTATGCCTAAATCCATCAATAAGTCGACAACAATCCGACAAACAACCATATAAAGTTTCAAGCTTTACTTGTATTCATTCATTCTTTTGTGTAAAAATTTATTTTTTCAATTTGAATATGAACAAGTACGTGTGATAACTTTCATGCCATTTCGACCACTTTCTAAACAAGTCGTATGTGTCTAAATCACTTCCTGACCGTTGTATTCAATTAATAAAATACCATATACGTATGTATTTAATGCCAACAACAACAATACTAAAGAACAAACAGTTTTTTAAATTTAAAACACGGGGTCGTGATTATGAATCATAACAAGAAAATATCAAATTCTTTTTCTAATCCGAAATGCGATTTTAATCTTTTGCATTGTTTTTGTTGTGGTTGTTTGGAAATGCTATTAAAAAGTAATAAAATCCTAAAAACCAATATTTTTATAATGTTCAGTGTTTGTAGAATACAAACAAATTAGTAAAAGTGATTTCAAAGGAAACTATCTTTTAAGTATTTCATGAATTCTACCTATTTGGCTTACATTAGATGTGGAATATGAAAAAAATTTAATTCTAATTTAGTAACAAAAAATAATTCTTACAAAAAACTATAACTGCAAACATTTATTTCGCAAAATAGTTTTATATTCTAATGTTAATTTGTATAAATAAATAAATTCTTACAAAGACAAAAAACATACATATACACACATATATATGTAAAATGTTATTAAAAATACATATAAACATTATTTGCTATCGATTTTTTGATAAATATTTATGTAACAGTCAGGCTCAATCAGATTTTCATTAAATACTGTACAGTTATAAAAGAGTATAAAAAATCATTTAAATTTGTTTTATTTTTAATTCACTAAAGAAGCCATGTCATCTAAGTTAGTTAGTTACAACGTGTAGCCAGATACGAGTCTAGCTTTCTTTGGTCCATATACTGTCCATATATGTACATATGTATATACTGATCCCACTGTGATACCTATAGAACGTAGTGCCCAGGAGGACAAACCAACCAGACACAGGCACAAAAGAAGATGCTTGCTGATATTTATATGGCATGCAGAAACGGAATGCCAACGAATTTAGTCATAATAACCGGTCAATTCGAACTCTGACATAAGAAATATTCGACAGTCTCCTCCTCTTCATCATCCTGATAACTCCTACAGTAGTCATTAAATGGCCGACCTAGCCTCCTGGCATCCGCACCAGCCACCCAGTATTGAGTGATAACAGTCACCGGGCTTCGTAGCCTATGTCGCTGCATCACCCACAATAGACTATGATCGAGCCCGATTGTACAGGGGTCAGATTTGTCTCGATACAGAGTTGGTAGGTTTATCATCCCACCTTTACTGTGCCCTACCGAACAAGTATCACAAACCAGAATCCTATAAGAGGAAAGTTACATCCTGACCAGGTGTTCAATCTCGGGTTAATCCGTCCGCTATACAATTCCATCGGGCGTTGGAGTAAGTCTTCCTCACCCAGATAATCTCTAGGTCTAAATGTCGCTTAGAGATGCCGCATTCAACCAGCCGCCATGTCGTGTGGACAGCGGAGTCCACTGATTTTTTTATCGCCGAGACTTCTGCCTGTAAGACATTGCAGTGATCCGGAAGACTAAAGAAAACTTTCATTCCTTATGTGGGAATAAAGACACCGCAGTTATCGTCCGTATACACCTCAACAGATCCGGACCTAATACATGGTTCTCACAGTTAAACATTGTACAGTAATCTTCCACGTCAGGGATCGTATCCAAATACCGTAAAATGGCTGCATACCCATGACCACAGTCAGACCAAGTCTCCGCAACCGCCAACCTTATCACAGACGTAATCGCCAGATCCACCGGATGCCAGTTCAGTAATAAAACCTTCGAAACCTGAGCACACTCGTAATCATCGCACTTCGCAAAACCCTGTCAAAGATTCCGCTATATTCCAAATACTTCCACCGTGTCGAAATTCACTGGGAACTTCTAGGACTAAGACCATAGGATTGCCAATGGTCCTGCAACACGTGTACAACGCAACGTTCGCCTTTACTGCCCTAACCCGTGTTTTTTTTTAAATTTTAATGAATTTTTTTTTCTTTAAAAAAAAAAACTCACGAAACTAAAGTTTCATTGTGTGAATGTATTTATACAAATTAATAAGGGTGTTCCAAAATTAACTCAAGGCTTTTACTATTAATAAATATCGTTATATGTGTAACGTAACGTTACAAGATTAATATGAACATAAAACACTAACAATATAAGTAATGAAATATAGAATAAAACATCTTTAAGTGTCCTGGCCTTGAATCTCTGGTAGTTTATTTAGACTGTAAGCTTAAATTAAGGGTTCGCAATAAAAGTTTTCTTCATATCTATTTTAACAATAAAGGAAATAATCGTGTTTTTATTATAAAGGGGGCAGATATTTGTTTCGAACCTGACAGTTGGAGTCATACCCCAGCTGTAAACTTAAACTGCATTACATATGATAAGACAGTTCCTTTTATCGAAATTGAATTATATTGATATGACCAGGGAAACCAGAAATATGCAATTGCATGTTTTTTCTCATGCAACCAATCAAGTCAGGTGTAAGATATTTATCCGTTTCATGAATTTTTATGGATTTTGGCATCGATTTGTTAGTGCACATTTTGCATATTTATTTATTTTCAGTTTTAAGAGAATGGTCCATCATTATTTTTTTTCGCATTTACAGAGTATTTTTTGTGCTCTTCAATATTTTTATAGCGAATACATAATTTTAATTAAATTTTGACCAATTCATGGTATTCTTAACTATCTATCTATTGAAATTTATTGAGACATATATATCTCAATTAAGTTTATTACCGCTTACCAAGATCTAAAACGAGAAAGTGCGATCAAAAAGCGTTTAATGTTCAAAATATGTTTGCATATCGAAAATATTTATAAAAAATGGTTAGAAGACATACGCAAATGCATAAAAGACTAATATTTCTGTATTGTGACAAAGGTACACCAACCCAAAAATTCTTAATTAATACGGTTGTTTTGGATAAAATCAATTACTTTGCGATTGCACAACATTTTGGACTATTCATTAAAGATACTAGACGTTATTTAAATAAAAACATAATTTTGCTGTTTGTGACAGCCGCTGCTCTGTATATGATAAAAGCTGATAATGCCATAAACTAACGTATGTTTTATGTATTACTCATCGACAGCATCGTTTATGCAAACGTATAGAGATAAATACGAAAATGAAAACAAGTCATTGTAAATGTAAAGAAAGTGTCCTTCTAAGCTCAAAATAGAGTTTAAAATTTTAAAAGAAATGTATCAAGACCTTCTATTGGCGTTGAAGGACTTGATGTAGTAAAATTTATATGTCAATATCTAACAAAATATCTTAGCTCATCTTTTCTTTAAGTTCTAAAATATGTTCTTAAAGAATGGTTATCCATTATATCAGCAGACATTGAAATGACATTTTCAATGCATAAAAGTTGGATCAGATGTAATAGAAAAAGTTTTACATTTGAAAATTTAAGTCGTCAGCAAAAAAATTTTGCTTTATTTTACCAAAAATTGTGAGTTATGTATTCAGATCTCCTTAGAAATTGAAATAAAATTTTTTAGTATTATTAATTTTCTATTGTACATATTATTTTTTCTCCGTCACTCGTTTAGGGAGCATAATGGCTTTCCACAAAGCATATATTGCCTTGTTTCAGTTTCTTTAATCAATTTGATATTTCAAGCTAAGTAGATGATTAATCCGCTGTAGCTTCCTCCATATGATTTTTTTTTGTGTAGTGGTGAAGATCCTTGCTAATTGGTGGTGATCTTTGCTTTAGCATTGTATTTTTTTCTAAGTAGGTGGCGTGTTTTTCCTGATCATTCGTCTGATGTTTGTCATCGTCGCCAGAGGTATGCGAGAAGGGTCAGGGGGCCTTTTTCTTTATTTTTTTTAGATGTAGTTGTCTAGAGGGAAGAAGTTGAAGCTTTTTTTATTATTAAACATTCGAAACCACAATTAAATTTTTTCTTCGCCATGTCCTCTGCTGGGGCTCGAACCTGGGTCGTTTATGTTGTTATGCGTGCGCCACCCCCTATTGTACTTATGTCTTACTTTAAATACTATATATTCAAAAAATGTTGAATTGTTGAATAAATCATTTTCTATTATTTAAGAAGAAATTTTTGTTGTTATTTTCGGATTTTTACTACATATTTTATGCGCATAACACACTTTTTAAGAGCATACTCGTATTTCTGGTTATTATATACATATGTACCATCGTAGCTGTGGTACATCATTCCAAAAATATTCTTATCCTACCTGTATTTATGAAAAAATAGCAATATAATAATACTAAAACCTTGTTTCGATTATTTTAAAATTAGTAGCTCTTTTTCAAAACAAGCACTTATTTTCCCTTTTCCAATTCCGAAAAAATCTTATTTTAAAATCTATGAAGAAAAATATGCTCTTTTACAAAAATATTGTCTAATCAAATATTGTCTTAAACAAAAATGCAAAGAAAAAAAGGATTAAAATTTTTTAAATTTACAAATTTGTATGACAAATGATTTGTTACCTTATTCAAATCACTTTAACTATATGGAAAACAAAACTATTAAAATGTTTTCCCATTTACTAAATACTTATGTTTGAAATCTTATACATATTAAACAAATTTGTTGTCAGACAAACCCACCACAGATACATAAAAGTTTGAATGTGTTTAGTCAGGGAATGTCTTCTCTTGGGTGGTCGACCTTTTGTGGTTAATTTATGTTATTTGTAAGTGTGTAATAAACTACCTGGTTGTTTCTGTTGTGTATCATCAAGTGCAGTTAACAATTTTTCCTGAAAAATTTTTTATGTAGTTAACCTAGTCTTAAACTTGTAAATACATATGTATTTTCAAATTAAGTTTTAAGCTTATAGCTTAAGCTACTAGAAGGGTGCCTAGCTAGATAAATTTATTGACTAGCAAATTGTAGTTATCAATTCATTTACATTAGATATTTATTTTATATTATCTACCATAAGTGAAAGCTAATACGGCCAAATATTTAACCCTTCTGTTATGTTTGGACCATTTTGGTCAATTTTCTTTTTGCTTCAACTACTTTTACGAAAGTTTTATTGTTCTATGAAGTTACAAATCTTAGGTAAAGGACCATCTTGGCAGTTCATCATTTTCTTATGAAAGAGGTTTACAAAACAAGTGCAACAATTAAGTTTTCTCAGTAAATGGAGCACAACTTTCGTTGTCCTATGTTCGTCAGTTTATAACTCGAGAACCAATACATACGTTTGAAAGGTGTACTTTCACTGATAGTTTTTGTTCAACAGGGCATCTGGCACCCTCTTATAAAATTCTATGCCTATATTATGCATATACTTTTAAAACGGTAATAGTAAGAGTTTCTAAATTTGACCAAAACAACTTTGTTTACAATAGAAATCATCAGTCAAAAAATGGGAGGAATTGGATAAATAGAAGTGGCACTTCTCATACAAAGTAAATACTGATTTTTGTAAATCTTTGGAACGGTAATAGTGGAAGGTTCTGAATTTGGTCTAAATAACTTCGTAGTCAATCCACATCATCAATTGAAAAATGAGCAAAGTTGAATAAGTGTTTGTGGCACCTCCCATACAAAGTAAATATTGATTTTTGTATATATAGAAATAAGTTGTCCTATGTTCGTCGTTTTATAACTCGAGAACCGGGGTAAGTGGGAGTGGCACTTCCTATACAAAGAAAATATTGATTTTTGTATATTTTTGGAACGGTAAGAGTGGAGGGGTGTGTTTTTGGTCTAAATATCTTCGTAGTCAATGTTCAATATCAGTCGAAATATTGGCTAAATTGAATAAGTGGCTGTGGTATCCATACAAAGTAAATATTGCTTTTTGTATATATAGATTTGTATATATAGATCTAAATGACATGGTACTCAATTCAAATCATTAGATTTAATGCTTTCCTTTAAATTTTTCTTAAGAATAATACATTACATATATATATATATATATATATATATATATATATATATATATATATATATATATATATATATATATATATATGTATATATATATATATATATATATACAACGCAAGGGCTCCCAGCAACGCGGGAGCATATGATGTACTTACTACCGCACTTAGACTTGCAGCAGCTACATGTAAATCGTTTCCTTACAGATGTTATTTTTGGTACACCGCTCGCAGACGCTGCATAATGAAATCAAATCAGAGAAAGCAAAAGGAACTTTTTAAAAATAACCATATATAAGGAATAATTGTATTTTTGCGAACTGTAGCGATGTATGTCAGCTTCCACTCAACAAGCTTTTTTGCTAATTCAAAAGATGAAAAAAGGTTTTAGAAGTGATATTTTGACCTACCAAGCCTTCAGTGAGATAAAAAACGGCCCGCTTTAAATGATTTTTTTCGGGCTGTTAATTCCTCATTTAGAATCTACAGCCAGTCAAGGTTTTAAGCCATACTTCGCATGTTTTGAGGTCTTTTACTGCCTAAAAAGACAAAGACCTCGAAAAGCCACCAATTGTTTATCAATAGTTATTAGGGAAATCGATTATTCGATTTTGTAAAAAAACCGGTTTCCGAGTAATTCAAAAAGTAGCAATTTTTTAAAAACCGGTTTTCGGTTAATAATTATTCAAATAACCGTTTAAGCGGTTCTTTTATTTAAATAAAATTGTTTTTAATTCTTGAAGCGCAGAGCTGGATCACGTCGTTTTAAGAATAAGCAGAAGCTGACGGAGAGCTTAAAATTAAAGAAACAATCAATACTAACAATAATTCTAATAAAAACCAAAACGGTGTGCGGAGGTCATAAAAAATAAAGTATTGAAAGTTGATTAAGTTTCGAACAGCAGCTACTCAACAAGCTCTTTTATGTTTTGTTGTTGTATTACTTGGTAGAAAAAGGTTTGTTATTATAGTTATAGTTTAGGTGCCTAAGATAACAAGAATTAAATGTTTTACTTTAAATAAATCTATAAATAATATACGATTCCTTAATTGCCTCGACAAGAAAAGTTTCTTAGGCTTACATAAAACACCCACTTTCCAACCAAGAAGTCGTCAGTCCAATCCCAGGCCATCTAACAATTTTCAACAGCGATATCACCTCACAACATTACTAATGACTGGCTTGAGTGTATTTGCGCTGTGAAAAACTTCACTAACTAATATACATATCTGCCGTTCGGTGCCGGCGCTTGTGGTTCGCTTTCAATGAGTCTGGTTGATCATTCTCCATATATAAAAATCAATATTTATTTTTTTACAGAAGATGAGAAAATGTTATTGTTGCTCAAGTGTGCATATCTTTTTCGATCTACTTTGGTTTTCACGTGCTTTGTGAGAATTTCAAGGATGCCGTATATACAAAAATAATAACTAAGTTCATACAAATAGTTAAACGATAAGCATATTTGCAGTAAAAAAATATATACTGAAGCCCATCGTCAACAAGCTGATCGAGTCCTATCAGTGCGGCTTCAGGCCTGATAAATTTACCATCGAATAGATTTTTACAATACGTCAAATTATGGAGAAAAAGAATATCGACACCAATTTAGTATCCCAGCTAAACTTATACGGCTATGCAGTATGACGATGAACGCCACTTATAGCTCCGTCAGAATTTGGAAGGACCTGTCCGAGTTTTGCTACTAGGCACCATTGAATTGCCAGTGCACCATTTTCTACAAGAGCATCATGCTGCTGGCATACGCCAACGACACAGACATTGTCGGCCTTAGTATTCGCACTATATTTTATGCGTACTCCAGTCTGGAAAGAGAAGCGTCTAAAGTTGGTCTTATAGTAAATAAAGACAAGAGACTAAGTATCTTTAGCCAACAAGCAAAAAGTCCTCGCGTCATGGACAGAGTATCACTGTTGACGGCGACAGCTTTGAAGTATTGAAAAACGTTGTCTATCTTGGTACCAGAGTTAACATCGTGGACGAAGTCAGCCTGGAGATCAAACGGAGAATCACTCTTGCCAACAGATGCTACTTTGGGCTCAGTAGACAATTGAGGAGCAGAAATCTCTCTCGACGAACCAAACTCACGCTCTACAAAACGCTTATTATCCCTATCCTGCTGGCGCGGAAGCATAGAAACTGTCGAACAATGACTAAAATGTTTTAGTAGTGTTCAAGAGAGAATACTTCGTAAGATTTTTGATCCTCTACGAATAGAAGATAGATAGATAGATAGATAGATAGATAGATAGATATAGTGAAGCGCATTAAGATATCACATCCGTCGTATGAATGAAAAAACACCGGCAAGTCAGGCTTTTGATACGGTACCCCAAGGCGGAAAGCGTGGAAGAGAGAGAGTATAAGTGTCAGAACCTGACGGCCTTGGGAATCTCAAACTGGCGCAATTTAGCACTGTATAGATCCAGCTGACGTGCTTTTTTGGACTCGGCCAAAACCGACAGACGGTTGTTGTACCACTATAATCAATAATAAGAAAATCTCTTCTAATCAAAGCATTTTTCACAATTCTTTTTATTTGAGTTTTATTTTTTTAAATGAGTTAAAAATAGTTTCAGCTGGTTTTATATTTAGAGTCGACTCTAACGTCAAAAGTATACTTTAAGTTGTCGCGATTTTGTGCTCATAAAGTATACTTTATTTTTAACTCTGAGTATGGGCCTATCATTTTAGAAGAATGTATATTTGGACGTATTTATAAAATTTAGAGCATAGAAAGTAATCGAACCAAATAACTAAATATCAGTGCAATTATATTAGAAGATATAATTCGATTGATGCGTTGTTAATCGTGGCCTTAATGTAAATATAAAAGAAAGTAAATTCAAAATTATATTGTGGAATAAGGTGTCGTCATACAATCATAGAAGCCTCCTATAACTTTAATGCGTGTTTTAATTGTGTGCATAATTAAATTATTTTCCATCCCAAAAAAAGTATATTATTAACGCATTCTATACCTGATTTACAGCGAAAAAAAAGAAAAAGAAAGAAAAGCTTGACTAAATATTAAGATTTTGAAGATCTTTTAAGCCTGTTTTTATTTACATATGTAAATGGGTTAACGACTTTTTCTTTTCTAAATCTTTTCCTAAATAATACTTTATTTTTTTTACCATAAAATTTAAATCAAAAGTACAGCTGCCTAATGATGACATCGAATTTATGTAAATTTTTATAAAATTTTTCTAAAATCGATTTCCCTTTTGAAGAAATAATAAATACAACAACAATAATAAATGAACAAGAATATAAAAAATAATATTTATTGCTTCTGATGCTTCCTCATTTGTGGTATAAAAAGATTTTCAAAATATTTAAATGTGATAGTTGAAAACGATCACTAAGACAAGCAACATGCAACAGGTTAATTTTCGTTCAGTGGTAATATTTTGTATTTGTACTGTAACATCTAATTTGGTGGCAGCAAAACCACAACATGCTGTGGGCGTAATAGAGGATTATCACCAATATGGAATAGATTTATCTAAAATAGAAGAGGAATTAATCGAGCAGACATCGGCCGATGATGATAAAGTGTTCTTACAACAATTATTGGGTAGATGGAAAACTAGTACAGCATATCCTTCGGAGAAATTATCATCTAGTACAGAAGAATATACAACTCCTGAAGTTACTAGAACTACTACTGTGGAACCTAAAACTACTGTAGCTCCAACAAAGATATCAACTACTACAGAAGCTATGGTGACTAGTGCTATTAAAGCTGCTACGGATAGTATGCCCAGTAAAAAAATTAATTCTCAACTTTCGGGGTCCACATACACTCCTGATGCTGGAAAACCTTTTCGAATGGGCGTTTTTAATGGTGATCCTTATCAACCTTCTATATTTATCTATTATCCATTTAGTGTGGCACCTCTATCAACTCTACCATTACCACTACCACTACTACCGCAACAAGGAATCCACACAATCTCACCTATTCAAACTTCACCATATTTACAAGATCCGCTTAGAGGCTTACAAGGATTCCCAACACCACACCTACCTGCCTTTAATCCCTATTTCCAGTATCCCAATTTACAATTTATGTCTCCAATCTATAGTCCATATCTTCATTATAGGAAATAGTGCAATAAAAAAGAAATGAACGAATTATGTATGTATGTATATGAGTAATAAATTTTTATATTTTAATTTTAAAACATACTCATTTGTTTTTGTTTTTTAAATGCTGATATCCTAGCTTTCTGGGATTTTGGGTGATAAATAGGTAAACTATGTATATCGACAATAAATTTCTTAAATAAGTTTTGATGTCATTTTTATTCATTTTAAAAGTTTTATTTTTGTGCGTGATTACTTTTGTTTCTGTCTTATTCCATTGCAAAATGTGTACGTTTGCTTTGCATTAATTCTCTTGTCATTCACTTTTTTAAATGGTTAAATTCGTTCAACTTTTATCTTATCATATAACATTTGGTATTTTTAAGAATGCCATATACTGTGCTAGAACTGTCGTCGCCGATAAACTACACACCAGCGTTGCCACACAAGTAATGGACATCCTCCCAAAAATTTTCCAAAATTCTACCAAAACCGTTCACAGCCTACCAAAAATTTAAAAATACATTTTTTAAATAAAATCGAAAATTTT
Source organism: Wohlfahrtia magnifica (assembly GCA_023159175.1). NCBI lineage: Eukaryota > Metazoa > Arthropoda > Insecta > Diptera > Sarcophagidae > Wohlfahrtia > Wohlfahrtia magnifica. Next base: position 1,660,997 of record JAKWBJ010000496.1, on the reverse strand, counting down.
GTTTAGTTATACATACATACTCGTATGTAGTAATAATAATAACAAATTCTAGTTTTTAATAATAAACATAAAAAATATACATAAAAAAAAAAATTCATTTAAAGTAACAGTAGAATGTTTGTATGTATATTAGAGTGGGTAAAATTTTATGAATGAAAAAAAAAAACTGAAAAGTCGTATAGCCAAACCAAAATCTACGTGAAATTCTCAGAAACTTTTCTGAAGAAACCATGGGCCTAAAATCAAATCCTATCCTGCGCCAATATATTCTGCTTCCATTATTCTGTACAGCTGTATTAAAAAACACTATCACATCATTCAAAAATACAAAATGATCATGAAATATTGTATTTTTTTTTTTTGAATTTGTCATGAATGCAAACAAAATATTTGCAAGTTGCTGAATACAACATTAAGAATACAATGTTAGTAAGACTGACAGAAATGCTTTTAGCAAAAGGCGTTAAATCAGATTTAAAATTTTTGTTATTCTCCATTTACGGTAATTTGGTGCGACTTTCTATAGTCACTGCCATAACATTATCTCCATTCTTTGCTAAAATTCTTTGTCAAACTGTGGTAAAAAGTTGCACACGTCGTTCAGTAACAGTGGTTATTATTATTATTGAAAGTTGTTGTTAATTTAATTCAAAGTTATATTTTTTTTAAATTATGTACTGTGTTATTAAGGGGAAAAATTTACCATGACTAAACAAATTTCTACAGGAGGAAAAACTATCAAAAATGTAAAAAATATTGCAACAAACCAAGCAAACTACCAAACCATTTTTAAAAAACGAAAAACTACCAAGTTTGGTCCGATTAGACCAAAGCGGTAACGCTGTTACACACATATTTGTGTTCTACACCAATATAGCCGAGTTTACTCTGATGCTTGTAAATCACACTTTAAAAGCAATTTAATTGTATATTACGCACTTATGGTAGACTCATTTATTGTGAAAAATGTACAGCGTATCACTAAAATGAGTATGCAGCTATTCAATCTATATATTTCATTTAAATAAAAGCCTATAAATTAATTCAAAAAAAAATTTTATTTCAGTTTTGTTGAGTTAAAGGCAGTTAACAATATTAATACAAAAATTTAAAATTGTGCAAGGAAAGTAATAAAATTCCCTAAATTAACATCCCAAATGTGAATAGGCAAGTAAGTAATATTTTTTGGTTTTTATCAAAAATATTATAAAAAATTTTGTCAATTTATTATTTGATAAGGTAAACTTTATTTGTAGTACCTTCTTTAAGTCGTAAATGCATCGATTTCACCTTGCATCACAGAGCTGGGAATTTTTAACTATTCTTCCACTATAATATTTGTTTAGATCTGTTTCGTATTTGTCTGCCTAGATGGTCCAAAAAAGCTTTATTTGGATAAGAACAGGTGACTAAGAAGAATTTTTCAGTTGCATAGTGTAATATTGTAGCTATTCCTTGACGATAAGAAACGTATGCTTCGGGTCATTAACCTGTTGAAGTATTAAGGAGTCATTTAACACCAACTGCATAGCTTTTCTTTCAAATTATGTTTTAAGATATTCAGTTGCAAATATTAATCAATAATTCCATCCATAAATCTGGAAGCCGCCTTGCATTTAAGGTCTATTTAAACAAATCAGTACCGTATCAGTTCAGTATTAACGTCAGTGAAAAATTATATATCAATGCCTTAGTTTCAAATAGGTGGATTCACACTTTCCCGGCACAGCGCCGTTTTTTACTGTCAGTGTTGCTTCAGTTTAAGTTCAGTGATTTTTATATACATTTGCAGCGATTTTTTTCTGTATTTCACTGACGTGTTTTAGTTATTTTATTATAAATTGTGTTGAAAACGGAGGAAAAATTAATTTTTATTTTATGAAAAAGTATACTAAAACAATTTTTGGGACATTCTAAAATATTCAAAAATATATGAATATTAATATAAAAATATTCATAGTCCAATAATTTCTTATATACATATAAATATATACCCCTATAGGGTAATGAATTCGCCTTCACTTTCTCGTTTCATCCAAGCCTTATGAATCCATTTTCGATTTTTTATTTGATTTTCTTCCTCGTCTAGAGCTATGACAATAATTGCTAATTCATCATCTTTAAAAAAACTCATTGCTGCACTGAACTGAAAGCACTGGACATACTACGGATATGTGTAAAATGATAATTGTGGCAAATTCCTAGCTCGCACCAAGAAATACGATTGGTTCCGTAAAACATGGAAGTGATTCAATAATAGTTTATGGATGCACATCAGTATCTAGACTTGGTAGACTTGTAATAATTGAAGGAACTGGGGTTAACAACTGGAACCAGAATATTTTAATAGAATAATTTGTAAAAAGGATCCATGCAGTTAGTGTTAAATGACTCCTTTATATTTTAACAGATTATTGACTTGAAACATACGGTTCTTATCGTCAACGGATGGTTATAGTATTATTATAGCAATTGAAAACTTCTTCTTAGGTAACTTAGGTAACGAAAACTAGGGGTAAGAGGAAGAACAGAACTAAACAAATATTATAGAATGGTTAATAATTCCCAGACTTGAGGGATTCCATGCATTTGCGACTTAAAAAGGTATAACACATAGAGTTTACACTATTAAATAATAAATTGACAAAATTTTTTATAATTTTTTTAATAAAACACAAAAAATTTTACTTACTACATACTCACTTTTGTGATGTTAATTTAGGGAAATTAAAGATACACAGAAACATGCGCTACACCGGTTCTTCGTTCACGACTAACAAGCTACTGAATAAAAATTATGTCCACACACTTGTTTTTTGTTTGCCGTTTGTAATAATATAAATAAATTGTATGAATTTTTTTGATAAGATTTTTTAGCATCGTGAATTTATTACAATTTCCTAAGTTTTTTATACAAAAACAAAAATAAATAAAACAAAAACAAATTTCCAGGAAAAATAAAAGCAATATCAATAAATAATGTATGGTATTTGAATTTAAAGGTTAGCGATACAGTTGATTTAGGTACATTTTAGGAAAATTTTTGGTAGTAGTTTATTTCTCTTAGCAACCCTGGTTGTAATATTCACGAAGAGAATAAATAATCAGCCGAAAAACTTCGTAAGCTGGACAGTATGAACGAGCATCGCTGATATATAGTGACAAACTTAATTATTTGCAAACTCCATGTGTGATTTAATGTTCTTATTAAAGATATATTTCCTACAAAAGTTACTATTGGTCAGTTCACAAAGCCCCTGGTATCGTTGTATAGAGTTTTTCATTGTATTGCAATACGATAGTTGTAAGCTTTTTGTTAGCAAGTTTCATATAAAAATTTGATACACTCATACACTTTTTTCTTAGTGTATTCAAAAAGTTGTATTGGTTGCTACAAATTCCATGTGAATGCCAATCATAATAAAGAAGAAGGAAAACACAAAAGAATTTTTTTTATTGTCAAAACCAAATTTTTTTTAAAGAAAATATAAAAAGAAAATATAAAAATTTTTGTGCTTTAATAAATTGTGCTTTTAACAGATTTTTCTGTTTTTCATGTTGTTTATGAAAATCAATTTATTTCACGTTTGAAATACATTAATACATTAAAACACTGATACAATGGTTCTTCACAAACAAGTAAACAAACGTTTGATCAAAATGTAATACACCGATACAACATTTAGTGAATTCAGCATAACAATAAAAACGCCTAAATTGTAGGATTTTGGTATATTTTGTGTCACCCTGTCAGTGCCATACTTATTTCTGTATCTGGCAGCACTGCCAATTAAATCATCTCTGGGTAACACAATCTTACATATTTAAAATTAACGGATAGAGGATATGAGATCATTTGAGACATTTCCGGAACTTTCCAAACTGTAGGCAATTCGGTATATAAGGAAACTGCTTTGCCTACGTAGTTTAGTTATCATTTGGCTGTCATAAAGTAAAGTCTGTTTAAGCGGAAATAAAAGTGTTGTATAAACGAATATTAATAGTTGTATTAAGACAAACAGTATAAAAGTTATAGTGGAATAAATAAAACTGTAAAACAACAACAAACGTGGAGTTTATGTTATTTTAACGCAATTTAAACGAACTCAAACGTTTTAAAAACGTTACAACGTAACAATGTGTTTGATTCCAAATTTGTTTATATTATTTATTAATAAAGAAAAAGGAAAAAGATAATTATTGGTTAACTTAATTAGAAACTATAATATATTGGTTATAGATCGAAACTTAATATTAAATTGTTAATCCTTTTTGTTTTATAACTGCATCCAGTCATTTTGGGATAATATTCAAAAATTTTTTTGTGACCGCTATCTTGATATTGTAAAATTTTTAGACAAATACCTGCTTCATTTCATAATTTTGATTTTAACCCGATTTTTAACTCGCCGATCTAAATATTCCCACAAATTCTTGATCAGATTAAGATCTAGCGATTGTGGCAGATGTGCTAAAACGTTTAAGACATTATATATGGGCCAAATGCTTTAAATCATTATTGTATTATGTATGTATGTACATCTATGTACATTGTATTTACGAAAATGTTTTCATAGAGCGTGCATAGGTTGCATTTTAGAAAGTGATTTTATTTTGCTTCATGTAAATGATTTGGTGTTCTTTTCATAGACACAAAAGTGGGTTTATAAAGTGAAATATGTTTTTTGAGCTACCAAATATCCCAAGAATGAAATCTTAGTTAGGGCACATTTATTAATACTAATGAGGATAACATTTTACCTTTATTTGTTTTCCATTTCAATTTACCACTCTATTAAAGGTGGTAACAATTGTTTAAAAATTAAGACAAATTTCAATCAAATTATTGATTAAAATTCTGAAGCTTAACTTGGGTTATTATATGGGTATATACATGACTTTCACTTATGTAGCTGTACGTATGTACCAAAGGTGTATGTTACTGTATGAGCACTGGACGTATAGGTGAAAGGCGGTGAAATCCAAGTTGTACCTCGATAATGTTAGGTATATCACCGCTTAATATCTTTATCAAGCGTTTGTCTTTGAAATCCGCTCTGGGACTTAGGAAATCACGTTCAAATTGGTGCCAAACGTATATCTATTCTAAACTTGATATGATCCATGGTACTATAATATTTATTAGGGCTGCGAGATCTGTTTTTTGGGACGACGCGATCTCAATCCCGATGGCTCGAAGACAGTGGCGATCACAGGGTCGGATTTTTACTCTGATGAGCTTGGACTCGAATATTGATATCTATGTGGACAGTCTTGCTTCGAAAGATGCTCTTAGTTCCAACGTAGTTAGATCGAAATGTCTCCAACTTTGTCGATATCGTCTCATACAGATATGGGCATACCGAGTCATCGGGGCATTCGATGGAATAATTTTGTTGATGAATGCGCAACTAAGGGGCATCTATGAGTATGGCTTTTGTACAAGGATATACAGATCCCCTTAGAGGCGCATTTTGTTTTTAAACTACAGCTTCCAGAATTTTCAGGAAGATCTGGCCATCTCTGTCAGTTGAGAGGATCAGGACTTCCCTGACTTCTTACGGTTATGATTACAGGGAACTGTATGGTTCGGAAGAGAAATCAATATGAGTGATATATTACTGACTTATCTGAATAAGTTTGTCGCCGGTTGGCTATAGCGAGGACCACGTGATTTGCAAATTCAGCTTTAGGTAGGGCTTAAGTTACTTTCGTCCTTGATGAGTTTTCAGGTTTTTCTTGAGGGTATCATAATGGATCATAAGACCCAGGATTTTCATAAGAATTCTTTTATTTTTTCTTTAAAAATATTTTTACCAACTGATAAAGACATAAGGAGGAGATTTACTTAACAATCAGACAGAAGTTAGGCACAACAACTCTCAGTATCTCTTATCCACGATTAAAATTAAAGGGTCCGCCAAATAAATTTTTTTTAAATGCTATAAAAAACTACTGATTATTTTCTCAAATTTCTTTTTTTTATTTGAAAGTACAATCATTCCGGTTAATAATGGAAAATAATTTCATGCAAATAGTTGCCTTGGCTGGCCATGCAGTAGCCTACATGATCGGTCCAATTTTTAAGCACATTATCGATTGTGTGCAGCTGTATTTAACCAATGGCTTCAAGAATATTGTCTCTTGCTTGTTGGCGTAACACTTATCTTTGACGGCACCCCACAAATAATAGTCCAACGGTGTTAAATCGCAGCTCCGAGTTGGCCAAACGACATCAGCTCTGCGGCTGATAATGCGATCTTCAAAGTCAGGGCGCAAAACATCGAGTTAGCTTCGGCTGTGTGGCACGTAGCGCCGTCCTGTTGAAACCAAATGTTGCTAATATCCTCCTCTTCAATTTTTGTGAACAAAAATTCGTTCAACATGGCCCGATAACGATCGCCATTGACTGTAACGGCCACTCCTTGCTCATTTTCGAAGAAAAATGACCCAATTATGCCTCTGGACCAAAATCCGCACCAACAGTGACTCGTCTTGGGTGTATCGGCTTTTCAATGTATGCGTGCGGGTTTTCTGTGCCCCAAATGCGACAATTTTGCTTGTTTACATACCCGCCAAGTTCAAAATGAGCTTCATCTGAAAAGATGATATTTTTGGCAAAATCGGCATCTTCTGTAAGTCGATCGCAGGCCCAGATTCCCAGCGTTGTTCAAGCGTATACACAACCATATTCGTTCAGCGGAAGGATAAAACTAATTATCTGTCAAATCAGACATGAGCTAAGTGTTACTTACCATTCAGGAAATAAGCACTAGTGGAAAAAAAACGTTAGATGGTGGACCCTTTATTTCGAAAATAATTCTGCATCAAAATCGGTCAAGTTGCTTTCAAGTTATGATGAAATATATTGACATAACTACCATATTTCGGGCTAAAAATTTGCCACGCCCATAAGTTTTTATTTAATATTTATTGAGCCCGATAAAAAAAAACTGAAAACGGATTTGAATTTAGCGCATCAAAATCATTATATTCAATATAGTTTTATATAAAGGTTTTTTTGCTGTAGACCAGTGTAATAAGTAGATCTGTGATAAACAAAATCGCATCATAACGTATTAACCAATTAGGATAATATTTTGCAGACGAGTATTTTATTTGCATATTAAGAGGTTAAGTAGCAGTAGCTGTGAATATATTTTGACCAAAATAGAGATCCAGATGAATCCGAAAAATAGTGTAATTTTATTTTTATTTTTTCACCTTGCGTTTGCAAACAAATTTTTTAAATTTATTAGTAAATATTACCTTTTTAGAATGTCTGTGTAGAAACTCTATTAACTGTCTTATAAAGTTAATATTGAAAAAATTCTAAAAAAATAAAATTTAAATATTATGATGGTCACACAAAATACTTTATGGCCACTTGAACTGTACAAAGTTGTAACCACAATTGAAAACTATATTAAAGCCGGTTTGGAATGAAAGTTTTAAGAGAAGATGCACCAGCATTTTTAAATTTTTTATTTTTTTAATTTCTAAAATTAAAATAAAACTGGATTTCGTTTGTCTCCTAATAGCACGAAGTACCCACATGATTATGCTGCAAACGAATAACAAGAAGAAAAACATAGCCGATCTGGTCCAACTGTATGACACTATACCCTACAATGTGCTTTTTAAATTTTAATTTAATTAAATGAGACCTGAGAATAAGCTTAATTGAGAACCAATTAAAATACTACTACAACCTTGTTTTGATTAACATTTACTGTAATTTTAATAAACTTGGCTGTATACTAATGAAATATCTGTATAACTTGAACTAACTTGCTACCAACCTATTAAAAAGTGATAATTTTTATTTTTTATTTTGGTGAAACATTTGCAAGTTATCTAACACCAATTATTGGACGTGTTAATCAAATTTGATGTATTAAGACATACACTTGGGGATAAAAGTAGTTGTATGTCCTTTATATTAGAAAATCTTCAAAAATTATAAGAAATATTTAAAAATATTGAATGCTATTTTACTTTAAATTCACTGTGCTTTCATTAACCTACAAAATAATATTCAATACATTTTTTCAAGAAGAAGAAATCAAGCAAAAATCAGAGGAATAGAAAGAAGTCTTGTATTCGTACAATACAGAAATATTGTTGGAATGAATTTATTTTTATTATAATATGATAGATGCACATGCTTACAAGAGTTTACATACGTTTGGTTATTTTCAGTATTCTTTATAATATAAACATATAAAAAAGAGTTTAGAATACCCTCAAAAGTGCCACAATGTACACACAAAAGATCCAACATTTTAGGAACGTGTAGTATTTACTGACGAATGTAAGTTTATGGTTTTTGGAGGTGATGGTCGGTCAAAAGTGTGGCGAAAATTCAATACGGCTTTACAACCAGAGAATATTAATCTAACCGTGAAACATGGAGGCTAATCGGTCATGGTCTGGGGATTGACTGCACTATAGATAAGGCTATGTGTGTGGCTAATTTAAAGGATATCTATCTGTCAAGTTGTGAAATTTTAGACCTAGGTAAAAATTCTATATTGCTTCCAAATAATGATCCAAAGCACAGTCATTTATGGGATGTTCTGAAGCGTAACCTTAGAAAACGTCATATCACGTCAGTATCAGTTCTGTACTCCCGGAACAACAAAAAATTGGCCTTGCCGTCCCTATTAGCAGATGTTCTAAAAACTAAAACTAAACTATTTTTTTAATATCCATTCTTTAAATCGTATGTAAACTTTAGTAAACTTACCAAAAAAACTAAAACTGAAAATTTGTATGTTTCTTTTTACTTATTTATAAAGTGTAAATATTTTTAAGTTTATTTTTTCTATTTAAATGTAATATGAACAAATAAAAATATTGGAGCATTTTTTATTTATCTTTTATATAAAAAATCAATTTTTTTGGGGTATGTAAACTTTTATAAGACTGTGTAATTTCATGGCATTTATTATTTTACAAATATTTCCGGCATAGTATATCTGTCGTGACTTAGCGTGGCCGTATGGCGTCAATGCTGGCTTGAATATTGAGTTCCAATACTTCAAGAGTTGCTAGTTTGTCCGCATGAACCAAAGACTTAACATTGCCCCATAGGGCCAGTAAATAGGACTACTTCTGTATAAAAAAGTTGTCTCCAAAATGATTAAATTTTGGAAAAAACTCAGTCAGCTTTGCTCGATATTTTCGCTATTTACAGTAACAACAGTTCTTTGCTCATTTCGAGAGAAATAAGAACCGATAATACCGCCAGCATGTATACCGTACCAAACATTCAAATGGCGATTTTTTAACGGCTTAAAGATTGTATTCGTAACAAATACACAATTTTGTTTATCGACGTAGCCATTTAACCAGAAATGAGCTTCATCAAAGTCGACGAAGTGATCTATTAGCTTCGCAAACAGATAAAAGTAAAAAAGTAAATTTTTACAATTTTGAAGCGTTGTTTTGGCGTTACACGATTTATTATGACTTGCCAAACCTTATGGACCAGAAATGTGTACACAGTTTGACATTCTCAGCTATCAAACCATATCTATCGATATCGCAGTTAAAAAAATACCGTACATTTCAAATATACAAATACTGTTATGTAGTTAGGTTATATAAATATTTATGTCACTAACTGTAATTCGTTCGATCGTTACGCAGTACACAATTTTGAAGATAGCCTTGTAAATAGAAACACTGTTTGCCTAGGAATGAAATCCTTTTGTTTTCATTAAACAACATTTTTCTTACATTTCGACCTTGAGCTCGAAAACTGACATTTACATGACAGAAACAGTTGGCATAATCGACCGGTGGTGAACGCCATAGTGAATCATCGTGATAAATCCTGGAAGTCGTAAATCATCGATGACTGACGATGAATTTTTTTTTGGTGTCATGCATGACTTTTTAATTGTCAAAATTTTCATAGACGACAGTTGCTTTTGTCTTGCACGAGTCCGTTTATTAGGCTTAAACAGGAATTCTTTCTCGTTTAAACTTTCCCAACAGACAATATCATCTAGAATAATTCTGTTAGTTCACCATCGTTCAGCATGTAGTCGGCTTAAAACAGACAATGTCACCGAATTTCAGCATTTAGTCGACTCATAACGGACAATGTAGTATAGACAAAAGTATAGTTACAACATTACAACATCAATGAAATTCTTCATTTACGATAATTTTATTTAAATTTCGATTTGATACTGATACTCTGACGATGATACATCGATGAAAATATCATGGTGACAATTTCGCTCAAATGCACTAGAGAAGCTAAACGTGATACATATTTGTTGAGTTAAGAACTAACGAGGTTATTTATTATAAGCTCATTTCCCATTAAAACGGTTAACTGTGATTATTGCAGAGGAAAAGATTATGCGTTTTTCTGTATCACTCACTAATCGCTGTTTTAGTCATAGGTGTTTAGGTCGCTTTATAAAGGTCAACTAAATGTAATGGCTTCTAGGACAATCTAGTTGCATGTTATTTCTATGTAGCCATTATACAGTATTTTAAGACCTATTACTTTACCATTTATAAAAAGTTTTTTTTGTCTTAAACTCAAAATTAAACTTAAGAGTAATAATATTTACTGAAAACAATCCAGTACAATTCCGTCTAGTAAGACATTGTACAAATGTCTCTATGAAAAGCTATAAAAATATATACTTTTTTGTTAAAACTTCTATGTTATTACTTGTCACAACATACAACACACCGTTACGAAAGAAAGCCATAAAGTCTGATAAAATAAATTTATTTTTATAATAAAGCTGCTTTAAAATTATAACCAAATAAAGAGATTCACATGTAACACATCAGCATCGCAGCAATTAAGGAGATATTATCAAGAATAAAATCGCACGTCCATTTTTTACTTTTACTACGAGATCTGTGTAATATAATAGTTAATAAATAAAATTAAAAGTGATAATCGCATACTTATATGGGCATTATGTTATATTTATGTATCAGCTTAAATAAAGGGTGAACACTAAAAGGAGTAACATTTTTGTAAAAGCGTAAATAAAAGTATTTGTGCAAAATGCGGTACAGATGGCCGTGAAAGAGTTGATTAGGCTCAACGTCATCAAGGACATCAGAATTTTTACTGACAACCAGGCGGCGATACAGGCCTTCACATCGACAGTAGCGATTTCAAGTCTGTTCGAGAGACTTTAAGACGCATAAACTGTCGCATTACTCTGCTTTAGGCTCCTGAACACTGCGATATTGAAAGGAATGTGGTAGCCGAAATGCTGGCTTAAGAGAGGACCACATAGCAGATAATCATCCGTTTGTGGCTGTCATTTTTGAGAAATTGCAGAATGTAGATGAAGAACCGACACACTTTCTGGAATTATAACAGTCAGCACAGTCATTATATGTAGAAGCGGTTGCAGGAACGATAGTGAGAAATCTGTGGCTTATCCATTGTGGCATATCTGCCCTGTGCAGGAGCAGACTTAAACATCGCTAGCTAGACATAGGTCAGCACTTTTTCTCTTCAGTTTAGTTTTAACACTTCCTGACCTCAATCTCTTTATTTGTGAATTCGAATTTGTGGTATCAAAGTGGTACAATGACGCTCTGTTATCCATACACCACTCAAACCAAAGAAGAATTTTAATCACATTTTTTCACTTTTTAATAGTAAGGCGTGTATTGAAAATAAGAAATCTTTTAAAGAATCACCCTATACTTGCGTGTATAAAAAAATTTATTTGTTAAATCCTTATGATGAATGATCATAACAAAAACCGCCGCTAACTCTCACTGGAAATTTAAATCAGCCGGTTCAGTTTTCTCTCTTTCTTCATCATCAGCATCATTATTATCGTCATGATTATTATGATCGTTGTTTTTATTATTTTGTATACATTCATACATCTTTTAGGTTTATGTCCATTGTGGTATTTTTAATATTATCCATTGAAGAGAAGTCCATTGTATAAACATCATTTCTACAAACTGACACAGCCAATACAATATTATTAACAAGAAAAAACGAAATATTTAATAAACACACACAAGATGACGACATTTGTGATCCATGATCAATTCAAAAGCGATTTCAAAGACCTTTAAACGTAAAAAAAATAATAATAAAAATAAAAACATTCAAGTGATTCATACAATAAACAGATTTTAAACAAAATATCGTATGTATTGGGTAGTTTGAAAATAAATAACAGATAAATTGAAATAAAAACTGGATTTTTTATTCAAGACTTGTACCAGAAAGTACACCAAAATATTTCAATTAAATTAAAGATATAAAATAATAATAAAAAAAATTTTAATTTATAAATCGCCATAAAATATGAATTAAAAAAACATTTTTGAAACACGTACACAGTGGTTTAATATGACTCAGTAGTTAGTGTATGTATGTTTATAAAAAATTTAAAACATTTGCGGCAATGATGTAATTCTAGCTGATAATGATTACTACTGTATTATTTTGTATTATCACGCCACGCCTACATTTGAAACTGTATCCATACCGTAGATGGTTGGTGCCAATCCCTTGTATGTATTCAGAAACTGATTAACCGGTGGCTTTGAAATATGTTTTGAAAAAACTAAATTATTGATTTTTTTAGTAAAAAGTATTTTTTGTTTTATAATTTATTTTTATCAATAATATCAAATACATACATACATATGTATGTAATATCATCAATCAAATATTACCTATGAAAAATCTCTTTCTTTAGTTTTTTACAATTCAATTAAAATGGAAAGATTTTCTTTACTTTTAATTAATGAATATTTACGTTTTCTGTTTATGGCAACATTTCTGTCCACTATTTTTGGCAGCTTCTAATTGCCTTTGTCTAAAAGAAAGTCTTCTACACATACCACTTTTCCTTTAATTGGTGGCAACATTTTTGTTGCTTATTTCAATATTTCATTCTTATTAAAATAATAGTCCAATTTGTACGTTAAGTTATACTGTTACGTTTAGAATCAATTTTTGAATCGAATGTTATGTATCAGTCATTATTTTCATGTATTCTTGATTGCAATATTTTGGATAATTGGATAAATTAGCTTGCAATCGGTGTATCCATTTGTTTGCGTGCAAAAACTATACGTTATTATTATTATTGTTACCTTTGGATCTCGTCACACTTATAGTGCCATTACAAATGTATTCCACTGAGAGATCTAACGAATGCCAAAACTTTGATTTAATTTCAGCTCTTGTTGTATGTTGTAGCTTTCTTCCAATTGCCGTCTACTGGTGGCGTTTCAGTTATATCACCATCGGGCTGACACACTGTAGACCTACCCATCCATCTATAATTTCTTCTGAGAATATCGGTTTTTTTTGGATTTCGATTTGTACTCTGCCAGAGGCTGTGGTGGAAGATCATGTGTGGTCATGGAAAGAATCATCGCAAGCATCGGTTTGCGACTGTCTGGATTGCCGTTACGTTCTTTATCGCTCACATGCGCACAAAAGCGTGAATTTTACACAGGAGTTGACTATTATTAACTTGATGTTGACAAAAACAGAACAGTGCGGGGATCGCTATACAGAATTAAGGTGGCCAAATGCCTGATTGCAGGCACTCGAACCACCAGACGATGCTGAAATGCTCCCAAGGTAGCAGAATGATGTTACGTCCTCCAAATATTGGCTGTCATTTTGGAGACTAGTTATGTTGGGGGTAATAGTTTGCCCAATCTTCGTTTTGGCGACGTTAACTCTGAGTCACGCTTTTGATGCCTCTAACTGAACTTAGTCCAACTTTCATAGCATGTCATCATATCTATGCGTCAAAGGACAGACATCATCGGCATAGTCGAGGTCTTTTAGTCTTCCGTCTAGATACCAGTTTATCTTTCTTGCTGTGGATAAGGCACGTTGCAGTATGCAGTCAAGAACAATGTTGAAAAGCGTTGCAGAGAGAACGCATTCTTGTAAAGGGCTCTTATATCAATAATCTTTCTGGGTGTTCCTTTACAAGCCAGTGGCATTACATATTGCAAAATGTGCCACAGTATCAAACGCATCCTCAAAATCGATATCAGGCCAAAGAGTCATGATGATTCGCAGGATGTTCACATGGTCTGTGCAAGATCTCTGTGATCGGAAATCAGCTTGTCCGTTGCGAATAACCTTATTTTTGCCAGTTTCTGCACTGAGTCAAGCAGCTTTTTCAATTCATTATATGTACATCGTTTAACGCCTGCCGAACTTCTATTACTTGTTAAAAAATATTATTAAAATTTTGTAACATAAAATAGTCAAGAAAACCCATTTTTCGGAAAAATTCTAATTTATGCTTAGAAACTATGTAACTATCTATAACAATGAACAAAGTGAATGGCAAAATAGCAGTTACTTTGATCAATTGCTTGATCAAATATCAAAGCGTCCATAAACATTAATTGTTTGTTAAGATTTCTGACATAAAAGACATAAAAATTATAAAGAAGATTCCATTAATTTACAATGACAAACATTACGAGATGCGCGGTCAATTATAGAAACTTATTTGAGTCCAATATAATCCACATTTGATATCAAAAATTTAGGTATCGCGTACCAAAAAAATAAAAAGAACTTAGATCATTGAAGATAGGTTATCAACAATTTATTTAATAGAATACAAGCTGGCTTTACGAGGTTATGCTAATAAAAATATATTTTCATATGTATGTATGTACACGTTTGGAGGGGAGCAGGTATTTCAGATTTTGGATAAAAACAATAGGTTGGGTAAAGATTTAAAACCAGTTTGATCGTACCTTAAAAAATAACGAAAACTGACTTCTCTTTTTTATTTCCTTGTTATTTCTAGTAACTAGCCAATATTTAAAAAACAAAACAAACGAAAACCAGTCTTATGTTCAGGGTTTGATAAAATTTTAATTCCTCCCTCACCAAATTTCTTGCTTGTAGTGGTTAAGAAAGAGTATTTAGAATTTTATTAGACATTATTGCCAATTCATTATGTCCCAGTTGGCAATGCATACAAAATAACTAATGACTAAAAGTACAACATTAACTGTCTATTACAAACACCACTGTCTCTAAATACGTATATGAGTGACTCAATGAGGTTTTTAATTAAGATTGAAAATGCCAACAGTTAAAAAAACACGCATTCTGTATATGGTCAATACTAATGCAACAAATGTACAACGTAAATGAGGTGATAAAACAAATATTTTGTTACTATTTGTACATTTGAGAGAAAAATACGTTACTCTGCCATGTAGGCCTATTTCATGAGACGCTGACTATTTTCAAACTGCAAATTGCAATTCAATTTTATTTGTTTATCGTAAAATTCAGTTTTGTATAGCGTTTTCATTTTTGTTTCAAACAATAATTTGGGAGAGATTTACTTTTTTTCATAAATATTAACAGCAACAACAATAAAAAGAATAAATCAAGTTCAAAGTATGTTTTAAATGAAAATATCAACCAGAAATATCAACCAGAGAATGGTTACAAAAAAGAAACTGGCAAAACAGCTTTTTTGGTTGTGAATTGTACCCTACACTACCATAGTTGGCGCCGAAGTTTCTGACATCGTAGGAAAACAATCTTACATTTATCGATTTAGAATGCATATTTATTTGTTCGTCTGTCTGTCAGTGTAAACCGTGTAATCAAAGTACGAAATGAAAAATTTGCGATACTTGGCAGGTAAACTTTTAAGGGTGCAAGAACGAACCCTTATAATTCTTTTTAGAATCGTTTCACGATTGCAGAACCTTCCGATCAGCAAGAATATTTACAGCTTGTCAGGAATCAAGAAAAAATATGGTTTTTCAAGATTTTTGTAAAGCACATTTTTTTAAAGTATTCATTACACAAAGGTTTGTGAAAATATTTGTTTCCTGTTTCTAAAAAATTTGTAATTAAACTATGTTGTATACACTTATCCAATATGCCAGCTTTTTGCCTGATGTGGATAGATAACGAAACTTTAACTGTTACTGTTCTCCACATATTCTAAATTCCATATTTATTAAAAGCTGTTAGTTTTTATTGACGATAAGGTCATTAAGACCATATTCAGAAACTTCTATTTTAATTGTTATATAAAAATAAATATTTACTTCGTATAGGAGGTATCACTCTCTAACTCTTATCCGATTCCGCCCAATTTTTGATCGATTTGTTTTAAGTAGGAAGACATTTGGAGTAAACTTAAAAACTTCACACTTTACCCGTTCTCAAGACATATAAAAATCAAAGTTTACTTTGTATAGAAGGTGCCATGCCTTCTTTTCCAATTCCGCCTACTTTTCAGAATCAAATTCAAAATCTTTAGAATGTTAGAATGTTCTCAAGATATACAAAAAGCAATATTTACTTTTTATTGGAGCTACCACGCCCACATATGCATTCTGCCAACTATTTGACTGACGATTTATATTGACTACGAACCTATTAGGACAAAATTTGGAGACTCTTATGCTATGTTCGCACGAGACTTCGGATTACTTCATTCTCTGTTTGTATTACTTACTTGGATTCTCCCATTCACACGGTACCATTCAGCGAGCGACCATTGTTTTGTTTGTTGTCTTTGTTTCGTTTATTTTATTTTTTGTACTTGACAGCATACTTTAGGTAGATCAATTTAATAAATTTGCAATGTTAAATCTATAATAAAAACATTTAAATTAAAAGCTTAAAAGTATACCAAAGTCTTTTGATCTAAGTTTTGTAAGAATTAGAGATGACATTGATTTTGAAGTAATATACATGGTAATAGAAATATAATTGCTTACAATTTGAGTAATTCTCTCTCAAGATTTTGTATGGAAATTTATGTAATTAGGCTCATAATCGGGGGTTGTATTATGAATGAGAGACCAAATGACGAAAAAACGGTGTCGTGCGAACATAGCATTACAGTTACCGTTTTAAAGATGTAGACAAACACATATTTATATGGGCGTGAAACCGCCTATTTTATTTAAAAAAGGGTAATCGATGAAAATATACCTTTCCAACTCATGTATTGACTCGTAAATCGGTTGAGTGGTTTTCGAGTTATTAAATGACGAACATAGGCAACTTAGTTTTATATATATATAGATTTTTACAATAGGTTTTCATAATCGGTCACAAATTTTTCCAAAAATAAAACACCTTCTTATATCTGAAACGAATTTTATTACACCAAATATATGCCGTTTTGATTGGTAACTTTTTTCATTATTCCTTCCATGTATGACTTCTGAGTTTTCTGATCGAAGAATTGATATACTTGCGTTCTGCAGGCCACTACGGAATTAAAATTTACACCATTAAGAGATTTCTGCAGAGATCGAAACAAATATTAATTAGAAGGTTTAAGATCCGGCTATACGGTGAATGCATGTAAACTTTCCAGCCAAGCGTTCTCAATTTCTGCCGGGTCATTAAAAATGTGTATGGTCTGACGTTGTCATAATGGAACAGAACACCTTTCCTGTTGATTAATTCTGGCCGTTTTGATTGAATTGCTTGCTCCAATTACCTGACCTGGTCGTAGAAGCTTATAATAAACAATTCCCTTCAAATTACTTAGTGTCAATTCTGATTTGCCGCCGTCAGCGAAGCTTCATCTTAATTCGTCCATGATCTTTTTCACACATTATTTTAGTACGTGACCTATCTTTCATCGATCATGACCTGTCAAAGAAGTTATAGTGTTGTCTAATACAATTAATATTACCAAATATATTGCATTTTGGAGCCATCCACATCCAGAAGGTTTTTCTTAACTGCTACAACAAAATTATCTCATTCCAAGAAACTTTACTCAAATATGCGCTTTTTTTGGCCTGCACCAAGCTCAAAAAAACCGGTTTATATTTGACCTTAACTAACAATGGAAAAAGCTAGTAGTTTGAAATTTGCTTCGATTGTTATCTTCTGCTAGTGTAGTAAGTTGTCTCAAAAAAATCGAAAAATTTAATTAAAGTTTACTAAATTTTTAGTTCCGCAAACTCAATAAAAACGATGAAGAAATAAATGTAACTTATTATCACTGTATGTATGTAGTGAAGGGTATCACATCGTCTGTCTTGACTGACAATAAGATTTTTCTTGTTTTTATTTCTTAACCCTTAGTTTTTTTGTTGTTACAGCTGTTGGTGTTGTCTACATTTATTTGCGAGTATTTCTTCACTTCACATAATTGGTGTTCTTGCGTTATTTTTCGGCGCAACCTTTTCCTTCATTTCTTTTTAATTGGAGTTTTAAACGAGTATCTGATTAATAAAAAAGAATGCGTATGTGTGTAAAAAAAATTCATCTTTGCAGTGTTCTAAAGTAATGTATTAATTAATTAAATATTCTTAAAATGTTTTTCCATTTGATTTTCGAGTTGTTTTCCAGAAATGTTCCTCTTAAATACTCCAAAGAGGTTCAAGTCAGGTGATTGTGACGGCCAATTCAGGACTTTAGCTCCATTCTCTTCTATAAACTCTTTGACCAACCTTGATATGTATTTCGGGTTATTATCGGGTTGAAAGACCCTTTTCCATGATTAAAATTATTTTTACAACTGCGTGGATTAAATCCACTGTACACGTTATTAAATTTAATTTGGGCTCATTACTACACAGTACAGTATTCCATTTCTGTCTTAAAAACAAAAAAATTGGTCTGTACCGAAATAAAAAACTATTCTGTTTAGTGACGAATCAAACGTGTACAGTGAGAATTCAATACCGTATACCTTAAAACATGATTAAAAATTGTTTTTTACTGTACAAATACAATATAAAGCTGTCACCTATGGTGATGGTGTGGGATAGATATGTTAAGAGAGTGTCAAGGTTAATATACTACTGTCACCGATGCCTGATATCACGACATGATAACACAGTTCTTTCTGAGAAATTAAATGATGTTGATATGGCCAATATGTCGCGCTACTTACGCTACAGTTCAAGATACAATTCAAGTTTTGCATCACACCTATCATTAGTAGGCTTGTTTTTCCGCACTTTTCATTCCGCTACATGTGATGTGGAACATTCCTTTTTTTCACAGAACATTGATTTGATTTCATGACATAAAGCAATCTCAATAGCATCATCAATTAATAGGTACATATAGTATATGCTTCGCTTACTCAGTGCCTCCACCGGCAATTATATTGGCTTTAAAATGTGAAGCATATTTAAAAAACGGATATTTTCTTCTAAACAAATGTTACCCATTTCTAAGTCAATCAGGGCTTTTTTATTGACTTCTTCAAAAGAAGGTACTTTTTAGTCATCGGTACGAGCAAATTCTACTGAGTTATAATGTCTAAACCAAGACACATTTCTTTTTTTGTTCTAAAACCACATATTTTAATCGCATAGCATTTCGTTGGGCTCTTTTGAAAGTTTTTTACAATTTTCCATGCTACATCTTAAACTTCTCTGTCATTGTTTATTATTATTCCCTCTCAAAAATAGCAACATTTTTAACAAAAAATCTAAAAATTTCACTGCAACAGTGTTTTTTTATATATCATTTTTATCTACGATTGTCAAATGTAGGCATGATTTACACAGAAAACATCTTCAACTAAGTTTTATTTCACATATTTTTTTCATAACTTTAGGACCAAATATATGTATGTATTGGGTTGTGGGGACTACATTTCTCAAATACTAAATTGTACTCTTTTAAGCGAGTTTTTATTAGAGAATTTATTTCAGATGCTTCACTTTTACGTGGTTT
This sequence comes from Wohlfahrtia magnifica, assembly GCA_023159175.1. Classification (NCBI taxonomy): domain Eukaryota; kingdom Metazoa; phylum Arthropoda; class Insecta; order Diptera; family Sarcophagidae; genus Wohlfahrtia; species Wohlfahrtia magnifica. The sequence goes on along the minus strand of JAKWBJ010000496.1, from coordinate 1,641,292 downwards.
TTTTACACAAAATGTTTTACATATGCACATATGTGAATATTTTCAGTTCAAAACTTTTATTGTATATGCGGGATTCCATGAAAACCCCGGGAATTGAACTTAGTTGAATCCCCGGGGGAAAAAACCCTAATCATTCGTCTCTTATTCTTGTAACATTAAATAACTATTGAAAGACTAAAATCCACTGTTCCGTTAATTATGATGTCTTGTACTTTTTTATTAAAAACTAGCTAAAACACGGCATGCTTCGCTACTCCACATCTTAATTTCCCCCCCACAATTGCAATCATGAATAATTTTCCCATGATGTTTTTTTCCCTTTTCTCATTATTCAGAGGGGAATGATAGCCCTAATCGTGAATAGTATTTCCTCTCGAAATTTGTTCCCTTTCCTTATTGATTTGTTCACATCATTTTTGCTGGGCAGTTGCATTTATCATTTAAGTATTCATTCCTTTTATTGGATAATTCAAGTCCTTATTAACTTATTTTACGACTAGAAGTGTTAATAAATCTCAAAAGAACAATTCACTATAAAATGCGGAGTAAAAGTTTTATTTCCTGTAGTTTAAGGGATGTGTTGGCTGAATTTTAAAAATGGCTCACAAAAAAAATAATAATAATATTTACAACAGCATCGACGCCCTCCTCTGAGCCATCGGATTCACTGCCACTACCGAATGTGGCATTAAAATTATCCTCATTTTACTCTTCATCGCTCCTACTTAGTTCTTTGTTTTGCTGATTTTTAATTTTATTTGATACAAATTGTTCGATGGGTATGTTATCGGGAATAATATACACCTTTAGTTTTATCTTCTTATTCCTTTCGGCGTTTAAGCCATTTTTAAATTGTTACTGTTTGGCCAGGTTCACCAGTTTCTTTCCGTCCTTCTTGCTGAAGAAAAGTACACGTTTGTTTTGTTTCTCCTCTTCCAGCTTTTGTTTGTGCAATTCTTTACATAGCAATTGCTTTGCAGGAGTTTGTATCCCTTAAAATTTCTTTTTCTTCAATTTTACCGTTTAATTATAATAATTTTTGTGTAAACATTTTACTTTTCAACGCAAAATAATAGCTTGCGAAAAGGGAACAAAAATTTCATGGGAGATTCACGATATCAGTTTTCCCTTAGAGGGGAGTGAAAATTTCTTGGGATTAGTAATTTCCCATGTTATTCATGATAGACGTGATTGTTTTAACTATTATCTTAGTTATAATATTTGTTTTCATTTTATCTCCTTCCGGTTCAAACCCAAACATTTAAGATAGTCTCCAGCTTCTTCTAGAAGTGCACTATAGAATCTGCTTATTAGCTGTATACAGTCTTATAACATACGCATATTAGTTTTTATATATAAGATATGTTTATAGATAGCCGGTGTGCTTTATGCAATACCCATTTATCCTATCTTTTCATATTTTTGGCTGATGGTGATAGATAATGAAACTTTAATTGCTGTAATCCAATCTCGACATGTTATTGACTTATTATGTGTATTGCCCGCGATGTTGTTTAAGCCAAATGTAGAAACTTCTACTCTTACCATTCTCAAGATATACAAAAATTAATGGTTACTATATATGTAGGTACCGCCCATTTTTTGGCTGATGACTTGTATTGACTATGAAGATATTTAGGCCAAATTTAGAAACACTTTTTGTTACTATTTTGAAGATATAGAAAAATAAATATTTACTTTGTATGGGTGTGGCACTGCCCAATTGAAAATTTCTAAATTTATTTAGCCTGTAGTTCCTTCCACACATAATGAGTGATACTTTAAAAATTTATAGAAAATCGATGTAGCCCTTTGGCTATCTATAGACTACAAGCAAACATGCATACATACATATATACATGCCTACATACATACATACACACATTCATTTTTACATATAAGTTTTTTTTTAGTCATCGTAAAGTATTTCAAAGGAAATTTTTTCAAAACAACCAAATCGTGTACAATATTTTTTTAAGTAATGTAACTTCCAAGAATGATTTTAATATTCAAGGTTCTGCAAAAACTTGTATCCTACCAAAAATAATCGACACAATAACAATAATTTATTGTTGTTGGTGTTGTTGGTATCTTTAACCGTTTTTTTCTTAACAAACAAAACAAATAAGATGAGATATAGTATAGCTTACCTCTTTCTCTAAGCTAATGCTAGAGAGTATGTGTGTTGCGTAATTTGTATCCAGAGAAGACTAGCTCAAGCTTTTTAAGTTGTTGTTGATAATAATGATGATAGTGTTGTTGCCGATAATGATGAACCTTTAAATTTGCTAATATTTGTTGTTGGCTTGTGAACTAAATTTAACCAAAAACAGCAACAACAAATTAATAGTATTGTTTGCTGTTGTAGAAACAAATATGCTGCGTCGTGTTGTTGTTCCCAATTCAACCCGGTTTGTTTTCTTATTTAAATTTAGTCGTTGGTGTCGTGTTAGTGTGTGTGTGTGTCTGTTGCTGTGATTTTTTTAAAGGTGCCTGATTTGCTTTTTCTTGTTTTGATTAAATTTTGTTTCCATTCAACTCTATTGTTTTTCTTATTTCTTGATAAAATATTCTTTTATATGCACAGGGAGAAGTTACGTTTAAAAATGATTTGTTGATAATGAAATATATTGTTTAGCATTTGTAGCATTTGTTGTTGCTTTTGTTGTTATTTTTTAAGTCCGATATTAAAGTTCGTTGGCTGATTGTAAATTGGTGACTTTGAATAATGACCGCATTTACTCAATAAAATAATAATTTCTTTTGCTATTTTTACTACTTAAATACATATTCTTATTAAAAAAAATATTCTGTTAAGTCTTTTTGTTTTTGATTAATGGCAAATACTTATATATGAAACGTGTTTAAAATTTTTAATTACTTTTTATTTGATACGTTTAGAAATTTGTATTAAAGACAATAATAAAATAATGAATACATGTTTTGCGATTAACTTTTCTTTGAAATTTTTATTAAAAAAAATTTAATTTACATATGTTATTTATATCTTAACAATTTTTATTAATTTCTTTAAATATTTTATTAATTATTTCTTTTTTGTTTATCTCCTCGCGTACAACCGTGTGCGTATGCGCTTCGCTTCGAACTTCAACTGTTCGCAGTTGTTTCAATTACTCCACATTTTGGTGGCAAAAGTCTTCATGTCGTTTGTTATTGATGTTGTTATTGCTTTATGTAGTTAAATGCCTTTGTTGTTGTTCTCTAATAAATTATTGTTATCTTTTGCAAAACTGCCGTATGAATTATTTTTCTGAGTGTTTGTGAGTAAAGACATGAGAGTTAATGCTGAGGCAACATGTTTTTGTGCTTATGTCGGTAAGACAGTCTCTTTAACAGTATATCAGTGCTGCCACCAACGGTATTATGAATTACACAGAACCGGTATCAAAATTACTCATATGAAGAAATATTACACACATACAGTGATTCCAAGGTACAATCGGACAAGAGTTTTAGCCATAGAAAAGTCCTCTAGACATAAAAATAAATATATAGTTTTTTGGGGTATTAATTATACATCAAATATGAGCCCTTGTGAATAATAAGAATACCATTATTTTATCTAATAATAACTGTAAGTTTTTTGAGCTCAGCACATAAACGATCAAAGCAAAGTATGGATGCTTAAAATTTGATACTCGAACAATTAGTAGTAGTTTACATATCCTTTGTAATCCAGAACAGTCAGTAAGCACCTAATAATTTATTTTAACAAATTTTAGCATTCTTTCGGCTCTATAGAATACTATACATTTAATAATGTCATCTTAAGCTAAACTAGAGTGTTACATTTTTACTGAAAAAATCTGCGCAGATTTCTTTGTAAGTTTGGGTCAAGTATAAATCAACCAAACTTTCATTATCCAATGTTTGCTTGAGATCGTTGTCTTGTTATAATGGGAAATCGCTTGTGTTACTCCTTTTCTCTGCACTTTGCTTAACATTTTTTTTTCAAAAATTGATATAAACAAATTTGTCCACTTAACAATCAAAAAATTTGAATTGCCGTCACTAGTATGCAATATACATAAAGTTGCAAACTATTCCCATGCTAAACGGTAGTTTTTGTATTTTTATGATTAAATTCGGTTTGTTTGCAAAAGAGAAAATTTCGTATGTCAAATATCATGACAAAACTTCAAAATATAGCGATTATAGAAAACGGTAGTACAACGAAAAATTGCACACTATATATGTAATTACATACAGAATGGTAACACTGCAGTATATTGTAAAAAATATTATACATACATATTTATAAATAGGTGGACTTATAATAACGGTAATAAGATCTTTAATATATTTCACGCTTTATTTAAAAATTGGTTAATGCATTTAAGTACGAAGTGGAATATCCGCATCGGTTTTATTATCAGTATTTTATGCGAATAGTTCACTAATTCTTAAATTTATCTCGTCGGAGAAGATGATTGTGTTAATTTACATTATTTATATAAAGCACAACAAAAGATGACCTAGGGGACTTAACAGGCTCCACTAAATAATAATGAAGCAAACTTTACACAGAAGGAATAAGTGACCTACTCGAGCTTTAGTACATTTTAATAAAAGCAACTTCAAAATAAAATAAGTAGCGAAACGGTGTCGAAAAAGTATTAAAAATTATTTCGCCTTAACTTATGCTATATCTATTTATTTTTACTATGTTAACCAGGGGTTCACAAATAGGTTTTCGTATGAACATTACAGGGGGTCGCGAAAACAGAATAATGTAGTCCTAGCTTTTATGTACTATTAAATTATTATATTGTGTGTTAAAAATCAGTTTCAATAGGTAAAACTGCAATAAAGTATTTTTAGTATTGAACTTAAAATATTGCAGTGCTGTTAACTTCTTAGATTTATACAATAATAATACGATTTTATGGTATTGCTGTTCTAAAGCGCATTTTTTATCCGAGTTATTTTTAAATAAATTGTAGCACAATCATAAGCACAAAAACTTTTATATATAAATTTTTTTAGTACTAATTTAATATCTAAAAGCAAAAGTGTTTCGTTTATAACGCGTGACTTTTTAAAAAACACCAAAAATTTGAAAATGAGTGATATATATTTTTAAGGTGATGAATAAATGCCTGCGATTTACTTCTTAAATATGTACTATTTTATGGTATGTAAATGTTACCCACTGCTACACCACGGCTAAGTGGTACATCTGTGAACTCCAATTACCAAAGAGTATACAGTACATAGTGCGCATCTCATATAATCCAAATAGTTCTATGAGGGTTGTATCATTTGCACCCGTCTTTGATGTTTGCTCTCTTAATTTGTACTACCGCGTAACATTGCATTGTTTGCTCTCTTTTCAGTTGACACAATCGTAGCACACGACATTGTCATCTAGGACGTCTTAAAGATATTACTGAATATGTCACCACCAGTTGTCGACAACATAGAGGAAGTGTGGGTGCACGACATTTTGTAAACATATATTTATATATATATATAAATAAATAAATATATATATATATATATATATATATATAATAATATATATATATATATATATATATATTATATATATTATATATATATTATATATATATATATAATATATATATATATATATATATATATATATATATATATATATATATAATATTTTGTTCTTGTTTTAAATTACAGTCTATTCTAAAGTTCTATGAATTCTATATAATTTACCCATTAGGGTGAATGTACCAATAGTCGGCAATTTAAGGCTTTCGTTTATTTCAAGCTACTGCACTTACGCAAGTGAATGTGGTATAGAATTTATGACTAGTAATTACAATTCATTAGTTTGCTTTGTTTCAGATTATTAAGTTTAATTTAAATATTTATTTTATTTAAATTGAGAAATTTACTGTTTTTGTGAAAAACACCGAATTTGCCAGTAGTCGGGATTAATTTTCTAGTTTTCGGCATATTATGTTCCTTTTGTCGGCATATCATATTTTAGTACAGAAAATATATAATAAACCGAGATTGATTTCAAACCGTTAATTATTGAAATCAAATGCTTTCTACATTCTATATGTTCAATAAGATCAATCAGGCACGAAAGAAAAATTCATATCAGAAAATCCTGAATATTATTTGTGTATAATTCAGATTTTGTACATAAGTTACATGTTAAAGCTCAAAACGAAGAAAAAATAGATCACAAAGGAATATATTATATGGTATCTGAAAGCTAACCTCTAAAGCTTAACTGGTATTTCAAAATGTGGCAGATTTTACCATGGACCGGTCACAAAATGAGCATCTTCTCAACTCGTTCAGTTACAGTTCGAACATAGCATGTCATTAAAGCTTTCAAATCAAGGACTCTGCGATGTTCTCTTCGATGTTTACGTAAAATTAATATCACGCAAAAGTTCATGAATCGAATCATTGAAATAGACTTGAATTTGTGGCTTTAAAAGGTAAAACTGGACACTTGTACACATACTTAAAATCCAAACGCCTTTTGGCCAAGTACGATGATAATTTGGTCATAAAAACTTTGTTTACGGATGAAAAATGTTGACCGAACCAAAGAAGTACGAGTATAATAAACAAAATGACAACATGTAAGCACGGGCTATAAAAGTATCTTAGCTCACCACACGCGTCGAAAAAGTAATCCAGTTTACTTTAAGATCGCCGACTTGCATTTCCGTTTTGAAAGCGGTTATGAAGCCACTTAATAATTCCCCTTTCCAAAACCAGCTATAGATTTTACAACAGGATTTTGAAACTGCCCAAAAATTTGTCTGCTGTGGTAGTCATGATCTAAACCCTCTGTATTACAAATTGAAGATTTTAGTGGTCACGTTTTGCTAAAAAATAAAGCCCAACATTAATTTTCTTAAGACTTCATTGGCTCGTGCTGAGGCCAGATTATAATATGGCTAACGTACGTACAATTATTAATCATTGGCCAGTATTACTTAAGACGACGTTAAAAAAGATATAAAAATTTAATAAATTATTATTTCTGGAAGTCTTAACATAGTTTGAGATATCAACCTTAACAAAACTAGTAGTAAAAGCCGCTGCCGACCATAGGAACAAGTGATTTTCAGTGGTGTTTTAGTGCCAACTAGTGAAACGTTTACAAATTTTTCGTTCCTGTTGCCGGCATCGCTTAGAATTGGAGAAAAATAATTTTTTTCAGCTCTTTCACTTTTATAGCCATATTTCAACAGTTTTCTACTTTTAAAAAACATTTCCGATTGAAAATTGATTATTTTAAAAATAAAGTAATTATTGACATTAATCATTCGGCATTCCCACTAATTTCTTGTTAAGAAAAGAAGCATTTACGTAAAACTCGAAAGACAGTTACTAATTAGAGGAAAATACTGTCAAAAATACTTATCTAAGCTCAAATTGCTTTCAATATATAGAGAGCTGAGAATATTTTAAATTTCATGTAGCTTTACTTTACTACATAATTACTTTTATTCTTAGTTATTTAAGTATAAATACAAAAATTGCCGACTACTGGTACATACCGACCTTAGGTGCACAGATTTTAAGTATTTAAAATGTAAATTATTATTAGAATATCATATAGTATGCACAAACAGAACTTTGATATCGATGTAAGCGGCGGAGTCAGTTACTGTTTCAATGTAAAGTGTTTTCTATCTTTATCTTGCACTAAAAATAACAAAATCCTGTTACTTTTTATGTATTTATGAAGTCTAAGTCAAACGAAATTATTTTTGTATTTTACATATTAGTTCAACTTTTAAATTTCTGTGTAATAAAATTGTGTTTAAAAGGCGATTGCGTATTAATAAGTCATAAAATACAAATAAATTAAAAGTGGAAGAATTTTCTTCAAGGTATATAAAGCGGTTGACGAATGTAAGATTTTGAAACTGGAATATATGGAAAAGGTGCGCAATGTTAATTTTACAGATTCAGAATCATATGTCAAAAGCAAAAAAAAAAACAATAGTTTAAGATTAGCGTAAACTTTTCTCTTTAGATTACAAATTTAAAAATCATTTTACGACCAGTAGGATTACAAAAAACTCTGATAGAATATTGCACAGCGACGTGTATTTATTTATCCATGAACTATGATGGGGTATATGGAAAGAAAGGCCTTAATGAATTTAGAGCCTTACATGAGGTAAGCAAAATATAAACAAAGAGAAGTAAAGAAAAACATAGTGCAAAGTGGCCTGTGTGAGAGACTCTCAATTACTGCCCCAATTATAAAGTGCATTAATATTATTTATTCTTTATATATACATATCAGCGCAGCCACACAATAAATTGACTTCCTACCAAAAAATTTCCAAAATTCTACCAAAACCGTTCACAGCCTACCAAAAATGTAAAATTAATTTTTTAAATAAAATCGAAATTTTTGTTTAGTTATACATACATATGTATGTAGTAGTAATAATAACAAATACTAGTTCTTAATAATAAACATAAAGTAACAACAAACATAAAAACAAAATTTCATTTAAAATAACAGAAGTATGTTTGTATGTATATTAGGGTGGATAAATTTTATGGATGAAAAAAAAATGAAAAGTCGTATAGCCAAAATAATATCCACGCAAATTTCTAAGAAACTTTTCAGAAGAAGCCATTTGCCTAAGATCAAATCCTATCCTGCGCCAATCGGCCTAAATATATTCTGCTCTCATTATTCTGTACAGCTGTATTAAAAAACACTATCACATCATTCAAAAATACAAAATGATCATAAAACATTGTATTTTTCTTTAGAATTCAATATTTTATATCATGAATGCAAGCAAAATACTCACAAGTTGCTGAATACAACATTAAGAATATAATGTAAGTAAGACTGCTAGAAATGTATATAAAACAAATAAAACAGAAATACTCTTAGCATAGGTTAACATCCTTTCAATCTGATTAAAAAAACTTTTCTCTCCATTTACGGTAATGTGGTGGGACTTTCTATACTCACTGCCATAACATCATATCTATTCTTTGCTAAAATTCTTTGTGGAACAGTGGTAAAATTTGCCCACATCATTCAAAAACAGTGGTTATTATTATTGAAATTTGTTGTTAATTTAATTCAAAGTTATATTTTTAAAATTATGTACTATGTTTTTAAGAGGAAAAATTAACCATGACTAAACAGATTTCTACAGGAGGAAAAACTACCAAAAATGTTTAAAAATTACAACAAACCAAACAGACTACCAAACCGTTTTAAAAAACGAAAAACTACCAAGTTTGGCCCTATGGGACCAAAGCGGCGACGCTGATACATATACTGAGAATTTTTTTTTTCGGAAACTCTAAGGAGAGACGGCTACAGTGTATATAGTGAGGACACACCAACAAAAATAACAACGGCCATACAACAAATTTTACAACTCAGTAGGGATACATAAGATGGTAAATATTAACATGATATAGCTATCTTTTTTCGAGCTATTAATGTTAAATTTTATTCCACACTTTTTACTTACCTTCATTAGTTGAAAAAAGTGCATCTATTTCATTAAATAAAATAGAAAATTCTGTATATCTTAAAAAAATCACAACCAATCCAATTCTTCTTTTTTTGCATACATATACGTAAAGCAAATACATTTTGTGCTTTTCGCACTGCTTTATTTTCTTATGGAAAATAATGTTGCTTTTTCTTTTACTCCAGCTGAGTTGTAAATTGTAGCAAATAAAGAAAAACAGCTGATTTTCGCTTTTTGAGCTGTCATTGGTGTCCTCACTGTTTACACTGTGTAGACGGTCTCGTAACTGACAAATTTAAAAAAGATATCTGCTTTAAAACTTTTGAAAACATACATATGTAAGACAAGAAGAATTTTGTTTTTAGATTTATAAATTTTTATTTATTAATGAATTTAAATTTTTATATGTATGTATTTATTTTTTATATTTAATTTTAAAATGTTACCTTTTTATGAAATGATTGTGTATGTATGATACATTGAGTTAATAGTAGATGAATAAAGTGTTGTCTTTTTATGCTGAATTTAATTTAACAGGCATTATTCTTCCAATTACAAAATTAGTAGGAATAGTGGTAGCATAACTTACTCCCACTTACGGATGTAAATTGGCCTGTAATTTATATGCATTATGTTCTAATTTCTCTCTGTTTATAGACGTATCAAGCTCACTTAGACTTAAATTTTAATGCAATTGCTTGCTTACATCGTTCCTTATGTTTAAGAGAGAGCGCATCGATTACACAGCCTATGACATTTTTATGTTAAATCTACATACATAAGTGTGGAAATAAGCGAAAGCATCGTCACTGACTGCTACCATGTATTACTTGCATCAACGAATACGTAAAAATAATCATTTGGCAAAAAAAATCATATTTTGAAAACAAAAATCATAATTTTTTTTCATTTCACTCATTCATTACCGTTCCAAAGATATACAAGAATCAATATATGTTTTGTATGTGAGGTAACACTCCCACTTATACACTTCCGCCTACTTTTTGACTGATGATTAGTATTGACCACAAAATTATTTAGGCCAAATTTAGAAACTCTGACTACTGTCGTTTTAAAGATATAAACATATAAATAAAAATTTTATATTGGCGTCACCGCCCAATTGAACAAAAACACCTTTCCAACGCATGTATTGGTTTCTAAATCGGTTTAGTGGTTCTCGAGTTATAAAATGATGAACAGACGACAACTTGTTTTTATATTTTATTACAAAGGGGTTCACTCTAACGTCAATAAGGCAACCAAAACAAAAACCGCATATACATAAAAACCTTGGTATTGACTTCATATGCGTTTAAGAGCTCACAAAATAAAATCGGTTAGCGCATTTCAGAGAACATCAATTACAACGCAATTTATAGTTCTCTTTTATATATCTAAATTTATATATATAAAAATGGATCGTGGTTTGTTCGGATGCTTAAAACTTGAAAACGGCTGGACCAAATTGGATGCTTCCTGCTGCGATTTTGTTTGTAATTACTGGTAAAGGTATTTGAACAATATTTGGCACGTCAATTCAGTGCACATAAAAATATAGTCAGGAGTGGACAACTGTACATCATGGTATCTCCAACACAAAGTAAATTTATATTTTTGCATATCGTGAGAACGGTTAAAGTGGAAGTTTCTGAAATTGGTGTAAAAGAATTCGTTTTTAATATAAATCATCAGCCAATTAGAAGGCGGATTTGCATAAGTGGGCATTGTACCTCCCATATAAATAAATATCGATTATTTTATGTTCGAAAATGCTAAAAGAGGAAAATTCTGAATTTGGTTTCATCAGTTTCAAAGTGGGAGTGTCATATCTCATACATAGTAAAAAGTCATTTTTTATTGAGGCTTTAAATCCATAAATAATCACTCTGAGACAGTATACAAATAATTGTTGTCCCTACATAATTGCTCACTATTGTACATTTAAAGATTCCCGGACAAAGCAGGATGGGTAAAGTTAGTATAGATGTAAATATTATTTGCTGTTACGAAAATTAACAAAAAATATACCAACATTTGTTATTTAAAAGCTATAAACTTAACTATTGTGAAAGTTATACTATATGTTGCTTTCAATGCTACGAGAGTAAATTGGACAAAGTATCAATTAGATCACCCTGTTAAATATGTCACGAATGTATCTATTTGAACAGCGTCATCAATACTTTTATGATTCAGATATGTACTAAATCTTCAAATTTGAATTAAGCGCAAATGAAGAGGAGGTTTTAGAATGTACTAGAATATTCAAAATTGCTGGTAAAGAAGTACATAAGCCTCAGGAAGTTTAGTCACAATTTAATTTAATTTTAAGTTGTTAGTAAAAATGTTCAGTAAATGTGTAAATTAAGTGGTAGTTAACCCTTTATTGCCCAAGAACAAACTATTTTTATTATCAAGAAAGAACTATAATTTTTTATAGAATCTTTGCTTTTGACATAATTTAAGCTCAAAAAAAAAGTTTCATATTTTTGTCAAAAATAAAATATTTTAGTGCTTGTACTCAGAATTATCGAGGGCCTATAGATCTTGAATTTATTTAACTTTTATAGAAACAAAATGTGTTTCATTTGCGTTTGTAATTTAAGCGAAAACTTTCAATCCAAAAGCACCTCTAATCACTAGAGCTGTCGAAGGATGTTATAAGCAATAGGAGTAAAAAAGCACCATTTTTTTGTTATTACAAGGAAGTATGGTACTTTATAGAACTGATGATCATACATCGCAAAATTATACCTGTATAATAAGTAACGCATAAAAATAAGTAACGGTACTTGTAAGTACCGTCGGGCAATAAAGGGTTAAATAAGTTGGATAAATATGAAAATAACAATATCTTTGCATTTTATAAGCAAAGCAATAAGCAATTTAAAAGGTAACAATACTTTTACCATCATTTCGTCCGGTATCTCACCGAAGGCAACTGCATGCAATGTTGTCTTCCATAGCTAGAATTGTTACTGCCTCGTTTCTGTACACGAAAGACTTCACGTATCTCCACAAAAATTAGTCTAGTAAGGTGAAATCTCATGATCTTAGCGGCGAACGGCCTGCTCCAAACCTTGAAATTAATTGCTCAGCAAAGTCGCCTCTCAATAGGTTTATGGTATCGGGTTGGTGACACCATTTGCCAACCAAGTCCAATTCCTCCATTTTGTGCAAAAAAAAATTCATTAATCAACGCACAGTACCTGGCTCCATTAACTGTAACGTTGCGATTTTCATCGTCCTTGAAGAATTACGTTGCATTGATGCCCCTGGGTCACAAACCACACCAAACAGTGCATCTATCAGGGTCCATTGGCATTCTGTTTGTTGATCGATTATGACCGCAAAATGGACATATATCACACGGCACGAATTTTGAGAATAAAATTCATTGATTTGCAAGCGTTATTCGTTTTTAGTTTATTCATGGTGAAATGGCAAACCTTACTGATGTCACAATCTTTTTTTACACTGAAAAACCAAAAGCAAAAAATTCGCCCATTATATGTGTCTAAAAAATAATGTTGGATTGTGCTTCAATTGAAATTTCCTAAGGTGGCCACGAAAAAAATGATCATTCCGGTGAAAAAAATGTCAAGTGAAATCTGTTCCCTTTTCATAAAATTCTTATCGGGAATTTTAAATTTTTTTGCTTTTGTATACTATTTGGCAGAATTTTTCACGTGAAAATTTTGTTCACCTTTTATTCACGATAAGAGTGAATAACTTGAGAGAACTACTGATATAAACTAACCTGCTAATTCCACAATAACTTTTGGTATATATACATATGTATAAGTGTCCTTCAATGTGTCCTACTTTCAAAGAGATAAAATTGATTAATGTAACTTAAAAGTATACATAATAATGACTGGAATCATCAAAAACAAGTCGGTTTTTTTGTAATTATTAAGCTAAAACTAATACAGTGGCTCAATTTAATAACACTGGTCTACAAAAAACAAAAAATTTTCTGGCTTTTAAATAAAACTATATGAAATATAATGATTTTGATGCGCTGAATTTAAAATCCGTTTTCAGTTTTTTTCGGCTAAAATTTGGTAGTTTTTCGGCTAAAATTTGGTAGTTATGTCAATATGTTTCATCATAACTTGAAAACGACTTGACCGATTTTAGTCGAAGTACCACCAAATGTTTAGGAACAAAATTTCCTATAAATCATCCGAATAATTTTTTCTTGTATTTTCAACAGTTTCGGAGTTTTTGATAACTTAGAGCAAAATTTTTCAGAATGAAAAATGTTGAGAATAAAATAAGCTATAAATCATGAAAATCGGTTGGCTATTGCTTATTTTATTCAAAATTAAATGCAGTTACCTAACTTTGACCAAAATTAGCGTAAAAATTTTTTCTTGAAAAATTAGTGGACATTTTTTTCTTTTATTTGCAAAATATAAAAAAATTCTTAGAATATAAATTTTACTTTTTAAGAATTTAAATGAAAACCATGTTGAAAGTAAAATAATCATAAAGGCAGGTGCCTAACTTTGACAAAAAATTTGTAACACATTATTAGACAACACACATATATAATGAAAGGAAATGTCTGGTAGGAAACAATACATACGCATATTTGTATACTGATCCATTATTCCGTCAATAAAAACCAGCTGACCAGGGCCCGATGTAGACATACAACCCCAAACCATTACACTTCCAGCAGCGTGTTCTTCATTTAGTTTTCTCCAAATATAACTGTCCATCTGAGTGAAAAACATTACATAATGTATGTCCGCATCATTATATAATGTATACCTGCAACATTGCGTATTTTTCCCGCTCAGATGGCCAGTCATATGTGTGGTGAAAGCCGAATGAAGAATTAAGATCGTGCAATTTTCGCCATAAAATAAAACACGGTGTTGGAAATATAATGATTTGGGACAATTTTAAATTTTATCAAGTTACTGCATAACTGTCCACATGCTAGGGAAACGCCACCACAGTCTCCTGATATCAACGTTATAGAGAATTTGGGGCATATCTCGAAAATAAATTAAAATCTCAGACGATATCCTAACATCACTGAGTTAAAAATCGCGCTTGAGAAGGAATGGGAACGAATTGATCCTCCCTGTTGCAAATAGTATTGGAACCTGTTCCAAAGAAGCTAGAAGCTATCCTCAAGAATAAAGGACTGGCTAGAAAATACCAAATTTAAAACAATGCTGACTTAAACTTAAAAATTTTGATTATGAATTTGATCTTTTTTTCTATCTATGAATTTTTTGTTGTCGCTTTTTGTACAAAGATTTTTTTCCATCCATTGTAAACATATTTCTAATCAGTCTCATGTAAATAAATAAAACACATAAACAAATTTTTGGTTCAGTGGAAAAATTTTGTTTTTTTCTGGTAAAAAATACATATCATTTAACTGTTCGGTTATTAAATTGAGCCACTGTAAGTCAGTTTTCTATAAAAAAGTACACCATAATATGTTGGCAGCCATTCTTTACAGCTTTGTTCAAATTTTTGTTATTTATGGCCTTAATCATAGCAGTGACTTTTGGGACATAGAAAATCACTGTGATGAATAAAAGTTTAATTTATTACATTAATGCAGGTAGAAATCTTATTATTATAGTAGTAACAATGAAGAAGAGGGATAAAGATACTATTGGATAATTTTGCACAATAACTTGCTTTGGACATTGTCCCGAAAAATTCTTCCCCAATAGTAGAACAATGACTTCTATATAATGCAAAAAAGTGCTGTCACATTCTATACAGTGCTATGACTTTAATCCTATAAAGAATTTGTGGGTGTATATGTACTGCAAATTATTTTAGCGCCAAATTAGGAGCAAAAATGAACTCAAGACTGTCCTCTTGGATATTTGGGCAAATATACCATTCAATATCACCAAAAATCTAGTTCATTCTATGAGAAAAAGATTTAAAGCTGTAAAGCTGATTAATATAAGTGCAAATTTTTGATCGGGGGCCTATTTAAAACATGAAGTTTTAGAGGAAAAGCATGTTCTACAACTTTTTTTGCTATGATTAATTGAGTCATTTTGAGTTAGGCTTATTTCTGATATTAAAATGAATTTGTTAAATTAAGTAAAAACTTTTTATAGAAAGCTGACTAATTTACCTTTAAATTGCTTTTGGTTTTAGCTTAATATATTTAATGGGAAAGATAATTCACCTTTATTCTATTTGGCGTCGTCGACATCGTTGTCACTTTTGAGTCAACATCAACGTCGATATCACTTCAATAATAATTTATTATTTCATAAGAATATCATATCGACGACGACTGTTTATCGAAAATTTAAAAAAACACAGCTCACATGTCAAATAAAAAATCAATTTAAAAAATAAATTGAATATTTATAAAATAATACGCTTCAAAATAGGTCTGTTATTCACTCATAACCAAAACAGGCTCCATTCATTGAGAAAACAGTAATCATCTCAATTGCGGTAACCTTATGACGGTCATGTACAAAGAAAGTATTTGATGGTCTCTACATCAGATTTGCTTGCATTAAATAATATTTAAAAAAAATAGCCAAATAAAAAGCTTAAATGATTTTTTATAAAAAGTTTTTTTTGGTGACAAAGTCATCAACATTCTATTTTTTTGGTATATAAATCTAAGGTAATCTTAGGAAAAAAAAATTCGTAATAAAAAATCATATTTTTCGTCATTGATCAAATAACGAACAGTCGGGCAACAAAATTAATACTACTTTTCTATTTTTTAAAAATCTATAAATCTATCTATAAACGCGTCATCTACGGAAGAAAATTGTTTTTTAAGTCTCGTAAACTTCATCCACTTATTTTTGAAATCGGCTTCAATATTTTGTGGCTATATTTTTTTTCATTTAAAATTTAAAAACAAAAACAAATACACCAAAAGTATGTAAGTCGTCACCAAAATGTGTGTCGACAAAATGAGAGTCAATTGTACTCAATATCGTAATCAATACTTTTTACAGAATACGAAAATTTCGTCGACAGTCATCGCTACATTTAAATATTGACAACAGGAATATCGATTTAAAAAACGACGTCATCTTCTGTCGACTACGCCATATAGAATAAGGGCGATTAAGTGTGTCGCTGTGGTATGGTAGGTAAGATACCCGCCTAGCAGCCAGAAGTTCCTCGGTTCAATACCAGGCCACACCATCTGAAAAAAGAAAAAGTTTTTTCAACAGCGGTATCACCTCATAACATCAGCTAGTAACTGGATATGACTATTATTAAAAACTTCTATAAATGCATTTGCAGTTCGGAGCCGGCGTTAAACTGTAGGTCCCTTTCAATGAGTTTAAAAATAAAATCGGGTGCAACTCATTGACTGAGAGATGTCCCAGTGTTCCTTCATGGAATGTTATGGGAATTAATATATATATATATATATATATATATATATATATATATATATATATATATATATATATATAATATATATATATATATATATATATATATATAATATATATATATATATATATATATATATATATATATTTTTATATATATATAATATATATTTAATGGTTACAGAGTTATCTGTTCTGAAAACCGGAACACTTACTGTAAAATTTTTTCTTTCTTCACTGTATGTATATTCTGGTTAAATAAAAATCCAATTTTCAGTACAAAAAAAATTATTTTAGATTAACGTACATACATATTAACATAAGAATACATTAAAGTTCTCTCATTTAATAATTTTTATTACAATTTACTAACACTGACAAAATTTTTGACAATTATTTGTGACTAACTTTATTCCACACATAAGGAAAGAATTTCAGCACCATTTCGTGGGCAAGTTGCAAAAACTACACTTGCAAAATCATTATGAGCATATTTTTCCAGTATATGAGGAGGTAATTGAGCAAAATACTTATTCTTTAAAGTCGCAATATATTTTTCGGAAGATTTCACAGAATCACATAAAGCCACTATGCATCCACCCCAACTGAAATTAGAAATCACTTATTGGCAATATGCGTGTTGGAAGACAATTATTACTCACCCAGCTCCTGTTAATCTAGCACTGATGCCACAATCATCGGAAATCTGTACTAGTCGATCCAAATTAGGATGGGAACATTCATATAAAGTTTTTAAACTTTCATGAGATTGTCGCATTAGTTTTGACAATTTTGGTATTATTTCATAATTGAAATTGGCTTCGGCATTGGAATGTATACCATTTAAAAAGACTTGCTCACATAAACTTCGAAATGATTGTACTCGTTGGGATTCTATAAGGAAATTATTTCGATAATATTCTATGTATAGAGAGGATTTATATTTACTCATTACCCTGTATTACATGAAGTGTTCTTTGCTTCAGTTTAAACTCTTGCATGTGTTGCGTATTGCTTGTCAGGAACTCTTGTTGGAATGTTTGATCATCGATTTGAAATATGTTGCATAACTCAGAACGTTTGTAAATATCTTTGTTTACATACTCCAAAGCCAATTTTTCCATTTCTTCTAAATTACAAGCTAAAGCTTCTTGTAAGTCTATAAAACGTTGAATTTGTGACCAATTCTTGAACTTCTTATGAAATGCTATTAAACGACAACCCAAACGACACTCAACTACTCTCTCGTTGAAATCAGATGTGGAAGCTTTATTCATTTCTGCTAAACTATTGGCAACAACAAAACATGCTCCTGATGGTAATTGCAGCGGTGTTGCATTCAACTCAGGGTGAAATTCTATAAATTGAGCACAACCTTCTTTGGCCAGATAAGCTATAGCCTGATCCATGCCACCACCTTGTGTACCAATATAGCGTTCACATACAGCTGAAATTGACGCCAAGTGTTTACGATCTAGCTTAATATTATAAATTACGGCAGTGGCTAGAACGGCGGAGCTTACTAAAGCACTTGAACTCGACACACCCGACCCCGGTGGTATATTGCCACTTAAAGCTATTGTCATACCATAAAAACTGTGCGGAATATTTAAAGTTTCGTAAATGCCTTTAATACCACATAAATAGTAGTTGTGCCATTCTGGTCCTCCCGTTTTTGGTAAATCTATTCTAAATAGTTAATAGACTAATCAAGTTTACTGAGCCTAACTTTGTAATCATATTAAATTTACTTACGTGATATTGTTGACATCACAGGTATAATCAGGATATTTGCTTTGATCTATATTTTTAAGCTCAAGTAGAGGAGAGTTTTCATCGTATCCCACAGCTAATAGAATGCATTGGTCAATTGCCATAGGCAATACAGGATATCCACAATAGTCCACATGTTCGCCAATTATGTTGATTCTTAAAAATTGTATAGAAAAACAATAAATGAAAACAATTAATGTTTATGTAATGTTTATGTATTATTATGTTTATGTATGTAAGTAGAACTAAATGGCTAGTATAGTAGATACCCAAACTATGTAGGTGTCGTTTTTTGTCTTTTGTCCGTTACATGCATTTAGATAAAAAATGTTTGATGTGCTCTGCGAATTTCCACTTTCGACAAAAAGTGCGTCGAAGAACTTGCGTAAAATTTTATAGAAAATAATGGAATTAATTGCTTGATAAGCAATGGATGGAGTCCGCAAGGAAGAACCCGGCGTGTTGGTGCACCAGCATCGATTGATGCGAAGCTGCAAGCGGCGAACTACTCATGGAATGACATCAGTCATACATGTCGCAATAAAATCCCTTCCTAAAAAGGCCGTAAAATTCCAATTACGGACATTGTTCTGGACGCTACAGCAAGTCAATATAAATGCTGAAAACGTTGAAAAAGTGAAGACAGATGGTGTCGGAGTGCAATCGGATCACCGTTTTACTCCTGCCTTTCAAGTTCTTGGGATGTTTATAGACGAGGATAGTTTCAGCAAGATTTGATTCAAAATTTATTTTTGATCAGAAGAACTGTCACATAAGCATCGTTCAGGAACTGCTGAATGAAGTCTATATGATTATTAGTGTACTCATAACAGGTGACGAATCCGAGCATACATATCAAAGATTGCATAGCCCAAAATAACATCTATTTGCAAGAATGGTTCTCCGTTTTATCTCCAGACTGATGTTCTTAGTTTTATTTATGGCGGTACGGAGATGGGCGAAATCGATTACTATTACAAAGTAATAGTCACCAACGTTTACGTAATGACGCAATCTGGTCAATTCTTTGTTCGTTGATACCATAAAATTCGATTTGTGCTCATTTACTGCCAGACCCGTTGGTCGGTTTACCAGGTCTAAAGCTGTAATGGTGGAACCCAATTATTTCGCCAACTTTACATTTTAATCGTTCACATATCACACTCGATATAATCTTGTAAGCAATGGGACAGGACATAACACAATGATATTCAAATCATCGGACATGCGTTCCTCCTGCCATATGGTACTAACAAGTTAGTGCATGCTCCTTAACAACTCGTCACCCTTGTAGACCGTCAGCACCTACAGCTTGATTATCCTTCGGCCGGAATATTGCGCTCTCAATTTCATTATGGATGGGTAGTGTACATTCAACACCGTCATTATTAATTAGATCAAGGGTATCCTTATCATCGCTATCATCTGATTGATATCAGCAAAGTGGAAAAATGTTCTTTCCATATCTTCAGTACGTTTCAGCATCTGTCACTAGGTTTCCATCTTTATCCTTAGAGGATGAAGTACCAGCACTAAAGATTGTTAGAGGTTTAAATATTCGGTAAAATTTACGGGATTCAATTGTACTCCTGTACAACTCAATCTCCGCATACTCACGGCTCTCATTTCTCTTATCTTACGCCGGAACAGGAGTTTCTTCTCTCTCTTTTTCTCCAGATGTCGCTCCCCTGCTCGAAAAGTCTTTTAATTGGGGGAGGCTTATGAAACCCAAGTACGGATTTTGCAACATTCTCCATTGAATTTGCAATACATTGCTATTGCAACTGGGTTAGTCGAGTGGCAAAGGCTATTTTTGTTATTTTGTTTGCTCGGCATTGAAAACTTTACTTGTACAAAATTTTATTAATATTATGATCTGTAGTTTAATAATAATTTTAATGTGGTCAGATTTTGAAGGTGACGCGTATAATCCAGGGTTGGCAACCCACTGGGTAACCTAATTAAACCCACCTGGGGTTTTTTGGTTTTCATATTAAAAAAAACCCGGGTGGGTTCAGAATGAACAATATTTGGGGAATATGGCGGGTGCAGCATTTGTCGTTTCCCATAATTGGGAAGTAAAACTGAGCATAGTCATACAAAAGAAAAACTTAATCTGTCTGTCTGTCACTATATTCTGGCCGTTTTTCATAATGCACCTTTTTGCTACGATCAACGAGGTTTAGCAGCTCATAGAACACAATGCTGCCTTGATCCGAAATACTAAAACAACGCAATCGTAGTAAAAACATAAATATTGTCGAAATGAAGAAAATTTGGAAGCAGTTAAAAACCAAAAAAAAAAAAAAAAACGGGTAAAACCCGATGGGTAAGGTTTTTGCCAACTCTGGTTAAATCACCAGCACAACTTAATACATAGCAGTAATCTTATAAGTCAACCCTGTTGTTAGTCTCTAAGAAGAGAACTTAGCTATCTTCCCAAATTATTTGCAATATATTACAATATTTGCTGATTCTCAATATAAAAATTTCTCTAGATTAATAACCAACTACATTACAACAAAATCTCTATCTAAAATCTATTTCATCGCTAGAGTTTGTCGAAATTTAGTAGACTTGGTGATGGAACTTTCCTTTTTTTTTTTTATTAAATACACACTTTTTTGTAATAAAAATACAAAAAATAATAGAAAATTTAATTTTTTCCCTTTTTTTAATTAATTAACTGAAATCTTGCTAAATACTAAACAAATTTTGTTGTAAAGTAAATGGTTTAATAAATTGCTATCCAAGAAACTTACCGCCCTGGTACACGCACAAAGAATTTCGGTTCATGTCCAAACTGTTTCACATAAAATTTTTGTAGTTCTTGTACTTCGGCAAAGAGACGATTACTTTTTGTAATTGTAGTTATTGACACACAATTGGCGCTATATTCGTCACCATTTAAACAAGTACTCATCATGCTGTTGTTGCTGTTGGGTTCTATGAATAACAACAACACTTATGAATGTGCGGCGAATTCTAATCGATTTGTAAACAAACAACCGGCAATCACTTGCGTTTACTTGATTCGTTTTTAAGTTTTTATTTCAATTCACTTGTTCTCCTCCAACTTCTTATCAATTGTAAAACAAATACATAAATATTTCTTTATACAATTTGCGTTAGAATTTTTTTTTTATTTAGAAAGAAAAATATTTATTTCTTTTTAGGGTATGGAATAATTTGCTTTTTTTCGGTAGAGTGTGTGTGTAGCTTATATTGTTTTTTTTCTCAAACGCAGACAATTTACTAGTCAGCTGTTTTTACTCTCTCTTTTGTTTTTGTTGTATATTTATTCTTTCTACGTGTCTTCTTTTCCATTCATTTACCCCGACCGAACACGTTTTTATTGAATTTATTTGCTTTGCTTTTATTGTTGTTGCGTTTGCATTTCTAAATCGCTGACTTACTTAAGCAAACACACGCATACACACACATACGCAAATTCTCACTTAATAAATAATAGAATCAAAACAAAAATGCAATTATTGGCCTGTTTAAATAGAAATAACGAAACACTTGCTTTTTATTCGTTCTCCCGATATGAATTATTTGGATCGACAATTGGATTGCAATTGTTATTTCACACTGTTCTTGGAATTTTAATTGTTTCTATTGTTCGGTCTATTCTTTAATTTGTGTTGCTTTGTTATTTTTATTGCTCGCTGATAAGAAGAAATGCACTCGGTTGCGTGTCGTCTTAAAGTTAACTAAATTCTTAATTGAGAACGTCTGCTATTTTTGCTTGATATCAACCTGATTGCCATCACAATATCTGCTTTTGTGAAAGTTCTGGGGAAATAAGAGAATAATAATTATAATACTTGAAATTAACATTCTCAGTTTCGTATAAAAAATAATCAAGTGACGATCATTGTCATATATGTACATATATTCGGATATTACGCGCATAGAGTGAATATATTCGCGTAATCTGTGAAACACTGCCAATGTAAGATAAATACAACGAATAAGTATAGGAAAGGTTTCTCAAATTCTAATGTTTTTGATCTTACATTAGGCAATTTGTAACTACGCTACAAGTGCCAGTAGCAGTAACTGTTATCTTTCGTAAAAAAATGTGTTTCTACTAAGGATTGCATTATAATAAACTCAATAAGAGTTATTTTTGGTATACAGTCAACACCGTAATTAAACAAACACTTAATTTTTTTGTTTTAAAATTGAATTTTATTTTGTGCCGCTCACTATGTTGGTAATACTAGTGAGGCCAGTTCAAATATTATATTTATTTTATGTTTACTAGCTTTACCTATGAATAAAATAACACAGGTTACGCTTTCCCAGGTTCCGTTAGTTTTTCTATCTCAATGAAAGTGTGCATACATCACACACAGACATTTTTGTTTTTTTTTTTTTTAAGGAAAATAGTAATTTTTTATACTAAAAATAAGAAAATTTTTAAATAGAACAAAAAAATCCTTAATTGGTATAAAAAAATATTTTTTTTAACTTTTAAATTACTTTTCCTTATAAGTATTCTTCTCCTTTTATTATTGTTTTTCTCATATATTTTTTAAATTTATATATATATATAAATTTATATATATATATTTATATATATATATATATATATATATATATATATATATATATATATATATATATATATATATATATATATATATATATTAATTTTTTGTATAAATATTACTGTTTTATTTTGACAACAAAGCAAAAAGGTCTATGCATACGTCACGTACACTTTCATTTTAAGAGAGGGAAGAACTATAAGTTTTTTACCCTTTTTTACTGATATATGTACATACATATTTATTAAGATGTACGATATAACTTTTTGTGGAAAGTGCAACCCACACTTTATCTGAGAAGTTAATTTTTGATCTTAATGTGCAACTTGGGAGAGGCGTGGTGTAGTGGTTAGAGCGCGCGCATAACAACACAAACGACCCAGGTTTGAGACTCAGCAGAAAATTTGAAATTTAAATAGAATTGAATAGAATTGATGGAATTACTATAATTTTTAAATCAGACAAGATTTTGCATTTTTCTATTTTTGAATAATAATTACGACTAGAAATTATTATTTGTAAAAACGTTACAAAAGCGCCGATTAGACCATCATATTTGGCATGTGAGCACGGCATGATGAGAGAGTGTTTTGTTATTACACTATCATGCGAAGTACACTATCATGTCTAAACAGAGGAACACAAAATTCTGTTCATAAAGAATTATTAAGTAAAAACCAAACAAGATTTGTTTTATTTTAACTGCGATCTATGAACTCATACAGCCAAACATAAATCAGAGCGTTGAGCGTTATTAATCTGTCAAAAACTCCCATGTACATACAAATTGTATAGAGCAAACCCAAATAGCGAGGCGACAATGCTTTTTAATTAGGAAATCCAATTTTGACAGCGCGTTAGAAAGTGAAGTTGGCTGCGAAACGCAGTTATAGATATACAAAATTGGCGATGTTGTATTTCTTTAAAAATGGTTTGTTTTTGTTTATATATTAAAGTAATGTCAATTAACTATTTTCACATCACCTTTAGCGATTTAATCACTATTAAAATTTGTTGTTTAGTTATGTTTTGTTGAAAATTTAAGTTGAAATTATTGTTTACGACTCAACGCAACGCTCTAATTAAATAAAAACATATATATATATATATATATATATATATATATATATAATACTGTAGCGTATCTTACTGTTTTTACCGACCTCAAATTTTTTCAATTGATGTGATTTTACAAAACGTATCGTTTAATGAAATTATGAATGACACTTGTGCCGTAAATTGTATTGGGCACAGAAATCAGGTTAAGAATCTTATGAATTGATAATAGAATTAACAAAGGAAAAATAAATTCTAAAAATACTTATTTATAACCGCTCAACAATAATTGAAATCATGGGCATTCATGAACAATTCGGAAAGGTATAGTCGGTAAAGTTCAACTATGTGATATTTTAAACCACAATGTTATTATGACAAAAATTAACCAACTTACTTTTTATGGATTATTAGTTAAGAACTTGGGCGATATCTTGATTCAGTTATAAATTGATCTTTATAACATTTTTCATATTACAATAATTATTAACTATATGTATTTTTTTTTTTTACAAAAACGACTTTTTTAATAACATTGTAGAATGACGAAACAGTTTTATTTACCTTATCAATCACATAACCAAATTTGGTTAACATCCCCAAACAAAAACGGTAAAAATGTTTCGATTGATATTGTCGAACTTGACAGGCTTTTACCTCAACAAGTAAACTATTTAGCCAATGGAGATATTATATTTTTTTCATATCTTTTTATATATGGTGGACAAATTTAAGGCTAGGAAGTGAATTGGCTTAAAAACACATTTTTTTGGCAAATTCAGTTTTATTCATACCAATATAAAATAGAAATATGGGAATTAATAATGGAATATGATGTCGGGCACGTCGGCAGACGTCCGCTATTTTCATAAAATTTTGAATCACATTTTTCAACAAAATCATCTTTAGTGATGAGGCCCATTTTCAATTAGGCGGCTATGCAAATAAACAAAATTGTCGCATATGAGGCTCACAAAATGTACAAACAGTCCTCGAAAAACCATTACATGCTAAGAAAGTGACCGTATGGTGCGGTTTGTGGTTAGGCGTCATTATCGGCCCGTATTTTTTCGAAAATGAGCAAGGAAACGCCATCACCGTGAATTCTCTGCGCTATGATAACCATTTTTTTTTTTTTTTTTTTGGCCACATTTGCCTAATGTTGACATTAGAGAACATTGTTTTCAGCAGGATGGCGCCACAAGCCACACAGCCAATCCAACAATTCAGTTATTGCATAAGAAATCTCCCGGTTGCGTAATTTCTCGATTTAACGATGTCAATTGGCCGTCTCGTTCTTGTGATTTAACGCCACAAGATTATTTTCTCTGTGGCCATTTGAAAGACCGGGTTTACGTAAGCAAACCATAAACAACTGACAATCTGAAAGATGAAATTCGACGATGCGTAGACGAGATAAGTGAATCGTCGTTGCGAAATGTGGTCCAAAATTTTGTGAAAAGAGCGGACATTTGCCGACGTGCTAGAGGCGAACATTTGCCCGACATCATATTTAATTATTAATTCCCATATTTCTATTTTATTTTGGTATGAATAAAACGGAGTTTGTCCAAAAATGTGTTTTTAAGCCAATTTACTTCCTAATCTCAAATTTGCTTACCCTTTATGAAAAGGAAAGTTACTTGTTTGAAATTTCTTTAAATATTTTCAAAATTGTATTGTATTAGACTATTATTTAAAAACGTTTTAAGCAATAGTACAAATTCATTATAACCCCCAAATTATAATGATGTAGGGCAGGGATGACAACACGCGGCCCGCGGGCCACTTGCGGCCCGTTTAACATGTCATTACGGCTCGCCAAGCATTTTTAAAATTTGGTTTATTTTATATATTTTCTCCCATCAATATTTCCACACCTGTTTGGTGTTTTCAAATCGAAAACAAATTTTAAGCGATATGAGTTTTTCAGAACATGGGTGTATTTAAATCGTGTTGTAGAAATACCGCGTTATGCGGGGTTTCCCGTAATTAATTTTATAATAATATAGTCGCAATTTAGACGATATGAGTTTTCTTGCATAAAATTTAACTTTATGTACATATGTATACATATGTAGAGAACATAAAAGAGTAAACATGTTCATGTACTTGATATTTGTTTTAATTTCTTGTTCGTATTTTTTTTTAATTTTTTAATTTTATTTTTTAAAATGAATATTTATTTATGCTGAAAGCTAAAAAGAGACAAATAAATAAAACTTAAAAAAATTTTTTAATGGAAATGCAAATTTAAACAAGAATAATAAAAATTCGTGCAAAAAATCTTTTACCGTCTAAGCTGGGAAATATTGATGGGAGAAAATAAATAAAATAAACCAAATTTTAAAAATGCTTGGCGAGCCGCAATGACATGTTAAACGGGCCGCAAGTGGCCCGCGGGCCGCTTGTTGCTCATCCCTGGTCTAATGCATTAAAAGAGTTAATTGATATTGCAATATTTATAGCATGTTTTATTTAGAAAAGTGCACAATGTATGTAGTTAGTTGCCTAATAATTTAAAAAATAAAAAAATACAATTAAAATTGATCAGCTGTTTAAGTATGCACGTATGGTATTATTATTTTATTTTTCTGCCGTGGATAATATGTGTAAAGACATTGTTACAAAAATCAGGTTCGGAACCCCTGCGTTTGTTACATTGCTAAAAAGAATCAACAAAAACCTCAAAAACAATTATTCGTACTGTTTAATAACCAAATCGACAACAAATAAAAATAAAACGGTAACTACAAAAACTAACAGAAAAGACACCAAGTAACAGACAATAACAAATAACAACAAATACTATGATCTGAAAGAAGGAGATGCTTACATTCGCATGGCTACATAAAAACTAAAAAGAAAGTACGGAAAAGAAGTGGAATCTATCTGAAATAGCGAGCGGTTCGAGAGCTTTTGAAGTGTTGTTTACTCAGCCATATAAAAACCACAACGATGCGAATAACAATGAATTTATTTGGTGTAAGCTTATCGAACGTGTTATTGGTTTGAACTCAGTGTGAAACGAGTTTAGTGTGGTTAAACTCTGGTTGAAGAGGCTGTAATTGAAGCTAAGTTGTATTTTGATCAGGTTGTAAGATCTCTAAGTAAAAAGATCTGTCGAGTAATTGTTGTTGTTTACAAAGTTGTAAACAGAAAGATTAATTAAGAATAAAAATTGTTATTGCTTGTAAAAGTTACAAGTAGTTGTGCACAAAACCGTGTAAATAAAGAATTTTAATTAGAAACTAAGCACAAGATTTATTTTATTTTAACTACAATCTACGAACTCATAAATAATCGTTTTTAAAAAGGTGAAAACGTAACAATATGTACACATATATATATATATATATATATATATATATATATATATATATATATATATATATATATAAATGAAAATTTAAATCAGCTCTCCTGAAGAATTTTGCTCGTTGAGTTATGACACTATTGAAGTAAAAAAGCGATGTGTATGTAGTATATAAATAGCTATTGGTTTGTAAATCGGTTGAGTGGTTCTCCAACTATTAAATTACTAACATAAGACATTTCTATATATATATATATATATATATATATATATATACATATATATATATATATATATATATATATATATATATATATATATATATATATATAGAAATGTCTATATGTTAGAAATGTCTTATGTTAGTAATTTAATAGTTGGAGAACCACTCAACCGATTTACAAACCAATAGCTATTTATAATGAAGTAAAGTTAAGTTATGATACTATTGAAGTAAAAAAGCGATGTGTATGTAGTATATAAATAGCTATTGGTTTGTAAATCGGTTGAGTGGTTCTCCAACTATTAAATTACTAACATAAGACATTTCTATATATATATATATATATATATATATATATATATATATATATATATATATATATATATATAGAAATGTCTTATGTTAGTAATTTAATAGTTGGAGAACCACTCATATATATATATATATATATATATATATATATATATATATATATATATATATATATATATATATATATATATAGTATAGTTGTCGTTGAGTTATGACACTATTGAAGTAAAAAAGCGATGTGTATGTAGTATATAAATAGCTATTGGTTTGTAAATCGGTTGATATATATATATATATATATATATATATATAGAAATGTCTTATGTTAGTAATTTAATAGTTGGAGAACCACTCAACCGATTTACAAACCAATAGCTATTTATATACTACATACACATCGCTTTTTTACTTCAATAGTGTCATAACTCAACGACAACTATACTATATATATATATATATATATATATATATATATATATATATATATATATATATATATATATAGAAATGTTTTATGTTAGTAATTTAATAGTTGGAGAACTATATATATATATATATATATATATATATAGTATATAAATATATATATATATAGAAATGTCTTATGTTAGTAATTTAATAGTTGGAGAACCAATCAACCGATTTACAAACCAATAGCTATTTATATACTACATACACATCGCTTTTTTACTTCAATAGTGTCATAACTCAACGAGCAAAATTCTTCAGGAGAGCTGATTTAAATTTTCATTTGCCTTTTATTAAGCATTAATATAGGAATATGATGCTATAAAAGTAAATGAGCGATATGTCTTCTTATTTATATATATGTATAAAAAAAGTTATCCTTTTGTGATGATGTCTTTTTTTCCATATAAAATGTGTGCATTCCTAGTTACATCTATTACGAATTAAATTGTGCCGTCAGTTTAAGTTCGTTATAACTGTGTTCGATTATAATATAATTTTCTAATCAATTTTCATTAAGAAATCAAATTATTCAAAAACTACTCATTACAAAACTCAAACAGTGATTAATAGATAACCTCAGTGAATTGTGTCTTACAAGAAATATATATATGGCTATAGATTATAATTATTGAAAAAGTTCTCCCATCTCTGGCTTGTGTAACTTAACCCTTATGTACCGACAAGTACCTGGGTACCTATTGCATTTTGAAACTTTTTTTTTGTAGAAGTTGATAAAAGTCGCACTTGAAACTTCTTAAGAACTCCTAACTTTTAATATTTGATCAGTTTTCACAGTTTTAAGAATAATTAATACATTCAGATAAACGAAGCATGTCAACTTTCTTAAGACACCCTAAACTGTCCGACAAAGTACCCGGGTACCTTTATGTCTTTCTATAAAAATGCTAGTGTGCTAGTAGTATATTGGCAAAAGGTAACAAAAATTAATTAATATACATGAATTTCAAATTGGTATGCGAGAATTGCTATATATTTTTGAGATATCTGGTTTAATCTCTATTGGAGTTCAAGTGCAGAATTTAACCATCAACTTAAACTTTTTAGCACGTTGCTTTTATTTTCAGTAGATAATTGCGAGACAAGATTTTTTAACAATTGTCTACAGCGGTTTGCGAAAGTGAAATCATATGTGCATTGTGTTTCATATATGTATGTATACTGAACACAGTAATTTGAGTAGCACTATATTTTGAAAAAATGAGATAATCGAGTCAAAGAATTTGCAGACATAAGCAAAAAAAAAAAAAAAAAAAAAAAAAAAAAAAATTGGAGCAACGTCACATTTCTCTTGGAATATGTAATATATATATGTATATGTAAGTAATGTATGATGCCTATGCTACTATACCTACACCAATTAAAAAAAAGGATAGCGGTCACCGACTTATCCTGCGCTTGCAGGTAAATTCATGCAATAACTCCTCTATTTTGTCGATATCTCCAATAGTTTAAGTAGAATAGCCTCTGAAATTTCTGACTTAGACGTCAAAGTGTTTTCTACAGACGTAGTAGAATGCATCGTAGATATCCTTATTACGGCTTTTATTTGACACATATGAACACAAAGTCGCCTTTTTTGCTAAGTTCGAAATTTGTAAAAGGTAATTGTCTGAAATATACGTCTGTTTTTTCTAACTGTTCTACGAGCGTTGGATTCCACGAACTTATCTTTTTCTACAATTTAAGAGCGATGTGAAAAAACAATCTGTCGTAATATTTCTGCCTGAGTTTTTTTAAGAATTAACAAGATTTAAAACTGTTCTTCTTTTTATATTTATCTGAAGTTCGCTTTCTATCGTTTTTCCAGTATGTAGATATACGCGTAATTGCTCATCTATGGTCTGCACTCCCGGGGTAGTAAGTTGACGTAAATTAGCATTTAACATAACCCAAATATCATGAAATGCTGCTATTTTAGCAAATTTGGCACGTGATGAACGAATTTCATAATTATCGAATTGATAGTCACAATTAATGAGAAACAAAAGGGTGGCCGCAACAAAGATAAATGCTATCTATTTGGCGTATAGACACCAGCATATATCTAAATACCAAAAAGTCCGAAAGTCTTAAACACATATGTTTTTTAGCAGCTACGTTATTTATTTATTTATAATTTTGTAATTTAAAATTGTAATTTTTCTAATTATTTTTCCAAAAATGTTTATTTTCTATGAGATTTGAATGAAGGTATTCCGGGTACCTTTAAACCAAAATGTGTATTTTTTTGTTAGTCATGTAAGGGTTAACGGAATAAATTCTTATGGTATTGTTCTTTTCTATTTGACAACCGCAAAACTCTTTTCAGTGGTTTAAAACTTTACTAAGAAGTGACATAGTTTATTACTATTGCCTACTAGATGGCGCCCCTGAAAATAAACTATAGTGTCTGCTATAATGTTTTAATAAAAACAAACGCAATTGTTCGGGGAAAACTTGTTCTTTACTCTTTAAGTGTTTCTTCAGCACTGCCACCAAAAGATAGTTTTTTCGTTAATTTTAAATTTGACAGAAAAACACAAAAACAGAAGAGTTTCACAACGCTGTGTAGTTGTATATAAGCAGTATATCCAAAGTGTTGCCACATCTACTCCCCTCCCAAAGAATGGCGTGATGGGGTTTCCGCAAATTAAACTCTTTTCTTTCTTTGATTTTAATTGAAAATACTCGGTCAGAAATTCTCTCTAAGTCTTCAAAAGGTCCTGTATAAAGAGCTTCCAATGGTTTTTGAACATGATCTGATTTGACAAAAACATGTGAACATGTCATCAAGTCCTGGTGCACGAATAATTTTCTATTGCTTATATGATGATCAACTAGTGCCGGACCAATCTATCGCATGTAATCACGAATTTTATCCAAGAAATAAATTCTGTTTGGGGTTTCTTCACTATCTGAAAAATATTCACAGGAATTGTGGTGCCATACAGCATTTCAGCTGCAGAGGTTTTTAAGTCTTCTTTAAAACACGTTCTTAAGCCGAGGAGTACAGTAGGTAAAATGCTGACCCATGGTGTTTCAATATTGCACATTAGAGCTGCTTTTAAAGATCGATGCCACCTCTCGATCATACCATTAGACAAGGGGTGGTAAGGTGTTGTACGTATGCGTTGTGCCCCAATCAAACGTGAGTGATGAAAACATTGTGGACTCAAATTGGGTGCCTTGGTCGGTAGTTATTGT
Source organism: Wohlfahrtia magnifica (assembly GCA_023159175.1). NCBI lineage: Eukaryota > Metazoa > Arthropoda > Insecta > Diptera > Sarcophagidae > Wohlfahrtia > Wohlfahrtia magnifica. The sequence continues at coordinate 1,609,514 of JAKWBJ010000496.1, read as the reverse complement.
TTTGAGTGAACCATATTTGGAAATCCAACAGCCAAAGAATTTGTTGGCCACTGTTTCTGCTGACATCTCCTTTAGTGGAACAATTTCCGGCCAACGAGAATATCGGTCAATCATCGTCAAATCTTATCTGTAACCCATACATTCAGGAAGAACTATGATGTCGATGTGCACATGGTCAAAACGTTGGTCAACTTTTTGAAATTGTTTAGGTGCTAAATGTGTATGTTTGTCGATTTTTGACCGTCGGCAATTTAAACATTCGCGTACCCACTTACTTATGTCGCTGTTCATTGATAGCCATACGTACTTCTGACGAATTTGTTTTAATGTTGACCTTTTTCCCGGATGTGACAGGAATGAATCAAAAAGAAAATTTTCCGTCTTAAAGCAGAAGGTATGTACGGGCAGATTTTCGAAGTTGACGTGTCGCAATATATTCGAATGTTGTGGTCCAAAAGAATTTTCTGAAGGCGTAAAGATTTACTATTTTTCAAAAGTTGTTGTAATTCTGTGTCTGTTTCCTGAAGGAGTTGAATTTCCTGTAAGGTTATCGCTTTTGGCATGCTGGTTTCATTTATTCTCGAAAGAGCATCGGCAACCGTGTTTTTCATACCAGAAATGTATGTTATATCAGTTGTATACTGACCAATAAAATTTAAATGACGTACTTGTCTGGGAGCTGCTCTATCAAATATTTTACGGAATGGATAAGTTAACGGTTTGTGATCCGTTCGCACCATGAAATTACGACCATCCAGCAGATGTTTAAAATGTTTGGTGACCAAGTAGACTGCCAAGAGTTCACGATCATATGTACTGTTTTTTGCGATGGCTTTAGTTTTGCAGAATAAAATGCTATTGGTCTCCATTGGTCTTGAACAAGTTGTTCCAAATGAGTGCCCACAGCTGAATCCGATGCATCTGTAACTAATGACAGTGGTGCCTCGGGTTCCAAAAAATGTAGTAGAGTCTCATTAGGCAAACACGTTTTGCATGCTTCGAAAGACTTTTCCAGCTCCTGAGTCCATTCAATTTTTCGACGATCGTTTCTCTTTGACTCTTTAAATAAACTATTGAGGGGTGCTTGAATCGTGGCTGCATTAGGAATAAACTTTCTGTAGAAATTCAAAATTCCTAAAAATCGCCTAAGTTCTAAAATATTTTGCCGCTTAGAATAATTTACTATGGCTTTAATTCCGTCTGAAGGCGGTTTCAGTCCTTTGGCAGATAGATGGTAGCCCAGAAAATCTAAATTGGGAACGCAAAATTCACATTTGGAAGCGTTTATTGATAAGCTTGAGTCCTTTAACTTTTGTAAGACGGTTTGTAGGTGATTGTAATGCTGGTTTTCGTTTTCCGAGAATATAAGTATGTCGTCGAGGTAGCAATACACATAGTCCAAATGGCGAAAAATTGAATCCATGTATCTTTGGAAAGTTTGGGTGGCATTTCTTAGGCCAAAAGGCATTACTACGAACTCAAACAATCCAATTGGCGTATTGACAGCAGTTTTCTCGATGTCATCTGGATGCATGGGTATGTTACAATAAGCTTTATAAATATCAATTTTTGAAAATAGAGTTTTTTTACGTAATTTTTCAGCTATGTCGTCTAAGCATGGAATTGGATATCGATCTGGTTGGGTGTTTGCATTAATTTTTCGGTAGTCCCCGCATGCTCTCCATCCACCTGTTTTTTTTCCTCACAAGATGGATAGGGCTAGACCAAGGACTACTGGATGGACGAACTACTTCAAGCTGTAGTAGGCTGGCAAACTCGTCTTTGATTGCTTTTAATTTGGCATTTTGTTATAATTCTGTGTTGGACGTTTAATGGTGTTAGTAACCGATAGGAATTTTAATTTCGACATATTTTATAATAAGGTCATAAAGTTTGGATGAAGAATTGACTGTTGATACACTTTGTTGATCTGAATATTTTACATGGCCTAAAGATTTTAGTGACGTCATAGAATCGACAACTTGTTTACCTTTTAAATCTAAAAACAGTGCGATAAAAAATCCGCTCCTATTATTGGAGACTTTACCTCCGCTATAATAAACGTCCAACTAAAAAGACGTCGAAGTCCAATATCAGTTTCAAGAAATTTAGTACCATATGTTGAAATTGTTGCATTATTCACTGCATATAACTTGAGATCATCTGACCCAGAGTCCAGAAGAAAGTTTAGATTATTTTTTTTTTTCGAAAATATGTAATCTTTTTTCAAGAGTGCGAATTGAATTAAGACTGCTGCTTTCTGTTGCACTCACTGACGACAGCTGTATTAGTTTTCCTGTGGAGAGATGGGATTTACATTGAACCCGCATGGTTGTTTGCATTTCTTCGAACCAGCGCCAAATTGAATATGGTAATAGCAGACTTTTTGTTGTCGGCGAGAGTGAGATCTGCCTCTTCCATGGTCACTCTCTTTGCTTGTGCTACGCCGTTGAAAATGTATATTGGCAGTTGCAAATTCAATAGATAGTTGGCAAAGTTTTTGAATTATTTGGTTTAAAGACGTTTTAAGCGCTAAAACACGAGCCTCAAGAGCAGAACTTTTCGGATGTGATGAAAGTGCATCACAATGTGATACGAAGTCCCTTGCTGTAGTAGTTGCCATTACGAAAGGAGGTGAAGGAGAATTATCAAAGATTCGGTCAGCAATTTCGGCTAAATTTTCAATGTCCTCAGTTTTACATGCAGATAAAATACATCTGATATTGCTTGGCATATGTTGCAGCCAAAGAGCAGTCAATGTATCGATTGATATACTGGTACCATCTAATTCTTTCATTTCTCGTAGTAAATGGCTTGGTTCTTTATTTCCAAGTTCCAATCCAGTCAGCAGTTTCAAAAGTTGTTTTTCTTTGGACGTACGAAAACGAGTAATTAATTCTTTTTTTAAATTTTTGGTACTTGCCTGTTACTGAAGGATTTTTGGCTACATCAGCAATTTGCATTAGTGTTTCAGCATCCAAAGCAGTTACGACGGTGTAATACTTAGATAAATCTGCTGTAATTCTATTCACATGCAGCAGCCCATCCACCTGTGCAAACCACAATTCTGGATCTGCCGGTAAAAATGTTGGCAAACGGTGCATACCAACAGATTCCACTGAAACATCATGACCAATATTTTCCGCCAATTGGGAGCATCCACTTTCCACTTCATGGAGTTTGTCTGACTTATTTTGTTGTGGGGGATCATCATTCCCATTTTATTTAATTCAATAACAATTTATCTAATTTGTTATCGGGGTCACCAATTATAGAGTCTACTATAATGTTTTAATAAAAACAAACGGAATTGTTCGGGGAAAACTTGTTCTTTATTCTTTAAGTGTTTCTTCAGCACTGACGCCAAAAGATAGTTTTTTCGTTAATTTTAAATTTGACAGAAAAACACAAAAATACAAGAGTTTCACAACGCTGTGTAGTTGTATATAAGTAGTATATTCAAAGTGTTGCCACAAAACGTTTACGTACGAAAAACAGGAAATTAAAACTTTTATTTAAAGACGTCTAAAAATCAAATAAATTGATTTAAAGACGTTCTAAGTAATGAATTATGGTTTTAATGAAACGATACAAAAAAACGTAACGTAAACGCTTTAAATTTTTGGCGAGATTTTATATAGAATTGACTATATTTCCTTGTAATGTAAATGGATATAAGTCTTAAATTAGCTAATCAATATACAACCAAAGCCAATTCATATTTACTAGAGTATCCAATTATTTGACTTTTACTTTTGTTCGAGTAAGAAATTAAAAGAACTCGAACAATTAGAAAATTATCAAAAAAATGTAATCTAATGGAAAAAAAACAAACAGGTCGATGTTTTTGGTATTGTTTTGAGTCAAGCACTCAGGTGATGGCTCCTACTCATATAGTCCATTGTGCTAGTACTAGGGAAATAAATTATGGGAAGAAAGATAGAGGGAGTAGTATTTATGAACGTTTGATTTAAATTTATTTACGTCGTAAGTGGCAGGGGAAACTCTCGAAGGAAGATCATTCCACAAATGAACGGCGCGGAAAAAAACGCATACTTTCTATTATGCATTGTGCGATGCATTGGACAATCAACTACAAAGGGATACGCTCTACGAGAGAGACTAGTATTACGTGAAAATATGTGATTATAAGGAATTAATTCCCTTTTGTCATAGCACATTCCGTTATAGTACCGATAGAACAATGAACTCACACAACATTGCGGCAATGCTCTAACAAATCGATAGAGTTGACTACTCTACCGCCATTAATGAGTACCTTCGCTCTTTCCTTTGCGCGGAAGAGAAGCTACAAAATAGATTTTGAAGAACCGGCCCATACATGAGAGCTGTATTACATTTTGGTCGGATATAGGTCTTGTATATATGCATATATTAAGGAGATCAGATGGAGTTATGTATTTCACAGTGAATCCTCACAGAACATCAAGAGTTTGCATTAAAATCGAGACTGTTCGCACGACCCCACTCGGAGATTTTCGCTAGATCGTTTGTGAGTGTGATATTCATATTCATCCCTTTTGCCCCAATCTCCAAGAGGCTAGACCTACGATCAAAAGAATATGAAGGACAAATTAGTTGGTTAGTTACGACGGGTCCACCTCCAGCCCAACTGGGTCCAGTATTGATGTCACTGCGATGCCCATCAGTAATCCAGAAAATGAACAACCAACATGTCCGCGTCCGGTCCGATCCGAACCAACCAGACGCATATACAAAAGAAGAGATCCTGCCTATATTCTCACCGGCCAGATCCGACAAGGCATCCAGAAACGGACTGCCAATAAAAGCAGTCTTAATGTCCGAAAGACTCGAAAACTAGCACAGGAAGTGCTCGACAGTCTCCTCTTCCTCCTCATCCTGACAATCCCTACAGTAGTCATTGAACGGCAGACTCATCTCCTAGCGTGCGCACCAGCCAGTGCCTAGTAATCACAGCCACAAGAGTTCGCAGCCTAAGTCGCGGCATCCCTATAATAGACTCCGGGTAAGCCCGATCATATAGGGGCCAGATTTGTCTCGTTACAGAGCATGTGGGTTCATCAGCCCACCTTAGCTGTGCCCTGCCCTACATGTACCTCATGACCATAAGTCTGCAAGAGGAGAGTGGCATCCCAACTGAATGGTCAATCTCCTCATTTCTCAGGAGAGAGCCAGCCATCGCAAGTCCGTCAAACACACAGTTCCACTGGGTGTCCGAGTGATCCCTTACCTAGATAATCTCCAGATCTGCATGTCTCGCCATCTCGTTCGGAGATGCCTGGCATTCACACATCAGTCGCGACGTCGAGTAGACACCGGAGAGCGCCCTGATCGCAGCCTGACTGTCCGTAAAGATTGGAATATCACTGTCATATACCCAGTAGTACATCAACCAGTCCGCTGCCCTCTTTATCGCCGAGGCCTCCGCCTGTAAGACAACGCAGTGGTCCGGCAGTTTAACGGATTCCCTCACCACGATACAGGAATAAAGATGCCTTTCCCTTCCGACGAATTTAATCCATCCGTCTATACCTCAACAGTACCGGGTCAAATTACCAGTTCTACCCAGAAAGGGTTTGGGTGTGCAGATGGCCGCATGCCTGTAGACCCTGTCCGACCATGCCCCTGCCATCCTCAACCTTATCGCAGACATGCCCGCCATCTGCCTAGCCGTCAGGTCCGCCGGAAACCAGTTCAGCAGTACAAACAAGGCCTTTGAAGGAGTGGACCTAACCGCATCTGGAATCATCGGTGCTGCACTCCGCAGAACCCTATCAAAGATCCCGCAATATTTGGATTTCTCCAGAGACCTCCACCATACAACCGCACCATACATAAGTATAGGCTTGACCACCGTGTTGAATATCCAATTTGAACTCCTAGGATTTAGACCCCAGGACTTTCCAATGACCCTGCGACAGACGTACAGCGCAACATTCGCCCTCGTACGTGTATTTTAGAGCCAGGATAACTTGGAATTCAGATTTATCCCCAGATACTTCGCGCTATCCGACAGCCCCAGTTCAACTCCGTACAGACGCGGTAGGGAAAACGACGGAACTTTGTACCTGCGCGTGAATAGCACCGATTCCGTGTTTCCCGGGTTAACGTTCAGCCCACTGTAAGTACTCTATCGACTGAGGAGGCCTAGAGATGTTTGAAGGCGCTTAGACATTGTGTCAAGAAATTTTCCCGGCACAGCCACAGCAACATCATCCGCATATGCTAGTCTTGAATCTATTAGAATCCAGCCTTACAAGCAAAGTGTTAACGGTCAAATTCTACAGGAAAGGGGAAGGAATCACTCCGCTCTCTGTGGAGTGCCACTTTCAGCCACCCTGTAGACGGTAGCTGATCCCATAGTGGAGACAATGAATAAATAAACATTCAGTGCCACCAGAGCCGACCTAATCGCCTCCGGTGTCACACTGTTAAAGGCCACCTCTCGAGAGCATTTTCATTATACTCCTCCACAAGCGAGTGAAACGCAGTCTCAAGAGATCTATCCCTAGTGTAGGCATGTTGGGACGCAGATAATAGGTCAGGTTCTATCGTACTGCGAAGATGCAAGTCGACCAACCTCGGCTCGTCTCTGAGTTCCGTCAAGATTTTGACAGAAGCTTCGGTATCGCGGCAGCTATTTATATTCGGAGGATCCGGAAGAGATCTGGACAGGATGTTGCGATGCTCAACCCAGTCCGTCTTCCTCCTGTTCTGAAAAATCCTAGTCCCAGGCGACCTGACCGGAATTTCGAAATCAATATACGGATGGTCAGAAAAGGTGCATTCCCCAGAAACCCTGCACCCACTAACCAATCTGAGTGCCTGAAAGTGGCCAAGGTCACATCAAGAAACTCCCTTCTATTCGAAACTACAAAGGTAGGTTCCCTGCCAGTGTTCATTATATCTAAACCACTATAAAGGATAAAATCAAAAAGAGACTCACCCCTTGCGTTCATGTTCGAGCTTCTCCAAGCATTGTGGTGAGCGTTGCCATCAGCCACAATAATAAGCGGCGTATTTTCCATTCTCGATTGTACGAAGAAGGTCGTTGAGAAATATTTGAAATAGCGTGGGGGAAAGAACAGAGCCTTGCGGTGTGATAAAATTGCATTAAAAGTTTTTCTGCTCTTGTCTTGGTCTTATCTAAATACATGAAATCGTCTATTATACTGATACTTTGTATTGTTTTGTTGAGCTCGTCTTGTCCACATCTTCTTCTTATTAGTAATCGTCTGGTACATTTTGGCCATGTTCAATGTTAAACAATCGATTGTATGATTTGATTGCAAACTCTTTTGTTTTGGCTTTTGCGATATATTTTTATGTTTTAACCTTTTTAAAACGATTGAGTTCATTTAAATTGCGTTAAAATAAAATAAACACCACTTTTTGTTGTTCTTTACAGCTTTTTATTTACTACACTATAACTTTTATACAGTTAATCTTAATACAATAGCTTAATATTCGTTTATACAACACTTTTATTTCCACTTAAACACGACTTTATTTTATGACAGCAAAACGATAACTAACTGACGTGTAGGTAAAGCAGCCTCTTTATATACCTAATTGCTTACAGTTTGAAAGGTTCTGGAAATGTCTCATATCCTCTATTTTACATCCGTTAACTCAAATGAAACGTAAAGATGGTCGAATTGGTAGTGCTGCCAGATAACGCAATTAAGTACGGGATTGAAAAGGGTGACACATAATTACCAAATATACCGAAATATTCTAATACTTTCATAGGATATAAAATAATTTATTTAGCCGACCTGTAATTGTTTTTTTTTCTGAAAATATATGAGTTTAAAGAGAAAATAAACTTTAACTGCATTAAGTTAAATTAAATATCAAAGCAAAAATGGTTATGAAATATGAAATCTGTCTATTTATCATGCGATATATTTGAGTTGTCACCTGTTGTGATAATACCATATAAGAAGCATCTTTCAGAAGTAACGCGCATGGCAATAAAATAATGTCTCACCAAATTTTGCCAAAGTATAAATCTGTACGTTTTTTCAGATAAATTAGTCGATTTTATAAATAAACCTTTTTAAAACTTTTGAGTTCTTTTAAATTTCGTAGATTACAATAAATGCAGCGAATTTTATGTTTTACTTTATACAGTCCTTTATTTAACTTCCACTTTATAAAGGGTCCGCCATCTAACGTGTTTTTTCAACTAGTGCTTATCTCGTGAATGGGAACACTTAGATCATGTCTGATTTGACAGATAATTAGTTTTATACTTCCGCTGAACGAATATGGTTGTGTATACGCTTGAACAACGGTGGGAATCTGGGTCTGCGATGGACTTACAGAAGATGCCGATTTTGCCAAAAAAATCATCTTTTCAGATAAAGCTCATTTTGATCTTGGCAGGTATGTAAACAAGCAAAGTTGTCGTATTTGGGGCACCCGCACGCATACATTGAAAAGCCGATACACCCAAGACGCGTCACTGTTTGGTGCGGATTTTGGTCCAGAGGCATAATTGGGCCATTTTTCTTCGAAAATGAGTAAGGAGTGGCCGTTACAGTAAATGGCGATCGTTATCTAGCCATGTCGAACGAATTTTTGTTCATAAAAATTGAGGAGGAGGATATTAGGACAGTTGGTTTCAACAGGATGGCGCTACGTGCCACACAGTCGAAGCTACACTCGATGTTTTGCGCCCTGAAGATCGCATTATCAGCCGCAGAGCTGATGTCGTTTGGCGACCTCAGAGCTGTATTTGACACCTTTGGACTATTATATGTGGGGTGCCGTTAAAGATAAGTGTTACGCCAACAAGCCAGAGACAATTGACGCTTTAAAGGACAATATTCGTGAAGCCATTGGTGAAATACAGCTGCACACAATCGATAATGTACTTAAAAATTGGACCGATCGTGTAGGCTACTGCATGGTCTTTCAAACAAAAAAAGAAATTTCAGAAAATATTCGGTAGTTTTTTTTTATAGCATTTTCAAAAAAAAAAAAAAAAAATTATTTGGCGGACCCTATACAATTATAGCTATACAGTGACCAATTTATTTAACATCCGCTTAATACACCAATTTACTGAATAATCAACTCTTAGTACGATTTTACACTATGCCAGCTAAACTTTAACTGACTGACGTAGGCGAAGCAGCGTTTCTTATATACCTGACTGCCACCAGTTTCGAAAGTTCTAGTTGTCTTAAACCTTCTCAAATTTTCTATTAAGATTCGTGAATTTAAACACGAAAGGTAACTGAATTGGTAACACCGTTCAATTAGTAAAGTTGTTAACAACACTGATAAGTTTTTTTTTTTATATAAAACTAGCACTCAGGGGATGGCCCCTATTCATGCGGTGCATTGTGCTGGTACTAGGAAAATAGGTTATGGGAAGGAGGACAGAGGGAGTAGTATTTATGGACGTTAGATTTAAATTTATTCATGTCGTAAGTCGCAGGAAATATTTTCGCTGGAAGATTATTCCAGAACCGAACAGTGCGACCAAAGAACGCATTCTCTCTATAATGCCTTAGCGCGATTTACTTGACAATCAACTACAATCGACAAATACGAGTACTACGTAAATATATATGATTTTTAGGAATTAATTCCTTAATTTCGTTAGAACACATTCCGTTATAGTACCGATAGAGCAATGAAACACACGCCACATTGCGACGGTGCCTTAATGAATCAATTGAGTTGGCTACCCTACCGTCACTGATGAGCATCATCGCCCTCTACGCGGTCGAGAAGCTCCAAAATAGACTCTGGAGCACCGGTCCATACATGAGAGTTGTATTCCATTTTGGGTCGGATATAGGGCTTGTAAATATTAAGGGGATAAGATAGAGTGAAGTATTTCTTGCACCGTCTTAAAAAACCAAGGCACTTGAATGCTTCTTTCGAAACTTGAAATATCTGATCATTCCAAAGAACGTCACAGTGAATTCTCATGCCCAGAACATCACGAGCATCTGTTTTCCCAATATACACAATACCCATTGACACAGATGACAACACGCCATCACGTCTGTGTATTAAAAAAAAAACATTGAGTCTTGCGTGCATTAGAATCGACCCTGTTCGCACGACCCCACTCGGAGACCTCACTTGTGAGTGTGTCGTTCATATTCATCCTTCTCGCCCCAACCTCCAAAAGGTTCGGTCTACGATCAAAAGAATATGAGTGACAAATGTTGCTGTCATCCGCAAAAGAGTATATAGGATGAGAAGTGAAAAGAAGAAAGTCGTTAAGAAACATTAGAAAAAGAGTACAAGAAAGAACAGAGCCTTGCGGTAGCCCTGAGTTTACCCTGAACTCGTCGGATGAGACCCCATCTATAACCACTCTTATAGAGCGATCGCTGAGAAAACTCGATATAAATCGAGAGAAGTGACTACCGACACCAAAAGCATTAAGTTTCGAAATGAGAGCCTCGTGGCAAACTCTATCAAACGCCTTTGAGATATCCAGTGCCACAACCTTACTCTCGCCAAAACCATGAATGGACTTGTTCCACTTTTCCGAGATCAACGCCAGCAGGTCACCAGTAGAACAGCCCTTTCGGAAACCGTACTGACGATCGCTAAATAAATTCTTGGACTAGTTCTCAGGGTTACTAGCGTCGCTCTTTTTGGGGATTGGCGTTACATTAGCAACCTTCCAGCAAAATGGAAAATACCGGCGTGATATGACGCACTGAAAAGGTGAGCTAATGGACGCGCAGCGTCGAAGAGTACTGCTTCAGAACCAGTACTGGTATGCCATCCGGCCCGGATTATTTGTTAACGTTGAGATTTGCAGGACCCTTTTTATAGCACCGGCTCGAAAGAATATTCTAGGCATAGTAACTGATACTCTTTCAAGTTCTGGCAGTGGTTGAACGCTCCGGCAAGTGAGAATTACTTGCAAACATTTCGGCCAAAAGATTTGTCTCTTCAACCAGAAAAGTAAGAACTTTATCACGAAGCCTTTTCGCGTCTAAGCTTGCGAAGCAAATCAGTATGGGCACATTTATTAATGCGCCAATTCCTGAACGCTTCCTCTCTGGATCTGACTGATTACACGTCAGATTAAACCAAGATTTATTTCTAGGTTTAATCGAAAGCTTTTTGGATGGGATAAAAATATCCATCCCTAGGCTTATTATATTCACTACAATTTCTGCCATGGCATCGACGTTTGAGTCAAAGAAACAAAGTTTCCAATTAAAATGCTCAAAAAAATCGTTGAGCTCAACCCAACGAGCATCCTCGTAGTTAAAAATAGAACGTTCCGTAGCCATGGGTGGAACCTCACGAAGAGTGGTGGACGAGAATTAGGCAGAAATTGTGCAATGATGCGGTGTAAGAACCTCAACTACATACATTTCAGGGTGGGTAGTGAGGAAAAGGTCGAGGGTATTGTTTTGGTGCCCATCTACACACGATATATGTGTAGGTTCATTCACTAATTGCGCAAGGTGATTGTGAGCGGCAAATAACTCAACGTATTCGACTTCTGGAGTCGTACGGCCTGAATGGCGTAACCAAGACGAATTATGAACATTGAAATCACCAGCAACAACATACTCGATATGGAGTCGGAAATAGAGTCGAAGCCAGATATGGTAACCTCTCTTCCCGCGTTTGGGCTTCTATACAAAAACCCAAAGTACAAAAGATGTGCCCTGATTCCGAACTTAACCCATAGACAGCTAAATTCCGCATCATAAATGCCAAGAGGTTGTTGGCATTGGTACACAACTTCATTGCGAATGTACATAGCAAGACCCCTATGAAAATTAAAAAGGGACAGAAGGTGATACCCAGGGATCAGCATTTTCAGAAACCTAGGTCTCACATAAGGCGAAAAAATCCGGCCTATGGAGACCAATGTGCGCATACACGCAGAAAAAGCTCGCCAGTAGCCCACGCACATTGTAGAAATCAATCCGAAAGCGTCCTGCCATTACGTTAATTCAACCAAATAAAAGAAAAAATAAATATAGAAATTAACCACGAGTAAACAAAAATCAGACAACCCCCCTTTGGATGCGTAGGACAAGGAAATGGGTTACTGCTGGTTGGTTATTCAGCAGCCAGTGTTATATCTTTGCTACTGAATAATCCAATTGCAACCCCCCAACTAGTTCGCACCCAGAGGTTTGGAAAGACATAATGAGGCGAAGGGAAAGCACTATTGCCGATGGTAGGTCACATAATTACATTTTCTCCTACGGATCAAACAGTCCTTCATTTTGCTGATGTTTAATCTCGCCCGTGTGTGTTTATTTTTTTATGTTAGTGTTTTGTTGTTTGTTTCATTTCAATAATTTGTTCTGTTATTAATATTTTGTTGGTGATGTTGTATTTTCTCGTTTTATTTATTTATCTTAATATTGTTATTGTATGTTCCGTTAGGAGTGTTGGTCATTTTTGTCTATGTTCCACAATTCTCTCTTGAGAAATTGTTTCGTTGAGTTTTGTTGGTTTATAATTTTATGTTGTTCTTGTAAAAATATATTTTTATTTTTATTTTGTAATTCTTTATTAACTAATGTTTCGTCAAGAGTTGTGAATTTTTGATATACGTATGTATATACAACATATGTTGTGTAATTGATTTTTTTCATGTTCACTTTTGTGGACATTTGTTATTGTTATATTTTATATTGTAATATTGCACTTCTATGATTTATTGACACGTAAACAACATGGACGGACAAGTGAAACACGCATTGACAGCACCGACGACAGATTATTGTTAGCCTTGACAAAAACTAATAGAATAATGGAACAATAAAGTTTGCAGTTCTAAATCTACTAACTTGGAGTAGCACTTTTTCTAGGCCTTTTTATTTTCGTAACAGTATTCTAAAATAGGTTTACGTATATGAGTTCACATTCAGAATTAAAAAAAATAGTTGGTTAGTTCGTTATATATGTTATAGTTTCAACAAAATTTATGCAAAATATGTTCGCTATGGAAATAGTTCGCTGTAACCGTGTTTGTTATAAACGTAGTATTTTTTGGTACTTTGAAAGATGATTCACTATAAGCATAGTTCTTTATAACATGTGTTCGTTAAAACCGTGTTATACGATTGTGTATACAAGTTAATAATTTCGATTATTTTGCTTGAAAAATTCATATATTATAATAACAAAATGGATTGGTAAATTATTCACAGTATTGTCTATCGTTCGCCACTACTTTTTTTCATATATCTGGTAGCATATGGATTCTGCGCCAAAAGAACAGCTCCGGTTTTGAGGTAAAGAATAAATCAAGTCAAAATCTGATACCCTATTCTGAAGTGAAGGGCGTTACAGTAAGGCTGTTCTGCATCGATCGAAAGAAATGGTAATCAGAAGGGAAAAGATCTGGGTTATAAGGCGGATGAGCCCAACCTACCCATCCACTGTTTTTCAAACAGTTTTTGACCGGTTTTGCAACATGTGGCCGAGCGTTGTTATGATGGAAGATTATGTCCTCCTGTCTGGTCGAATATTCTGGTCGTTTTCCGTTGATAAATTTGGCAGGACTGACTTAAAGCTGTTAACGGATTTTCTTACATGCCACTGTGGACTGAGAGCGCATCTGATGAGGATGGCGATCACAGATGTGGATTTTTGTAGACTGTGCTCACAGGCATCAAAGACAGCATAACACATATTGTGTGGTACTTGATAGGCTTAGATAGATATGTTTAGGTAGATATGGGGACTCACTGGGTGACATATTCACCATTACGATTTCAGATCTGTTTGTGAATTAGGAAGGCAGCAGACTGCTAAACAAGCCATATCCGAAAAGGCACAATAGACCCCATTGATCGCAGTGTCCTGCAATAGTGCTCGGTATAATAAAAATGATGATGATAATATTGCTCTCGTTTTGTCTTTATATCTGTTGAAGAAGTAAAAAATTATTTTAACTTTTTTTATTTATTTATTTTTTTTTTGATAGAACCTACTTTAAAATTAAAAAATCTAAATTTAAAAAATCCAAATTGTATTTATTTAGTTATACAGTTATTTTACACACCTATTATTTTTTACTCGGTTTAGCCTTTATTTGAAGGTCAAATGTGTTTTAACGTTATATTTGGAGATAGTTATTGTTTTCGGCAATTTTGTAAACAAGTTGTTGATAATTTTTTGTAATGCAAATATCATTTAGTTCAATATTACACATTTTCAAAGATGACACGGAAAAGATTATCTTAAACCGTCATTCACTTGATTTACTATAATGATCATTTGTAAAAGGGTACGACTAAGTTATCAGAAATTCTTTCAGTGGCGAGAAAAACAATTTACAATGTATAAAAACGGGTTAAAATAAGCAGACGTTTGAAGTTGAGGAAGGGAATTGTCCATAAGACCATAATAAGTAAACATGCATAAGGTAAGTTATTATAAGTTATTTTTAAAACAACCGCACAAAACCCTCAAATTTCCACAAGAACACTTGTGAAAGAGTTTGAAGAGGAGTGTGGTATTGTTGATTGTTATTAAAAGGTTCGGTAGGCAGGTTTAAAATATAAATAATAATCAAGGGCAGCACATAAGTAATCATTACTATCTGCAGCAATAATAGAAAAGCGTTTTCTCGTTGCCATTACGAATATTTAATAATCGTCTGACTATTGTGATAACGTTATATTTTGTGCTGAAACTATAATGGTATAGTATTACAACAATGGGCCTACAAGCGTATGGAGAAAACTATCAACATCTCATTCCAAAATGTTAAATTTTAAAAAATGTCAATATTGGTTTAGGGGTGTGACTCAAGAGAAAGCGTAGTGACTTTGCTTTTATAGAATCAACAAAGGATGCATGGCAATACTAAGATGTTTTGAAGATCCATTTGATAAGTAGCAATAGGAAATTCGGAAATTTTACCAGAACAACGATTCTAAGAATAATTCGCATGTAGTGCGTATAAGTTATAAACACTTCTGTACAAAACCCCAACGTGAACCATATTAAAAATTTGTGGGTATTTTGCAAACAAAAGTTGCTAAACGCCGATGACATCACAATTACAATAGTAGAAGAGTGACAGAAAATACTGGCAGATTATGTCCCAAAAGAGTTGGTTAATTGATTGAAAATACTACTACAATGTGTAATAAATGCCAAATATTAAAAGTCTAAAAAATGTTTTTATTATCCGCTAAATATAATGTAAACACATTTTCTAATTTTTGTGTAAAGAGTTAGTTGACAATACTAAATGTGAACAAAATTTTTTTTTGGTAAATTTCGTATGTTAGATTTTAGAAAATACGTATATTATCATAACGAATCAAAAAAATTAGTGTTCGGAAGCAAACAGAGCCATTTTATTGGTGATGAAGTTGTAAGTACTTAATTATTTTCATCTTGACACTGTACACTTTGTTGCTTTATAAATACAACATTTTTCTCAATTATGACAAAATATGAAATTTTTTCCTTATTATACTTACAGTATACCAAATCAACATTCGTGCATTTTTTCAGAAAGCATGTTTATTTAAAGCCCTTTTTTTAACTTTAAATAAATAATGAAAATAATCTTTTTTATACGTTTTTAGATCAAAAAAGTTTTTTTTTCTTAAAAGAAATATACGAAAAGTATTTTAACCATAATTTTAAAGAAACTGAAATCCAATTAATAAAATTTTCTGGATGTATGAATTTGTATTTTTCATATTGTTACGTTTTAACCTTTTTAAAACGTTTGAGTTCGTTTAAATTGCGTTTAAAATAAAATACCGTTTTGTTTGTTTGTTTTACTGTAATATTTTTATTTACTACAAAACAACTTTTATACAGCTTACTCGTACAACAACTTAATATTCGCTTATACAACCCTTTATTTCTGTTATAACACGTCTTTATCTTACGATAGAACAGCCTTTTATATATCTAATTGTCTGCATTTTAGAAGGTTCAGGAAATATCGACCATCTTCTATATCCATATCCGCTGCTTCAAATGTAACGTAAAGATATTCGGTGTGGCAGTGCTGCCAACTTGACAGATATCAAAATACCACAATGCAGAGTTGTATTTTTATCTTCATAACAATATTGTAAATGAGAAATAAAATAAATATAGTATTGCCAGTTTCGAATTTGAAAAAACCTTAAAGTGTACTTTAGTTAAAATACTGATTTTGAATAAGAATTTTTCAAAAAGGTTTTTAGCCTTAAAGTGCATATTAACTAATTTGTATTTGAAACTCAAAATTAAAAATTTTTGTGAATATAGCAGATTATCTAGAAATCTAGAGAATTTTTTGCGCTGACTAAATAGGCTATTGAATATCTTAAAATTTTTGTCAATTATTAATAATTTTATTAATATAGGGTGGATAATCGGTCGGTTTAAATTTGAAACAGCGGTTATTTCGAATCTGGCAATAATTATGTCATTCTATTCTATCACAAAATTCAGTATATTATCTCCATTAAACGAAATGAATCGATTTACACTTGAGCTACGTTGGAATTTATTGGAATTTTTTTCCAAAACAAAAAATAATAAAAAAAAAATCATCTTTTCGAATAAGGCACATTTTCATCTTGGTGGGTACGTTGATAAGTAAAATTGTCATATTTGTAGCTCAGAAAATCTAGACGTGGTCTTACAAAAGCCAATGCACCCATTACGAGTGACTGTTTGGTGCGGCTTGTAGATCGGAGGCATATTTCTTTGAAAATGAGGACGGCGCAACCATTACGGTCAATGGAGACACCTATCGCACCATGATAACCGATTTTTTGTGCCCGCACTTCGTGGTATTGATGTGAACGATGAATGGTGCAATGGGGTTAAATTACAGGATTTTCGTTGTTGATTAGTTTAAATAAAAGTTTGGATAAATAAATCACAGACCTTATCATTCTGACGCATTCATTTTGCACTTATTTACATAAATTTAAATAAATATGATATAGCGGTACATCTCTAAAAGCAGTACTGGCTTATTAATCACTTATTTGAACGTAGAATTTTTTTGAATAAGGTTACCATGCGTAAAATTCTATAGTTGGGATGAATTAAGTAAATATTAAGGTGATAAAAAGCCCGACCTAGAAGGCACGTATTGAAGTTAAACACATTCATTTGAAGATAAACAATAAACTTCTAAAAAAAAACTATTAGGATATGGGGCATAAAGCAAATAAAATATTGCTATTCTAAAAGATAACAGTCGAAAATCTTAGGAAAATTATTTTCTAAAACCACACAAACCGTCTGGTGTCTGGTTGTTACAATATTAGACGACAGCAGTAAATTTGAGCTGCATAGCTCCTGAAATTTAATATTAAAATTTGCAGATTTGGTTTTTTGTTTTGTTTGTCTTAAAGCAGATAGACTGCAAATAGACTTTTATATTTAAAAATAAGTTATACTATGTTCGTCGTTTTATAACTGGAGAACCGCTAAACCGATTTAGAAACCAATACCAAACATGCTTTGGAAAGGTGTACTTTCACTGATGGTTTTTGTTTAACCGGGGGGTACCAGGCCAATATAAATTTGTTATTTATATGTCTATATCTTTAAAACGGTCAACTTGGCCTAAATAATTTTGTGGTCAATACGAATTTTTGATAAAAAATTGGATCATTACGTGAAGTTACTCTTTCATCAAAAGTTTCTTCTAGTAAAACAATTTTAGCGGGCGTTGTGTGGCTCCTCCTGGCACCTTATGTCAGCAAGAATAATGCCAGCTAATTTAGGTACGAAAAAATTTATAATCATGTCCCTATACCGTTCACCATTGACAGTAACATTCTGACCATCATGGTTTTTTAAAAAGACATATGTACATATAAATCAATGACTCCGCCAGCTTATAAATCCCACAAAACAGTTATTTTCATACCTATTCGATCAAAAATGAGCTTCATAGGAGAACAAAATTTTGAATGGAAATTTAATTTATAAAGTTCAACAATTTCCAAGTGTTGTTAAGCCAAACTAAACAAAAATCTACCATCAGCTGTTAAATCGGTTGTCAAATAAAGCAGTGTTGCCAGCTCAAAGTTATGGATCTCTGAAAAAATACCCGATATTTTAGAGATTTGGTCAAATTTAAAATGATTATCAAAAAATTTGCCGTAGCCAAAGTTTAAAGCAAATAAAATCATTTTTGTATCAGATACATACATACAATGTCATGTCACGCTTCTTTAGATATAGGATTGTAGAGAAAGTGCTCTAAGTTTTTATCAAGGCAAGGTTTCGCATTTTATTAAATTATACTTGTAATTGCGATTACATTCATTGCGCACATGCTTTATTCGACTGAAAATCTATTTTGGTATAATTAAAGCTGAGTCCAGAACCAGCGTTGCCACAACTTCGAAATTTTTGTAACCAAATTTTAATAAAAAACTAACAAAAAAAAAACAAAATTTTATATATAGAATTTATGACAGTATTGACTGAATATAGACTGGTCAAAAAACTTGGTATAACAATTGATGAGACATATTCTCTTATTTGTTCTAAACATTTAAACTATGTATCAACAAACTTCGCACTATGGAAAATATCGTTTAGTTAAGATGAGGCTTTATGGATGATTTTAGCTCAATAGCCTTTACTAACAGATATCTTAATGAATCGCTAAATACCCGAACCAAACAATAGCATTGAAGTGAAATATGTTTGATTTTTATTTCCACTTAGCCACTGAACGAAATAGTATAAACAATGAAGTTTTATTGATTTGATTGCTTGCCTAAGCTTATCTTGAATATGTTCCACCGATCTCAACTTGCCTGAAATTATTTATGCAGCTCAGAAGTAATGATTTTGACATGAAGAAGGAATAACTCTCAGGTCAGGCAAAAATGTTCGGAGATGATAAATTGAAGGCATTACTTTATGAAGATTATTTTCAAAACTCAAAAAGCTGCTCAAGCGGAAACAAATTGTAGCGGCATCCAATCATAACCGGCCAAATTTTCAGAGATCAGAGTATAAGATATCGGTTCGATTCGTTCTTGGCCTCAAAAAAATTTGCAGTGTTTTGGCACAAAATCTATATGTTACCAGAAAGTTTTAAAAGTCATAGCATATAGTACTTACAACAAACGGCCAAAGTTTGCCAATAATCCCTTTTTTAAAGTGATGTACTTAATAATAAACTGGGTAATAAACGTTAAAAGAAATCATTGTTGCGGGAAAGTCCCAGCGCCTAGTTTTCGCCAAATTGTAAACACCAAATATAAAACACAAAATTTAAGTTTACTTCAGTTTTATATTTATATGTTAAAATTCCTATATGAATTCACAAAGTTTATAAATTATGTATATTGAAAGTAATTTATTTAATGAACCTACTTTCTAAGTGCAAAAACAAAGCGCAGTTAATATACGAAGCACAATCAAAATTATTTAAATTGTTTAACTTTTAACAATTAATTGCCAAGTCTAATGTTTAAGACGTCTCGGATTCAAAGACAAGAATGATTTTAATTGTGCAGTAACTAAAAAAGTGCGCGTTTTTTATACCAGAAAGTTCCCAATTTTGCTTACAAGAATTCATGTTAAAAGTAACCAGTATCTGTATTAATTAGATCAACAATAAATGATCCGATATCTAAATTATCGAAAGAGGCGATAACAATCATTATCTGTATTTTATTTCTTTGAGAAAAAAGTAACCAAATGGAAAAAAGTATACATCTACACATCAAAGAAATAGGAACCAAATTTAATTAAAAATAACCAAAACGGCAACACTGTCCAAAACTATTATTTTGAGATCAAGGCGAATTCAATAAGTGGCCCTAATTTACTACGTAAGCAACAGCTGATACATTCGCGTATGTCAAAAAACACAAACATTCTGTATTTTGTTGACAAAAAATATTTTTGATGCTACAGCTTTTTGCTTACCACAGCGTTGCATTATATTGACACGCCGAAATTTTGTTTTAAACTGTTGTATTCATTTTCAATTTAAGACCACCTTATTAAATTCGCCTTGTTTGAGATGTTTTAAAAACAATATACTCCACTTTCTATGGGTGTGTAAAAAGTTGTAATAAGAAGAAAATTTCGATTTAAAGTGCACTCGGGATAATGTCAACTAATTGAAACCGCGGGTGTTGACGTTTATCAGATTGTTGACGTTTATGAATATAGAAGTTTAGTATAAAAAACATATTAAGCCAAACAAAATTAATCCAAAAAAACGCTTCCAACAAGAACAAAAAATCAACCGAACAGAACATTTCTATTATAGTTATAAGGCGAATTCCCAAATTCGGAACTAATTTCGTAAAATAAATGAAATACGCACATACATATGTATGCGTTTTAACAGTTACTGAAGCTAAAATTATGTTTTATTTAGAGTTGATGTTTTAGAGCTTTTTGGCTTGATTGACGTTTTAGAGTAGACAAAGTTAGTAATGGAATGTTGTCGAAAACAAGTGTTTCGTTATCCCGAGTGCACTCTATTACCAAATTTACTGTAGTATCTCTTAAGAAAAACGGCTACCATCCTAACCTAAGGTATAAACATATGTACATACATATATGTATGCATGTAAATCTCAAATAAAAATAAACAATAATTATATCCGATACATATGCTATATATACATATGTATACAATTTAATTGAGAAATACATACATACATAGTAAATTGCCATTTTGAAAGCATTTACTGAGTATTTATTTATCTGGTCATAATCTACTGATTAATTGCCAGAACCAATAACAACAACAACAACAATAATAATAATAATAATATTAAACAGACAGATGATGTTGTATTTGAAAACACGATAAACATCGATGAAAACATGTGTCAAATTTAAAAGTAAAACTCTACAGGCGACAAACGTAGTCGTAATACATTAATAACAACAAGGATACTATATATTACATTGATACACAAACATACATATATACATACATACAATATAAATGTCAATGTATTAGCCGAGTTAAGTGTTAAATAGTTAATGTAGTTGTATGTGTATGCATGTGTGTGTCCGTGTCCGTATGTGTGAGTGTGTTAAAAACATAATGAGCAACAACATGTTTAACACAAATGCATTACCCGTTATATGTAATGCATTTGTTTTAAGCCATGTCTACACAATAAACCAACAGTTTTAATACAGTTTCACACATATCAACACATAAAGAGCAACAGGAATATATACATGCATAAATATGTATGATATGTATATGAATGCCTGGCAGCAGGAGTCTGTTTAACAAACACTAAAACCACATAATTGTGGTCAAACAATTTGACAATATTAAACTCGTTTGGTAGTTTCAACAACAACACACCCACACATAATCAAACAATTTCTCAAACTCAAATTGGCATGGCTTCACACTTACACTAACCATATGGCCAACTGTAGGAATATAAGTGTGCATGTGTGTGTCTGTGTGTGTGTGTGTCCATGCCAAATTGATTTTAACTTGTACAAACTACATTGACACCTAAAGCGTTTGACAACTACGACTATAGTTTAACAATTGAAACGCTTTCACCATTCACCAAAGTATAAATGTATTTGTATGTGTGCATGTGCATGTGTGGGTATAAAGGGTGGTCCAATCAAAACGTACGATGTTAATTATAAATAAAGCAACAAGTTTTCAGAGAATTATCTTAATATTTTTTATTTTGGAAGACGGATCTTTGACGATTATGTGTGAAACAAAATATCGGCCAAATGCTCGCTACAGCTTCGGTGGCATGCCTCTATGCGTCGGTCCATATTTTCAATGTCTGAGAATAATTGATGTTCAATGTCGTTAATGTATCGAATTATTTCATGCTTTAGCTCTTTAATTGTTGTTGGCTTATTGACGTACACTTTTTCTTTTAAATATTCTCAAAGAAAGAAGTCCAACGGTGTCAAATGACATGATCGTGGTGGATAATTAACATCGCCACGACGTGAGACAATACGGCCATTGAATTACTTGCGTTAAAGAGTCATTGTTTCCTTGGCTGTGTGCAAGTGGCACCATCCTGTTGGAGCCACATATTGTCTAGGTCCATATCCTCAATTTCTGGCTACAAGTGATCACCATTCACAGTAAGTGCTTGGCTTACCTCATTTTTGATGAAGTACGGCCCGATGACACCGCCACCCCATTGACCGCATCAAACAGTCACTCTTTGTGGAAGCATCGGCTTTTCAACAATCACTCGTGGATTTTCATTTACCCAAATGCGGCAATTCTGCTTGTTAACGAATACACTGAGGAGAAAGTGTGCATCGTCGCTGAAGATAATTTTCTTTGTAAAGTCACAATCTTAACGGGCCGTTGTATTCCTCTCCATGGTTGAATTTGTCAAACACTGTAACAAAGAAATCTCAAATTAAGTTGGGCAAAAAACTTGACGTTAAGGTGTGACTCACAATTAACATCGTGTATTATGGTTGGACCACCCTTTATGATGCTGTTGATGTGCATTTGTTTAAAGGTGTGTTTACATTTAACATACACGACTGATAATACTTTTAGGTATACTCATGAAGTAATCGCTACATCTAAAGAAATGGTTAAAAAATGCATCAGCTCTCATATAGGTAACACCGAAATTACATCAAAGTACACTTTGAAATACTTATGCAGGATGATAGTTAGCAAATTGTTTTTCAATAGTCATATCTTTTTAGGATAATGTCAAATGCTTATATACTTATGTACTCAGTTTTTGTTTGTAGATATACCTTTCTGTTCCATATGCTTTTGAGTCTCTTTGAATTATGAACCCTACGCACACTATTTTGAAGCGCTTATCGTATTTACGGGAGTCTTTATTTATATTTTGATTTCTGTATATCAATTTTAATTCTAAACGAATGTAGAATTCTTTAGATCTCTTTCATTAGCGATTTTATGTGCATAAATGTAGAACCTATCTCACGAATATGATTGTTGACTACTGTGCAGCCGTACGTTTCAAATAGCAATTAGTTTGTGTGGATTTCATTCCTATTCGTTTGGCTTGAACGAAATGATCAGCTGAGTATACTTTGCCCTCTGCATACATAGGAGAAGAACTTACTATTCTTTATTTCTCCACAGTACAGATAGGTTACCATGTGAGCGCTATAGCTTGAATCCCTGACAGGATCGTGCTTCTCAACAGGAACTCGACATAACGTGTCCGCTTTACTGGAACAGAAAGTTTACCCTTCTTGACAACTTTTGAAGTAGAACAAGGTTGCATTCTTTAATTCTTATGTGAATGACAGGATACCCAATATGTTTTTAAATACGAATTGGTTACAGAAGTTGTTGGTCTAGACTGCCAAAACTTCTTGAGAACTCCTTTAATTCTATTATATTTAAAAATAAACCTATTTTAGCTTTTTTAGTTTTTTGGGAGTGGCGCAACAATGTGACAGAGTAACTGGGTACCCATTTCATATTTAAATAGTAATTAGTTGCAACAGTTATTGGTCCAAAAAGCCAAAATTTCAATTATACAAGCTTAACGGATTGACAGGTTGCCTGGGTACCTCAAAATAATATTCTGCAGTTTATGTACATATGCACATAGAAAATACATACTGCATAAGCTCTTTGTTTTCTATTCCGAAAAATATTTGTTTTATTGGGTATTTTTTTTACCAGTTACACAAGCTTAAATCATAATAAACCAATAAATTTATTTTCAATATCAATGAAATAGATTTTGTTGGATAGAAAATTTTATAATATTAAATATGCTTTCAGCCATGTGGTTGCCACGGCTGGCGCGTACAAGGCGCAATTTTCACAAACTTTTCGCAGCATATGCAGCTGTATTTCGCAAATAACTCTCCGAACGTTGAATTGTCTATCCATAATAAAATGTCAAACGAAACTAAACAAAAAGCAACTATCAGCAGTTAAATCAAAGTTATGAACCTCTAAAAAATACCCGATAGAAGAATACGTACGAGAAACAAAAGATAAATATTTAAACAAGAGATTAACCGCCATATGTTGTTAATTCTTTGTTAAGCAAAATTCCTTAATGTTGTATGCAAAAACGATTATTAGCTTAAAATTCCTTTGTTAAACCTACGTTAACTTTAAAAATTTTAAAGTAGGAAGCTACCTACTTTAAGAGTACTTTAAAGTGATGTTTATGTTATGAACATTTAATAGAAAAATAGCATATTTTGGTTCCAAGGAAAATCTTTTGGGGGCATAAAACTTTATCCAAAAGAAAAATTAATGACATGGTGATTCAAGCCAGGCTGCTAAAATTGCCAAAGAATGGCTGTTGCAACAGAAATTTTAGATAAATTAGTGAAGACCGTAAAGGCCTAATTCCAATCCAATGGAGAATTTTTGGTAAAATAATGCCTGGAAAATATAATTGGACTTCGTGGAATATGTTGAATCTATGAATATAATATGAATGGGAACAGATTTATTTAAATTCTTTAAACACCACAAAAAGGAGAATCTAAGAATAGTAATATATAATATATTTTATGTCATTGGCTTTGTTCCATTACAGTGTTGAATATCATCTTTTGTTAATGTTTTTTTGAAAGGACTTAACAATGAATAAATGTGTGTTTTTATAGGAACTTTTGTGTTCAACTTCAAAACATGCAATTGGTTTTGCATCTTACCGTTTGTGTATACATTTTTACGCCCACTTTATCATCCTCGGCATTATTTCCGAACCTTTTTCTTTTAAAACTAATTTTTTTCTAATAAATTTTGTCATTTAAGCACAATTTTTCCTTTAGTGATGTACACAAAATCAAAACAAATACTCAAAGCTCGTTATTCGGGTATTTGTTATTCCACCAATAAAATTAAATGTATTAACTTTTTAGAAATTGAAGAATTTTTTGCAATAACTATGTATAGCATTAAATAAAATATAAAAGAGTAATGAAAACTGAAACAGACTTATTAAAAAAAAATGATTTTGTATTATTTTATCGACTACTCGCATGTATGGCATTCGTTTTTTTGGATCGTTGACACAAAAAATAATCATGGAACTGCTCGCATGAAAACTTTAAATTTAGTAAAGCAATCATTAGCTAATGTAGGGTTTTTGTATACGTTTTTTTTAGTAAATATTTGTTAAGCTTAAAGTGTGTGGTTACTAACGTGCACTGCAAGTCTACTTTTAGACTTGTTTTATCCTCATCTTAATGTGCATTAAGTTAGATGTAAACGCACAAAACAAAACTGCATTTAAACCATATTGTTTATTATTGCGAATGAATGTTTTATTGAAAAAATTATAATGGAATCAGTGGATTATAGAAAAATTTCTGCAAAAGTAATTTCAGCTTTTTCTTAAAATAATCAGTGATTTTTCACCAACAGCATAGCTGCTGATCATACTTCTGTCTTCTATCCATTTGATCTACATAAGTAATAATGCTAAAAAAATAGGTGACAAAAAACAGCTGTTTACTTAATGAAAAACTGTCGTCTGTCAGGGTAAAATTTAAATTCGCATTAGTGAGCTTTTAATGGCAGTTAACGATGTTGTCTGTCTACGGTATTAGTCTATTCTAGGAAAACCGCAAAACTTCCTGACATCCATGTACCCTTGCCACTCAGGTAATGGAGGTTTTTGTCACTCACATAAGGGTTAATTAACTTTATTCCTTCTGATGCTAGACTTCGTAATATGAAAAAGGAATAGCGAAGCCTCATTAATCTTAATAGCCCCTTAAACAATATTGACCATACATAGGATATCTGCTTAATGTCTTACCGTCTCGAAGACAATCAAACTATGAATAGCTGAATGGACACCTCCGTTCATCAATGATATAAAGATAGATAACGTTAAAATTTTCTGCTATCTTGGAGCCTAAGTATCAATAATCGATGGATCTAAGGACAATATACTGGTGCGTATGAACAGAGTAGTTTTCCGGGCAAACAACATCGGCCGTGGAATCAAACGTTGCCTATTCGACAGCAGAGTTAAATTTATTGTTGTTATATGGCTCCACAGCATAGGACATCACGCATAGCATGAACAAGATGTGTGAAACGAGAATACGAAGCTCTTAACAAAACATGCAGTCATGTTAAGAATCGCCCTATATACGTTGAACATTAGCTTTAGTTATGATATCTTTAATTATCCATACTCAAGTATGCTTTTGAGTACTTTTAAAGTTTTGGCGGCCAAACATGTGTGACTGAGTGAAAACAAAAGTGTTTTATATTGACATTTTAGTGAAGCTAATATGACTAAATACATATGTCGGCTATTTTAAAAACATTTTCAACAGGTTTTGGCTAAAAATTAAAACTGATAAAAAAGTTCTGATAAAATTAGGTTAGGAGGGAGTGGCAGCCTCGCGGAGATAAGGTACACTTGAGTAAACATAGCGGCTGTTGTGTTACCACAAATAGAGCAAGCCCTAATTAACCTATCTTGACCGCCAGCCAGATATCCTACATCGAAGCACATTTCCGGAAATCAAGTCGGAAACCAGCCCGACAATTTAATGAATCTGGTTATAAGCCCGACATACAGACGGACATTGGCAAATTAAATGAGCCATGAGGGGCTGACCGCGCCAGAAGCCCAGTCTTCTCTGTCAGGGATCACGGACTGAAATCCCACATCAAAAACCGGTCCGGATGGTATATAATCAATATCGAACTCGTGGTTCCTCGCACAAAATCGAAGAGTGCGCCGAGGGAATTATACACCACCGCAACAGGACGTTAAGTCACAACGCCACAAGTTTTGCCTGTTGTCTGACAAGTATACCCGAAGGGAGCCAACAAAGCATGACAAAAAGCACTTTCGTGGGGGTAGCACGTAACGCCCCTGTAATCTAAATTGCCGCAGACCTCCTGAGCTTATCCAGGAGCTTGATGTAGCAATGTTTATTGAGGGCGGTCCACGAAAAGACCGCTCCATAAAGAAGGTTAGGTTCAATAACCGTCGTATAGATTCAGCGAATGACGCTGGGCTTAAGACTCCATATGGCCCCTACTGCTATCCTACAGCAGTAGGTCACACCAGCCGCCTTAGGAGCTCCCTCAACTAAGTTAGCTTTCCAACTTAGCTTAGGGTCAAGAATAAGGCCCAAGTATTTAGACTAAGCCCGATCCCATCCACACTGGGCAATGTAAAGCGAGGTGCTTTATATATATATCTGTCTTACAAGGGTTCACGCTGAGTCTGAATCCCATACACCAAGCATATACAATGCCCAATGCAAAATTGAGCTTTTCCGACAGTGTCTGTGGACAAATTCCAGACACTGCGATGGCGTATCATCGTCATAGGCGACGATTCTATCACCAGAGGAATCAAGTCTATCACCATAGGAGTGGTGAAAGGACACCCCCCTGAGGAGTGCCTCTATTCATCATTCTCTGTCCCCGTACGCCCTCAGAAGAGGAGGTGACCAGTCGAGACTTAAACAGGAGCTCTATGAATCCAACCAGGCCAGTATCAACACCAAGGTCACGTAGAGCTCCGACGATTGAGTTGGAACAGACATTATTGAAAGACATCAAGGATGTATTTCCTGACATGTAAGGACTTTTCCACTTGCGAAATTAGCAAGCGCGAAGGACTGATAGAGTTCCTAAATTGTAGAACAAGATCTCTCTCTAGTGTCTTTAACAGAAAAGAGGTCAGACTAATGGGTCTGAAGTCATGAGGATTAGTGTGTGATGATCTTCAAGCTTTACGAATGAACACCACTTCATAAAATTAACATCATTAAAAATGTATATGGTAAAAAATTCTCTGATAAATATTTGTGATATTATTTAGGATAATTATTTAAATAATTCTGCAGTGTTCGGTCAAAGGCAACTTTTTAAGGTTTATGTTGAATTTTACAAAATTAGGGAATTTCTTATTAAATTCATTAAAAAACCTACATATTTAATTTTTTAGATAATTTAGTTTATTAAAATATATGTATATTTACTAATGCTTAGCTATAAAAACAAAGAACACATTTATATCTCATTACTACACCAAGTAGTAATCGATGGTATACTACACAGTACTTGACCAAACATTTTTTTTTATACAAATAATTTAAAAGCATAATGCTGTCTATTATTTTGGTTCCAATCGATTTCTTTTTTCGGTAATAATATTAATAAGACGGCTGGAAAACTTGTCGTGAAATCCTTATCGGGAAACCCAGAAACTATTGACGTGTGTGTGTCTTTAATTAGTGTTTGTATTGCTGATGTTGACTGACACGTGTGAGAAAATTATGTCAAAACTTCATTTGACTGTAAAGATATTCCAGGACGATATAAAAACTGGGGTATGGTAGGTAAGACACCCGCCTACCAACCGGAAGGTCGTCTGTTCAATACCAGGCCAGACCATCTTAAAAAAAGAAAAAAAGTTTTTCGACAGCGGTATCACCTCATAATATTAGCTCGTAACTGGTTATGAGTATTACTACTATTGAAAACTTCTCTTAATGCATTTGCCGTTCGGAGCCTGCGTTAAACTGTAGGTCCCTTTCAATGAGTTTAAATGAGAATCGGGTGCAGCTTATTGGCTGAGAGAATAAGTCCCCATGTTCCTTCATGGAATGTTGTGGGAATTAATATAATATATATAAAAATAAAAATACTGCTTTTTGTAAAATAATTAAATATGAACTCCATTTGTTCTCTAGAGCCGCGATTTCAGCCTTTTCATTATTTTGAACAAGGCAAATCAGTCCTTGCAAATCTCTACTAAAGCTTATAGGACAGAATAATGAAGGTTTAAAATATTCTGCTTTGAATAAGAATTTTATTGATTTTTGCGTAATTTTCAAAAATTGACTCAAACATTGCGAAATTCGAATTCCACCTTGTAGGCAATTGCTCTTCTGAGTTGTTTCCAGCATGTGCTGCTTATTGGCCTCTTTAAAGTGTTTTACTATTTTTTGCGAGCATTTGTTATCCCTTTTAATTCATTTGTAGTTTCGAAAGCATCGGTTAGGACATTGGAAAAAGGATGGGTCGAACAGTTTAATCATGTCAAAAATATTAAAATATTACTTCCAAGATCAGTTAAGAAGAATACATCTGATATATATATCAATCCCATCGAATTCTTCAAAAAGGCTGCTTATTTTTTTATGTTAATTGCTGCATTTGACATAAAATCTATAAATTTTATTCCTAAAGTAATATCCACAAGTTCGATATTCACTTTGCAGTGTAAAGTGGCACACAAGTAATATCCGTTAATGAAATCGTCACTTCACATATCAATTGTAACTGCAGCTTCACCATTGGTGATAAGATTCTGTATGTGTGGTTTTATTTCTTTTTTTTTCTCTGTGGCCATCGGTTGGGTTTTTCATGACAATGTATTTGCGTTAGGAATAAAGCTGTCCAAATCAACATTTACACCATACTTTCCACCAATTTAGAGACACTTTTGAATTAATTTACGAAAACGCTACTGAAAGGACGACAGTCTTCTATAGCTAAATCCATGAATGTTTAATTACATTTGATGTTTGCTTCTTTACAAATGTAAATATCTTTAGGCACTTTTGGCAGTATACTCTGACTTGTAAAATAGATCCATGCTCCTTTCGAATTTGAAGAAAACAAGTCCATGCAACTCTTACCAGTTTTTCTTAGCACCTTGTATAGTCGTAATTTTATTTCTTTAAAATTTCTTCACAGTTCTCCATTATTAAAACTTGTATTGTACACTTCAAAAGTTCAAATGCTAGTGAAAATGAAAAAACTCTGATTGGCTTAATATTTACTGTCTAATTTAGGGGATTTGCCAGAGAAAATTTTTTGCTTTTGATCTTCCATAAGTACTCGTATATGAAAATCTTTGGAAATTTGTCATAAGTGAAGGATCGTAAATACTTAATCTTATTAAGCGTTTGCATATGTTCCTTTGAGAATATATTTTATGTACGACAATGTTTTTCCATGAATGTAATGGGAATTAAAAAACGCAATAACAAACGAAATAACCATTTGAATGCTATGCTGAAGTATCAGGTTTTCTTTATAAATGAGTTTTTAACTTCTATTTAAAGAAATTCTAGAGGAAGTGTTTGATGGACCCTCAATGCTCTACAAATGGAGAACATCTCCGGTTAACGTTGCGAAAGTGAATTGAGTCGGAAATGTACCTTAAAGGACTATGTATCTTGAATGCAGGTGTGGAGATTAGCGAAGGATAGAACCAGATAGACAGACTTTATAAGTACAGTTTAAATTTCGATTCATCAAATGTACCCCTTTATGTGAGCTAGAAGCTCCTACTAAATTTGTTACGTATTATATTATATGTACATATGTATTTGTGTATATTTACTGTATGTTAACAACTTCATTAACTAAAATAAAAAATCGTAAAGGATAACTGCCTATGTTAGCGAAGAGTAAAACTAATTAACTTAACTTTTGTACTTCCCAACTGTACTTATTATTATAATCCCCAATATATTGTTGTCGTTGACTTGCTTAATTGTTTTAATAGGTGTATATGTCTACATTTATGCACTTATATGAATGCATGTGTGTGTGTGTGTGTGTGTGTTTAAAATATAGTGTTATGTTATCCTTGTTTTCATTATGTTTAAATCAATGTCCTGCTGTTTTACATGTTTTTCCGATAATGCAACAATGTTTTGCTTGTTGAATTGAAAACCTCAAAATTATCACAGAATAACCATGTTGGCTATTGCCATGATATCAAATGGCTCGTTTGGTTGTTTGTGGACAGGGTGGTGTGGGAGGTAAGCTTTATATACTATCTTGTGGCGTGTTTAAGTAGCTTTACAAAACTTATCAGTTTAAGGCAGGCATTTAATTTAGTCAATAGTTTAATTTACTGCAAACGATGACACTATTATGGGCTTTAAATGAAATTCAATTTGATATTATGGTATATTTAATCTATTTTGTATACAAAAAACATTAGAACTGGATTAATAACGTCTGTGTGTGAGTTATTTGAAAAATAATCAACAAGAGGATTCAAAATGAAAAAAGGAAAAGTTAAATTAGGTGTCAAATGAAAATTATTATTTTTTTTACAGAAAATAACTTCTTTCGTTCTTAATTAATTAATTTTATTTCAATTCCTACTAGTTGCCTATGATATAATTGTTCGTTATATGCGTAAAGGTTAAACTGATTAATATGTGCTATGATTTTGTGCTGTAGAAAAAAAAAAATTAAAAAATTAATTCAACCCTAACCACACTGATAGCATTTACACACATAGACTTTTAACAACGGTACCCGGATGTGTTTGCAGATTATATTGTAGATTTAAAGGTAAAACAACGAAAATTTTGTTTAATTTCAGTAGAAATTCAAGCATCGTTAAATGGCGTAGTATCACCGCAATATACCGTCGATTCGTAACCAAGGTTGAGATAGAGGTCCTCCAATTGTCGTCTGAAACAAAGGATCAAAGCAGTAGACTGGATTGGGTGAATCGTGGGTCAGATAATTTTTATAGATAAGCTTTCAAATGGAAAAACAGTTTACGACAATTATTATGTTTAAGTTATGAAATTGAGAAAAAAACCCACATTTGGCTAAAAAGAAGGTGTTGTTCTATTAGTACAGTTCATATCCAATTAAAATGGCAAAAATCTATTAATTAAAGTTGGAATTGTTTCATCACGCACCTTATTTGCAGGATTAAGAGATCCCATGGATTATTGTCCATTTCTATTTTTATTTCTATTTGAGACGGTGGTAAAATATAGGTTTAATAACCGCTTTAAAGAACTAAATAGTTCTTATTATCAAGAAGAAGATGAAAATTATGAAGAGGAATAAACCTTTTTTAAAGACTGTTATGTTTTCTTTGTTAGGTTGGCTAATTAAATAATTTTACAAATACCGGTCAACTATTGGATCAGAGCCAATAAAAACAAATCTTAACGTTATTTGAGGCGCAAAATTCAAATTCGAGTTTCGTTTTTCAGGATTGCTTCCAGTTTTCGAGTTTTCGTATATCAGCTGTAGACGTCGCTAGAAACATCATCTAAATTTAATTCTTGAAGTTCTTTTTTAATAAAAAAAACCTGTGAAAATGCAAAGAGAAAAGTGCAGAGTTGATTCAAAGTGTTTTTTTTAATTATTTTGCAAATGTTATATGATAAGAAAGAGTGGAAAAAATATTACAAATGTGATGATATTGATATTTCGCTTGCCGAAATATTTTATAACGCTTGTAGCACAAAACTGTAGATGATAGTTATTTTTGATTGATGAATGTCGTCGGTATAAAATCAAAAAATCAGCATAGTATACATACATAAATATCCGGAAGAGTCATCAGGGTCCAAGACAGTTCCTCGTACGAGAAAAATCAAAAGACGACATGAAATAGATCCAAAACAACACAAATGACTCAGACTATATTTCAAATTTTCAATTTTTATTAAATAAAATGGACATAATTGTTAAATATTGTAAAAAATTATAAAAAAATTATTTCATTCAATATATTGAAAACTAAAGGGTCCGCCATCTAACGTTTTTTTCAACTAGTGCTTATTTCGTGAATGGTAACACTTAGCTCATGTCTGATTTGACAGATAATTAGTTTTATCCTTCCGCTGAACGAATATGGTTGTGTATACGCTTGAACAGCGCTGGGAATCTAGGCCTGCGATCGACTTACAGAAGATGCCGATTTTGCCAAAAAAATCATCTTTTCAGATAAAGCTGATTTTGATCTTGGCGGTTATGTAAACAAGCAAAATTGTCGCATTTGGGGCACAGAAAATCCGCACGCATACATTGAAAAGCCGATACACTCAAACGAGTCACTGCTTAGTGCGGATTTTGGTCCAGAGGCATTTTCTTCGAAAATGTGCAAGGAGTGGCCATTACAGTCAATGGCGATCGTTATCGGGCCATGTTGAACGAATTTTTGTTCACAAAAATTTAAGAGGAGGATATTAGCAACATTTGGTTTCAACAGGACGGCGCTACGTGCCACACAGCCGAAGCTACACTCGATGTTTTGCGCCCTGTTTTTGAAAATCGCATTATCAGCCGCAGAGCTGATGTCGTTTGGCCACCTCGGAGCTGCGATTTGATACCGTTAGACTATTATTTGTGGGGTGCCGTCAAAGATAAGTGTTACGCCAACAAGCCAGAGGCAATTGACGCTTTAAAGGACAATATTCGTGAAGCCATTGGTGAAATACAGTTGCACACAATTGATAATGTGCTTAAAAATTGGACCGATCGTATAGGCTACTGCATGGCCAGCCGAGGCAGCCATTTGAATGAAATTATTTTCCATTATTAACCGGAAGGATTGTATTTTCAAATAAAAAAAGAAATTTGAGAAAATATTCAGTAGTTTTTTTTATAGTATTTAAAAAAAAAATATATTTGGCGGACCCTATAGATAGCCTTAGAAATAACTTTTAGTTGCTCTGATCCAAGACCATGTATTCTAGTTTTATGGGACTCATAGTGATTAGAAATGAAATTAGTCAGGGCCAATCATTAAACATATGATTCTAAAATAACTAACTTAAGCGTCTAAAAATTTCTTACTTTTTTTTAAATTTGTAATAGCCGTGATCAAATGTTATATAAGTTTTTAAAGTTCTTAAAATCATGATTTATGCTACCAACTAAATCTCTTTTTTTATATCTAATTTCCACTGTGTGGAGAGGGATACGGATACAGACAACATATCGCTTTTTTAATTTCAAAATATGTATGTTTGTCTGTTTATTTATATTTTTTTTGTTTGCTTTTTAGAATGTCTGAATTATTATCATTCATAATTCGAGAATTTTTAAATGTTAATCGTTGTTTTTCTATCCTTTTTTCTTTTTTTCCTTTTTTTATTTTGTTTGCTTTCGTTAAAAAAAAGATTGTTTTCTAACTAATTAAAACCGCAAAAACAAACAATACAACAGCTTTTCGTTTGTTCTCGTTGTCAGCTACAATATTCGAGGACTTTATTTATTTTGTAATAAACCTAATGAATAAATTATTATAATTAAACATATTCATATATACATACATACATACATATATGGTATATGTACACACACATTCACGTGTAATGTAAATAAAAATGTTGAATAATAATAATAAACAAAATAAAAATAATAATTGAATACACTCGTAAGCCAAAATATAGTCAAATAGAATGCTCATACAACCCAACATACCATATACCAATCAATCTGAAATGCAACTTGAGAATAAGCTTACAAAAACAGTTATATAAGCATTTCTTAATTTCATTTATAATAGTTTTATGCTAACAAGCATTTTTCAACAATGTGCGGGAAAACATATATACACATATATGGCGTGTTTTTTCTAGAGGTACAGAACTTTATGTTGGCATTACTTTTCAAGATGGCGACCGATTTAACAGCTGTTAAGTAATTTATTCTCAGTTTGGTTTGGCAATTCATCATGAATAGACTCACGCCCGGCGTAGATTCGTTGAATGGGCCCAAAGCGAGATTACCGTTGTTCCCGACTTTCATAAGCGAATTTTGTTTAGCGATGAAGCGCACTTCTGGTTGAATGGCTACGTCAACAAACAAAACTGCCGGATTTGGAGAGAAGGTAATCCTCAAGTGTATGTGGAAACACCGTTACATCCAGAAAAACTAACTGTTTGGTGCGCTTTTACGCTCTGCGGCCATACCTAAATAAAAGCGGCAAACTTACGTCAAAACGATAAAAACGGGGTTTTTAAAATTTTTTACAACCCTGTTTATTTTGACAAGTACATTATATCTTTGTTGTGTGACTTACAGTTTGTGAAAGTAAGAAAAGAAATTAAAATCGTGTAAAAAACAAAATATTAAAATTAATTGTCTTACAAATTTATTTCTGAAAGAAGGTGGGTGATTTAATGTTTTACTATTGCATTTTTAGAGAAAGTACTGGCATAATCAATAAAATAATAAACAGAAGTGAAATATAAATAAATAAAATATAAATAAATAAAACTTTTTACATTAGCCAATAACATATAACCTATTTGCAAATGTTTACTTTTTCCCTCTTCTTTTTTTTGTTTACATTTGTTGTCTTTTGCAACCAACTTCACTATTTAACGCTCTGACAAAATTGGATTTTCCAATTGCAAATATTTGCCGCCGCGTTATTTCGGGATGCTCCATACAAATTCAAATTGTATGGGCATGAGAAAATTTGACAGATAAAAAACGCTTGCCGCTCTTATTTATGGATGGCCGTTAGTCGTCAATGAGACACCGACGAAAGCACATGTGCAGAGGAGTTTATCAGTGCTGCCGTTGTGACACTAAAGTATTACTTTTGACCGTTTTTCATGCCAATGACACATTTTATAACCCTTTTTTAATGTATCCCTCTTTGACCCTTTTTGAAAATGAGTAAAGTTTAAAAATTCCTCACGAAAGTTCTCAGTATGCTTAGATTTGATATATGTATGTTGTATATATGCATAACACGCATGAGTTTTGTAAACGTATATATAAAAATTGCATTCATTTACTATAACAACTGACTTTTATACAACTGTCACATTCTGTGCATACCTATTTTTTTCATATAAAGTTTGACAATTGTGTAAAATTAACTGATGATCAACTGTAATTATGCCCTGATTTATGGATCTAAGTGTTTCCGCTTAAAGTTTGACTGCTTTTATATATTTTTTTAGTAGATTACCATTTAATTTTGTAGTTTCGTGTGCCATCCATATATACATATGTTCATATTTGCAATAAAATAAATGCTAATGGACAAGTATTACAATCCCAAATATCTAATTATATTAACTTATGTTTAAAAATATGTGTGCTGCTGTGGTATCGTAGGTAAGACACCCGCCTAACAACCAGAAGATAGTCGGTTCAATACCAGGCCAGACCATCTTAAAAAAGAAAAAAGTTTTTCGACAGCGGTATCACCTCATAACATTAGCTAGTAACTGATTATGAGTATAAATACTATTGAAAACTTCTCTAAATGCATATGCCGTTCGGAGCCGGCGTTAAACTATAGGTCCCTTTCAATGAGTTTAAAAATAAATAGAATAGGTTTCAGTTCATTGACTGAGAGAAAGAAGTCCACATATTCCTTCATCGAATGTTATTGGGAATTAATAAATAATATAATGTGATGTTTAGAAATATATTTTTTTGTTTGTGGTTAAATCAAAAAAAAAAAAAAAAAAAAAAATGAGTAGCAGGAAAACCATAAGAAAACTGCCTAACGTATATAATCGCTGATATTAAAATTTTATGTTGAAGAATTTTCGAATAAAGTTATTTTGAGCTATGAAAGTAGGAGTATTAAAGTGCGACGAAAACAAAAAGTTAAATAAACTAGAAGTTCCAAATTCTATTTATTAGTCTGACATATGTCCCACAGACAATTTATTTGATAAATTGGATAGCCTAGTACAAAACAAAAATGCAATTAAAAACAAACAAGGCCGTAAGACTGCTCTTCCTAAAGGATATCCAAGTGAAACTACGATAAAAAATTGTATTTAAATTTAATGATTAAATATGGCTCTATAAAATATAAATTAATAATAATTTAATTTTTAATAGTATTTTTTTTTTTTTAAATTAGTTACCTAATACTGCAGAGCATGTATACTTTTTCTGTGTGCAGGAAATTGAATTTATTATTTTTCCTTAAGCTTAAAGGATATGTTATGCAAAAGCTCAAATACTTTTGTTTTATTTTTGGTGTAGATTTACATTATATCGTTTTTGAAAGTCCAAACCCTTTAGTTCTATGTAAAATCCAGTTTTTTTGTCTCCTAGTAATGCTTCCACTAAAAAAATTTTTCAAAACTATCACTGACTAAAAATAAACTTACAAACAAACTTTAAATATAAACTTGTGAATCCATGCTTTCCTCTCTCAATTTGTTTGAATCGGGGCTAGAAAAATGAAAAGCAAGTAAAGAATTTATTACAAAATATAGAAAAAGTATTTCTAAAAAGTGATAAACATTATCAAGAGTTTTTGTAAAAGTAACTTCTTTCTTTTTGATAATATAACTAATATAACTAATATTTGAATGTATCTGTGGTTTGTTTTTTAGTTTTAGCATTGATTTACAATTTAAATATGTATAATTACTTTTATTTTAGTGTATTTCACTAACTGTCAAAATTAGTTTTTTTTAATTGAATTAAATTTTCTTTTTTTTCTTTTTACAAAAAACTTGACCCTATTTTTCTTTAAAATACCTCTTTTTGACCCCCTTTTTCTCAAATACTCTTTTTATGACACTTTTTCGAAATTTTTAACGGCATGTGCTCACTAACACAACTACATTTTTACTTTTGCACAAGCCTGATGTAAATTTTCTTAAATTCAGGGGATTCCAACAAATGGGCCGAATGTGCTATGCATAAAATGTCAAAACGAAACGAAGAAGAATGTTACGAAAATAAAAATGCTTAAAAAGAAAATACACCACTTCAACGCCTTTAAAACTGTATTATGGTATTAATGTGTCACGCTCTCAATACCGTACTTATTTGTGTATATGACAGAACTGCCAATTTGAACATTTTTGTGTGTTGCATTTGAATTAACGAAAATAACTCGAATGTTGTAGCAAGAATAATTCGAAAGTAACGTCAATTGTACATAAAAGGCGGTGCCTTATGTATAGTTTCATAGTTATCGTTTTTATGTCATAAAATAAAGTTTTAAGGAAAAGTGTTGTATAAACAAATATCAAGTGCAAGTTAATAAGTCGCGGTGTTAAGATAAACTCTACAAAGGCAAAGTGAGGAAATAAAAACTGTAAAACAACAACAAAGTGGTATTTATTTTATTTTTGGCGCAATTTAAAAGAACTCAAACGTTTCAAAAAGGTTAAAACATAACAATAATAATAATCATTATTATTATATAATTCGTAGATGCAGCATGATCAATAGGTATCACAGAAGACCAACTTATTAAGGAGAGAAAAATCTTTCAGTTTGCAAAAAATCGTATAAAGAATACAACAATAAGACAAAGACATAAACATGCATATGCATAACATCTATTGTATTTCTTGTATAATAATATTAAAGAATTTTTCTTTACAAAAATATTCTTTTCAAAAATTGGTGTTTTAATACTTATTATACTATTATATTAAAAATGTTGTGAAATTTTTGAGACGAACAAGCTTTTTTATACAATTATTAATAAAATATAATTTTTGTGAGCTACAATTACAAGGTTAAGCTTATAGTAAGCTTGCAGATGCATATAATATTTTTAGGAGGGTTCCGTTTTGATTTTTCTACAAATGTTATGATAGTCTTTTTTAATAAATTTTAAAATATTTCTCAAGCTTACGGCTTGTGTTGATAAGCTTATTATAATATTATTTTCAAGCCAGTAGGTGTGTTGGGAATAGACAATTTTATAAATGTGCCTGTGTGAGGGTGTGAGTGTGTGTTTGCCTCTGTGTTGATGTAATAATTAAAAGGAGTAAATGTTGCTGCATGCCTGCATATGATAAACATGTGGCCACATACATATGCAGTAACACTTCACAACTTACAAAAAACTTTTTGAATTTTTCCAAAAAAAAGGAGTACCAAGCAACGAAATTACAGTCGGTTAAGTTCGACTTTTTCACATCCTACACCACAATTAAAATCGATACATATATCCTCCCATCTAAACGTTAAGATAATTTTTATTATTAATGGTGGTATGAAGTTTGGGACCAAAATTTTGCTAAAAAACTACGTGAGATAGTAAATATGGTGCAATTTTAATCTAGTCTACAAAGCAGTTTTGGTGGTGGCGTTTTGTAGAGGTTAGAGCGCAGCTTCGAACCCCAGCAGAGGACATGGCGAAAATGAAAATATATTTAATTGTGGCTTCAAATGTTAAATAAAAAGAATTCAACTTCCCTCCAGACAAATCCATCTAACCTCTGGCGATGTTAACAGGAATAAAAAAAAAAATTATTTTAAACCCTTCAATTTCGTCAATGTTGAGTCATGAGGATACAGAAAGACTTGTTGCCCAATCTGTAAACTCAATTTTGAAAGGTCTACTAATTTTGTTATTGTTAATACTGTTATGAAAATGATGATCCTGTAGAGAAAAATCCACCACCTCATGGATTTATTAAGTCAGTGGTTTAATGTGAGTACGTGCCCTAAGACATTACCTCACGGTGTCAAAGCACGAGTGAATACAATGCGTCCACCAACGCCCCCACCTATGATTAGAATCACCAGTGAGTACCAATTTAAAGCCATGTTATTTGGACATGACCTCACACCTTGGTGAGGTGCCAGAGACTATCTAAACTCCTACCAATCTATGGGTCACGGCACCCGGTTAAAAATGTAACTCCACACCGAGCCAGCATAGCTCTCCCCGCGATTTGGGTTTAAACCACAGCCACCACGTTGCTCCCACAAAGGGGGCCTCACCATAGTCGGGCAGAAACCGAAATTCCTGGGGCTCCCGACACCCGTGGCACCAGAATTAAGACTCCGGTCAGGCCTCGTAGCATAAATGCTACTACCAGTGTAAGTCCCAAAGAACTTCGGACTGGTGACCAAGATGGTGAAACAACAAACAATAAACACTCAAACAACACAACAATAAACGGAGCCACCCTCACGGGAGAACTCAAAGTGACATCGTGCGCCACGGACACAATACACAAAAACAAGAATACAACCAGTCAAAAGCAGACTAGTACAAAAACACAACACCCAAAACTGCAGTCACAAAACAAGCCGCAAACAGCAGGCCGGGAAACAGCAAACAGCAGACAATCACAGCAAGCAGCATAACACACCAATCGTCAACATCTCAGAAGGACGCCAAGCTAGAAAAAGGCTAGCCAGGAGACCGCTAAGATGGTGATGCAGGTTCA
Source organism: Wohlfahrtia magnifica (assembly GCA_023159175.1). NCBI lineage: Eukaryota > Metazoa > Arthropoda > Insecta > Diptera > Sarcophagidae > Wohlfahrtia > Wohlfahrtia magnifica. The sequence continues at coordinate 1,569,650 of JAKWBJ010000496.1, read as the reverse complement.
ACCTCCGCTAAAAGTGCCGTCATTCTACGCCTAAACACCTCAAGGGCAAAAACGCCCAGCCTACCATAAGTACGATCGTCCAACAATACCTCCACCCAAACCGTTTCAAAGGATCCAACAACACACGCTTTTCTATCCTCGAAATAGCTGCTCCAAATGCCCATCTCACGACAGCCAACCTCCGATAGCCTTCGTAAGACCTTGTCCCACGAAAGATAATCGAAGGCTCCCTTAAAATCAATGAAAAGCCCAAGCACATACTTCGAAGATGACTGTTCGACAGAACTCTTCACATGCATCCAAGCGTCTTCGACGTATTTTCCCTCCCTAAAACCAAACTGGTAACATGAAGGGCCCCCGCTGTAGCATTCCTTGAGTCTGTACACCATGATTCTTTCCAGCACTTTTCCAAATACTGGCAAGAGGCTGATGCCCCGATAAGAGCGAGGATTACTCCTTACTCTATCAGGCGACCTAAGAAATACCAGAACACGAGCACATTTCCATGCCTTCGGGAAGTAGCCCTCATTAATGCACCTACCGTACACTGCCTCCAGGTATTCAGGGATGGGCTTCCAGATGTTCTTACACATCTCTCCGGTCAACCCATCCAAACCTGGGGACTTCCTGCTTCTCACCCGACAAAAACAGTCATCTAATTCCGACCTCTCCAAGTTTGGAGGGTCAGCAACCTCCACCGGTGGGGGAGGATAGTTGCCTGGCTCCGCCCTTGGAAAGAAAACCTCCAACAATGCGTCCGTGCAGTCCCTCCATGAAGAAAACACGGTGTCACCAACATGGAGGCATCCTATGTCCACCTGACTCTTTCTACCCCTGCAGATACGGTAAACCCTACCCCAGGGGTCATCCCTATTGTCCCGTACAAATCTCCTCCACTCGTCCTCCTTAACTGAAACAATCATGTCCTTGTACGTCTTAAGGCTGCCAAGATACTCAGTCCTACGCTGAGCTAGATCTTCAGCATTGGTACGCCTACCACTCCGGAAACGTCTCCGGAGGTGTTGAACGCGCCGCCGCATCGTCTCTAACTCAGGGGTCCACCATTTGACCTTCTTGGGCTTGCATAACTAGCTCGGCTCAACAGTGCATCATTCACCGCAGATGCCGTCCGGACAATCTTGTCAACCTGGTAGTCAATCGTTAGTAGCCTAAAGCCTTCAATTGGCACCGATGACAATGCCTCCCTAAAACAGTACCGATAATGGTCCCAATCAACGTCACGCGTTCGCCATCGTAAAACGCCACCAGTTTCCCTAGTCCGTTGTGGACAAGTAACCCTAATCTCGATGAGATTATGGTCACTTATCCCCCAATCGTCACAAACTCTCCAACTAAAGTCTAAAGCAGTAATTGCCGCCCCATTCGCAGCCGTCACGTCAATGTCACTGACGCCCATTGGCCCATCGAAAGTATATAGCTCACTCGGCTCATTCAACACGCTCAAATCTCGCGAGAGCAACCATTCACCAAGCACTCCTCCTCGTATAAGGTTCGGATGTCCAGACCCAAGTCTGAAGATTTTACTGAACCACATACGAGAGGAGGCGTTCGCATCTATGCCGAGGATAACCGGAATACTACTCGCCGCGAGTAGTACCGTATCCATATACCCTAGATAGGGTTCCAATGAAAGGCCAGGCCTACAGTAGATGCTAGCCAGAAACATCTCCCCAAACCACCCTTTTACCTTAACACATACCCCAAGCTGGCTATCAACTAACTTCGTACAGTCCACGTCACTGTCCCTAACTACAATCGCGGCCTTTCCCACACCGTCAGTAAATACGCGCATCCCCCCCGGAATCCCCCTAACATCACCATTCGCAAAGTACGGCTCCTGGATCAGGGCAAAACTAGCGTCCAGCCGACACATAGCTTGGCCGAGCTCGCACGTCACCGTCTTCGAGCACTGGCAATTTAGCTGCAAAAGACGCAACTCCATTAATGTCTGGCATTCGCCCTAGCAACCATAGCCGAGTACGTGGGACACGCAAACGACAGCATACTGTGGTCCGCTGGCAGGCTCCTCATCTCGCAGTTACGGCACCTCACCGGGTTAACGCAACGTGAGGCCAGATGCCCCATCGTCCCGCACGTCCTGCACACATCCTGCCCAATACTGCACTCACGCTGCAGGTGGTCAAAGCCGAGGCAGCGGTAGCAGTGCGGGATCGCATCCTGTGGCCGCAGCCTAAAGCTGAACCACTTCACATAGACCCTACCGACATCAAGAAGCGCGTTCGCAACACGCTCACTACACTCCAGTACAACACTAACCTGTCCGGCAGGGTCAGACCTCCAGGGACTGGTAAACAGACGAACGCTCCTCTTGAACACCTCATAGCTCATACGCTCCTTCAGCTTCATCTCGAACAACTCAGACATAAATTCGTCGGGAGTGATCGCCTCGTGCACTCCGGCAACCACCACCCTTGGACCAAGCTTATCGTTGACAGTCACGTCCAGGCCGACCTCCTCAAACTTTTTGTTTGAGGGCAATCTTCGACCTCTCCGCCACCGAAGGTGTACGAATAACCGCACCACTCGTCCTCTTCAGCGGCCGCATCTCGTGCTCTCTGACTCCAAGGGTGGGTCCGACCTGTTCGACGACCTTACTCACTACTTCCTTGGAAGTTGCGCCCTTCTTCCTGTCCCGAACAACCACCGACGAGGTTTCCACAGGCTTGGGTGTAGGCCTGGGAACCGCGACACCCTGTGTCCTAACAACCGCAGCAACCGTTGGGGCCTGAGCAACAGGCCTAGCAGCGGGAGCTGGCTCTGTCGGTCACCGACTGGAGTATGTCCAGCCTACCCCTCAACCGCTCGTTGTCTACCAACAGTCTCATCACCAATTCCTCGTATCCACCAGCCTGGCTCATGAGTCTGCCCATCGTCTCCGCACTCAGATTCTCACCAAACAGCACCTCACGGAAACTGTCAGTGACAACCTTAACGTCGGCCACAGTAACACCAGCATCACAGACCATAGAAAAGGCAGCAGCCGAAGCCACAGCCCTTTTACGCTGCCTGCCCTCCCTGCCAACAGATGGCAACGGGGGAAACGCAGCAGAGAACCCACCTCCAACCGCAGAGCTATCAGAGATACCAGCAGCAGCACCAGCATCCTACGTAGTACATACACCAGAACCAGCAGCACCAACAGCAACACCACCAACAACAACACCACCAACAACACCACCACCAGCACCACCACCAGCAGCAGCACCAACAGCAGAACCACGACCAGCACCACTCTTAGCCACATCAGCAGCAGCAGCAGCAGCATCAACAACAGGAGCAGACTTAAAGCGTTTGGTGGTCGCCTTACCACCATTCGCCTTTACCTCAGCTTCTGACCCCGAACTGCTCAGCTCGCTCTCCGTATGACGGAGACGAGACTTCGCAGGTGGAGGGGCCCCATCACCTCATCAGTGACTGCCACAGACGCAGCGTCAGAGGGATCACCATTCGCCGTCTTGCGAGGTTCCCCGCAGGAGGCATAATATAAAATTAAAATTTCAAGAATCCAACGACACACCAGAATCAAAAATAAACACAGCCAACAGGAAGTCAATAAACGTAGCCAAGTCCGTCACCAATTCCAAATAAACACGCCCGAACCGAAATACAACCCGAAAATCAATGTCCAATAAACACAGAACACCACAGAATTACCCCTTTATAACAACAACTCTTCACAATTAATCACTAACACTTGTAAGCACTCGGTTTTCACACACGAACAGTTTGAAACAAACTTAAAATTCTCCGCTTTGAAAAAACACGTCTTTACAATCCGACAGCCAAACTAGAAGCGAAGTGATCATGGATTTATTGTGGGATTTTTAGCTACGGGCTTTATTGGTTTGTGTCGGGGCTTAATATCGTTGCCATAATGGCTTTACTAGTTTAAGAGAGTACTGCCGCCTGCATGCGTAATGGAGTTGCCAGCACGTTTCTTTTTGGGATGTTTTGGTTTTACATTTGAATTTACCGTACATAAATCGAAATTTGTATCAACTACAAGAACATTCAAAATTGATAATGAAATGCTATAAAAGGTGAGGAATTGCGGTTGGTCAGTTCAGTTATCATTTGGCTGTCAATAAGTAAAGTCAGTTTAGGCGCAAATAAAAACAACACTTTGCTGTATTAAGACATAGTGTATTAAAGTTGCAGTGGAATTAATAAAAAAGAGACAAATTGTAAAAACAACGACGAGTAGCGTTTTATTTTATTTGCGCGCAATATAAACGAACTCAAACGTTGTAAAAAGGTTAAAACGTAACAATACCAACATGGTCAAGGACATCTTGGTAAGAATAGAGGTTAAATATTCTCCCGGGATGAACGGCATTACTAATACTTAGTTGTTTTAGGCAACTGCCAATTCAGTATTTGAAAGTTCTATGCCATATCTATAACTCCTGTTTTAAGTTCTGCTATTTCCCATTAGTTTGGAAACAGGCAAAGGTTATTGCAATAGGCAAGCCTAGTAAGGACAACAGAGACCTATCGTCCTATTAGTTTGTTGTAAAAAATTTTTAGAAAAAATCTTAAAGGAGAAAATTGTTAATTATATTGAAGATAACCACATACCACCACAACAATTTGGATTTCGGACAGAACACAAAGTTTATAACCTCTGGTAAGAATTCGTAATATTATCAGGGATAATTACGTTTCTGGGAATTCAACAGCAAAGGCATTATTGGATATAAGGGCAGCTTTTGACTCCGTTTAGCATGATGCTCTTATACACAAATTAACGACTAAAGTTTTGGATGCTCTAATTTTCAAGATAGAAAGTAGAAAATTTTCTATCTAACAGATCATTTAGAGTTTATATTGGAAATGCAGTTTTCCAATCTTTTGATATCCCTGCTGGACCCAGCGTATGAACCATTTGAGAAGTAGCCGGCGTCAACATTTACACGAAATCGTCTTTAAACATTGAATTATATATGTATATAGATTGTTCTATCGATTCAAATAAAGATTTCATACATTTCTCCAAATTTTATGTGTTTTTTTTTTAATAAAATCCGAAAGCTCTTAAAAAACAACCCGATAATTTACCAAATTATTTTTTATACTTCAGTTTTGCATTCTATGTCTAAGATAAATCTTGTTAAAGTTAAATTACATATTTTACGTAAAACTTCACAAATCGTTGTCTGTACTCCAACTATCCGTTCATAAATGCCTTATGCTGACATGGTCAATGTGCCTTAATTTTGTTTTCATATAATAGACTTCTTCTTCTTTTTTTTATTTTATAGGGTTTTTATTAAAATTTTGTTCCTTAAATAAATCTTAAATCTATATATATATATAAATGGATTGTGGTTTGTTCGGATACTTAAAACTTGAAAACGACTGAACCAAATTGGATACTTCCTTCTGCGATTTTGTTAGTAAGCTAAGCGAAGGTTTAGAAAAAAAGAAAAGTCGAAAAAAGGTATTTGAATTAGATTTGGCACGTAGATTTAGTGCACATACTCTTCTTTATAAACGGGAGTGAATAAGTGGGCATGGTGCCTTTAATACAAAATAGTATTGATTTTTGTATATCTTGAAAACGATAAAAGTAGAAGTTTCTGAATTTGGTAAAAATGACTTCGTAGTTAATACAAATCGTCAGTTAATAAATGGGCGCATAATAATCAAATAAGTGGGCATGATACGTACCTCCAATATAAATAAATATTAATATATTTTATATCTTGAAAGACATTTTCTGGATTTGGTCTTAATGACTTGGCAGTCAACACGAATCATCATTTTAAAATTAGGCTGAATTGGATAAGTGGTTGAGGCATATTTCATAGATAGCAAGAAATCATGTTTTTATTGAGGCTTTAATAATCACTCTGAGAAAGTATACAAACAATTGTTGTCCCTAAATAGCTGTCCACTACTGTACATATATATACAGCAAAGCCGGATGGGTAAAGCTAGTGTTGAATATAAACGCAGAAATATAATTATCCATAATTTAAGTGATTAAGCAGTAAAATTGTATAAATTATTCTCTTATCTATGTACAAATAAATTATTGTAATTATTTCTAATTATAAAATTAACAAAAAAAGAATAGAATACAATGTTAATCCTTACATAAGTAAGGATCACCACTTAGCAAGGATTTTCACCACTACACACAATCATATGGAGGCAAGCTGCAGTATACTAATCATCTACTTAGCTTGAAATCAACTTGATTACTGAAACTGAAATAAATCAATAGATGCTTTGTGGAAAGCCAATATGCATCCTAGAGGACAGACGGCAAAAAAACGAAGCAGTTTATTAATTCCGTAGCTGTTTTGCTACAGTAATATTTTTCTATAAAAATGCGTTACACTTTGTCAATATAGTGCCCATCAACCTGGGTATACTTATCTACGTACTTAGTCTAACGTTTTTGTAGTCTTTTAGTACCTCCAACTAATAAGATTTCACAAGGCTTCAAAATAAGATTGCACGGGATAGTGGGTTCGGGTGTAACTCTAGCTTTTTCAAATACATCTCAGAATACATCGCATTGTTCGAATTTTTTTAAAACCATTTGTTATTAGTCGCAAAATTTTTTTTTGCACCTTTGTATTCGTTCAATGCTTGAAGCTGAGGCAGTGTCCTATAGCTGCTCTCGATAGCACCATATTAGTTTCAGTATCGCATTATAAAAAATTAGCTTACAATCAAAACTAACCACGGAGCTTTTAGTTATAAGCCAAAATAATTGCATCGGTTTTAATCTCATTTGAGTCAACTTAGAATCTATATACGTGAATTTTCCATATTAGCCGACGGTCATTTTGTTGTCTCTTCGAATAGGTGGGTAAGACTCCCTACTCAATGTGAAAGTAACGCGAGTACATTTTTGTTTATTAACTTTTATCCTGCTACACTATGTGGTCTTGCAAAATAAGGGATCAACCGCAAATGTCGAAGAGTGAGTGTTACTGCATATTGGCATAATGAAGGAATATATCGAATATAGGATGGATCCCAGGATGCTTCCTTGGGGTATTCCGCCCCTAATAGTCTGAGATTCGCTTACATGATCGGCCTTAGTCGATAAAAAGAGCGGAACAATATTTATTTTCTTTAAAAGTCCTTCTAATGGCACTTACCACTCTATGTGTTTGTTGAATTGCGTTGTGTTTAATTCTGAATCCAAATTGATGATTTGAAATTTATTATTGCTTTTTTAATTAACTTGGATATATTGGATTATAGGCTTATAGGTCTGTATGACTCCACACTTGAATGATCCTTTCCAGGTTTAGGGATCGTGGAAATAATTCATATTTTCCAAGCATATGGGTAATATTATATTTAAAAACAGCATTAATTATAAAGCGAATTAAAGTTCTCGCCAAACGGAGTAGCTCCATAATCATTTTATTTCTGTGCAGTGTGCTATTCACCCAACTTGAGATCATTTTTGAGCTATTCAATAATCCATTGGAGCAGTGCGTGCTAATATATTTTTTAAATTTCAACCAATTTATTTGAGTGCCCATCTGTGCGATGCAACCTATTGGAAATGTTATTGGAGATGTTATTTCAACCGTAGTTGGCAACAAACTTATAGAATTATAGGAAGTTATCAAATTGTCTTCGTACTATAATTCTACTCACCAAAATCAATATACATATCGGTTATATATTATCACAAATTTCTTGTTCACATTCTTTCAGCTCAGCAAAGGCCTTTTTTTGTTTTTACTAAAGTTTTAAAATTGAACTAGTTCACAACTGAATTAAAAAGAACATATTTTCTACAAGAGTTACTTCATATTGTTCATTGTACCGAATAGTTCAATTGAATTATTTTTTTTTTTATAAATTATTCATGTCTAAAAACATATATATTTATTACATATTATTTCGTTCGATAAAAATACAGTTTTTTAATTATAATAAGAAAAAGTTATTCAATACGTTAGTTTTATATCTACATTGAGTTTTTTTTATAAGTTCTTCTATATTCTGAAATAGATCGATCTGATTTTTGTATATGTAGGTATGTTACCGTTTATACGTATTTATTAGAGAAACCATCAAATGGATTACATTAATCGACTCAGAGGGTGACAAAAAGCGATCAATATATTGTAACTAAAATTGAGTGTTGGTCGATTTTTTCTATTGGTTTATAAATACCAGCATAAACTCAATATACTCCAGTAATATACTTACGATTGCGTAGGGTACAAATATTAGCGAATAGGAGGTGCTTGTGACAAAAGAATGCCTGAACAATTTTTTTAATTCAAAATATTTTGAAAGCGTACACAAAAACAGCATAATGTGACTGCTGGAGTCAAAATCAATGTTTGCAAAGCTCCATCATTATGTATGTATAAGAAAACCAGTGACAAAATTTACAATTTTTTGTAAGAAATTTACAGAGATTCTTAAATTGCTTTTGTATAAAAGACTAAAACTATGAATAAACGTAATTAATGCTTCAATATGAAAAAAAAAGATTGCTGTTGCAGTTGTTTACGTTCCAGTATAAGACCAAAATTGTGATCACTTCAAAGCAGCTTTTGGTTATGTTCAGGCACAATCCGAACAAGATTTTGACACCAGACATTCATATTGATGATTACCTTTTAAACTGTGAAATGGTAACAAGCAAATATAATATTATTCAGAACTTTTGGACAGATTAAAATTTTACCGATGGTCTTTAAAAATATTGCACAGATATTCGCCGTGTTAGACTTGTTTTTCCATAAATTTCAAAGGAGGCTATCTTATGACATCTGATACTTTTTGATATAATGGACCTCATAAAATAATGCAAATTGGATATGGGAAACATTTTCCGAATAATTCCATTATTTTCCAACAGGATAACGCAGCAGTCCACAATTCTAAGGCCCTTAAAAATTCTTTTTTGGATAGAAACATTAATGTGATGGAATGGTCGACTATTATTCTTGATTTTAAGCCCAAAGGGAATATTTGGGCCATTCTGTCACAACGTGTTTATGCTAGCGGACGCCAGTTTGAGACTATACACTTTGCATTCTTGATAAAAATAATCAATCATGATATTCTACTTTACAAGTTATCACGCATGGGATTTAGTGATAATGCAATTCGCTGGCTTAAATCGTACCCTTCATGCAGAACCCAACAAGTAAAATTTAAAAATGCTATATCTAAATCTATTAATATTCCCTCTGGAGTGCCTCAAGGCAGTCATCTTGGTCCAGTATTATTTACATTATTTATAAACTTCAAAGTGTTATTCTTCATTCTAATATCCTGATGTATGCTGATGATGTTAAAATATTTAATTCCTCTAATGATTTTACTGGTCAATCATCTTTACAAACTGATATTAATTATTTCACTGAATGGTGTAATTTTAATTTACTGGATTTAAATATTAAAAAATGCAAAAATATGTCGTTTTCCCGTTCTTCGAGACTTGATACCAACTATTATTTTAATGAAAATGTTCTGAATAAAGTAGTTAACATTATGGATCTTGGAATTTTGTTGGATCATAAATTAACATTTTATGATCATATCTCAATGATGGTGAATAAAGCTAATGGTGTACTCGGATTTATGAAGCGATGGTCGAAAGAATTTTCCGATCCTTATGTAACGAAACTTCTATTTACATCTTTAGTTCGCCCAATCCTTGAATACGGATCTATTATATGGGACCCCTACTTCAATACTTACAGTAACAAAATTGAATCGGTGCAAAAACAGATTCTTTTATTTTGCTTGGAATTCGTATGTACTTCCTGCATATGAATGCAGGCTCGCACTTATTAAATTACCTACTTTGAACTATGCTGAGTATTTCCTTTCTGTGGAGTTTAATTCAAGGTAACATTGATTCGGAGTTCCTATTAAGTTGTAAAATGATCAATGTTCCTACTAGACCAACCCGCAACTTTCAACTATTAACCTTGAAGTATTATCGAACAACGACTCCTTTCGTCAGATATGCTTGAAATTTAATAATTTTTATCATCTAATTGATTTCTGTGATTCTATTGATGTTGTAAAGAGAAAAATTATTTTATATATGAATTAATGTTTTTGAATTTTCTATACTTGCTTTTTTTAGTTTAGTCTGTAAGGAAATGTAATCCATAGACCTCATTTAAATAAATAAATAAAATAAATAAAATAAGTGATAAACATAGCGCTCTGAACGTTACGAAATCTAGTCGAATCTATGCCAATGCGTTTGGGTAATGTCAATTTTGGTACAATAAAGTATTAGGTTATAAGCCTGCTTAAAAAATAATGATAATATTAGTTTATACGGTATATTTATTTCGTTCGAAAAAAATAAAATTTCGTAGTTGTAATAAGAAAAATTTATTCAATACATTATTTTTATATCTACATTGAGTTCTTCTATAAAGAGGTTTTCATTTGTTAAAAATGTTTCTGAGAAAAATTCACCTGATTTTGAAAAAACGTTATAAGTGTTGTACGTTTTATTTATTTCGCTTAGTGGACAAAAAGTAATGAAAAATTATGTTCCGATTACCGAAAAATGCAAATGGTCAAATTTGGCGTTATCAAGGTTTACTGTATTTATATTCAAATAACAATTAGGTCTGAATTTAGAAAAATTTAAGGCGTTATCCTTTTTTTCCAAAAATGTTGCAATTTTTGTCCTCTCCTTTCGTGTTCTTTTCTAAGACAATGCAGCCCTAAAAACGAATAGCATGTTTTTTTTTTTTTAATATTGAAGCGTACAAATTTGGAATCTTTTGCCTTAAATAAATTCACAGAGTTAGGATATATTGTGCCTTTTCCGGTCTTCAGTTTGTTTAGCAAATCTGTTACCTTCCTAATAGACACCAGTAGATCTGATACCCTAATGGTGGATATGTCTGCCAATGGCACCCTATGTGTGTATGTATGTATGTCTATCCAAACGTCTCTGTCTAAACCAGATTTCGGCAAAGAGCTGCTCTTCTCTTCTGTTTTCACACGTACGTAGTCACACGCATTGGCACAAAATAAGCAAAATGTAAACAAAGAGAAGCAAAGTGAAAACAAGTGGAAAAACACAATGAAAAGTGGCATGAGTGAGAGATCCTCAATTACTACCACAATTGTAAAATCCATTAATATTATTTTGCCGAACGCTGGTCTAAACTTATCAGGAACTCCACAATCACACAAAATGTGTTCCGCCGTCTCTGATGCCGTTTCAGGTCCCAATGACCCATAAGAAAATCCGTCAGGAGTATCAGGTAACACTTTTCGGTTTTTATCATTTTTAAAGGCAAAATTTTGTATAGATAAGTAAGCGGTATTAGTCGTAACCTCTGTAAACTTGTTTATTATTCTCAATTGTTGATTATTCTCAGATATTAGAAATTTGGATCATCTTTTACATATGATTTTAATTTAATATTATATATAAAAATGAATGTGTGTTTGTATGTATTTATGTATGTATGCATGTTTGCTTAAAGTCTATAGCCAGTCAAACGGCTGAACCGCTTTTCTTGAAATTTTACCAGTATCTTTCCTTATGTCTGGATGGAACTATGGGCTACATAAATATTTATAAATATATCTATATCTTGATTGACTGAAACATCCAGATTCTCTAAATATACTCCAAATATCTTCATAGCCTATACAAATCATCGGTCAAACAAATTAAATATCGGTTTTTGTATATCTTGAGAACTGCTAAAGTTAAAGTTTCTGAATATGGTCTATATGACCTCGATACAAATTATTAGTCAATAAGTCCCATACAAAGTACCATCTTGGGAACGGTTAAAATGTAAGTTTCTGAGTTTGAAATAAATGATTTCGTAGTTAATGCAAATCATCAGTCAAAGAATGGCATGAACTGGAAATATGGGAGTGGCATCACCTATACATACTAGGGAGATCGATTATTCAACTTTTTTAAAAAACCAATTTCCGAAAAATAACAATTTTTAAGAAACCGGTTTACGGTTAAAAATTAATTTTATAACCAATTAAGCGGTTCTTTCATTTCAATAAAATTCTTTTCAATTCATGTCGTTTTACCCAATGATTAATTTTTGCAACACTGTTATTGGATGGCGCCTCGGAACTACTTAGTATAGAAAAAAGTTTTCATTGCTGCACAATAACGTCATCTTATGGACATATTTAATGTGGTTAATAAGTCCTACTGTCCAAAAGCCTTAGTACGGTCGTGAATCTAGGACGAAGTCTCTCAGAATTTTACTAGGATTTCTGTGTATTATGCGTTAAGGGCAAAAACAGGCTGTGAGATACGGGTAAACCTTTGCCGTAGTTATTGGAAATGCAGACTCAGGTTATTGGGACGAGACTTTTTCGGTGACCTTAGTGAGGTTGCGTCTATTCAATATGGGCAGATTTTTGTTAGCCATTAGTTAGCTGGTAGGGAGACTCTTTACATTTATCTTGCCCTTCCTTTTCCACCTTTGATCTCTTGTCGTATTTTTCTTAGTTCTTTTATTTCGTTTCTTGTTTTCGTGGTTATTGGTCACATTTAATTTTTTCTCTTTTCTCTCTACTGAAGGTATCCAAATTGAACCTTTTTTGGCCTCTGGGTGAAGTGCATCGCTTTCGCGCAGGTGGTATTTAATTGAACAGCATACGTTTGAGCCTTATTTCCTTATTACCATGAATCGACAGTTCGTTAGGAGTTTTAGTCGCTATCGTTATTGAAATCGAGATGTGAAATTCGTATTTTAGGATAGTTAATACATCTAAATAATCCTTTCCATCACGTTCGAAATATTTTCAAGCTTTACTTTTTCAATTGCAATTGTTTACATTTGAGTAAAATTTACATTTACAAATGAGTAAAAGTTATTTTTGCTCAAGTGTGCGTATATAAATCGTTCTAACATTGTTTTGATGTGATTCGTTCAAAGTTTTCATATATATACAAATAAGGTGTTATATATTAAACTTGGAAGAATTCCTTAATTATGACCATGTTTGCAATAAAAAATAAAAAAACTTATAAAAAGTATACTGTTAAATAACCGGTTATTCGTGTTAAAATAACCGTCTTATTCGGTATTCGAAAAATGGACATTTAAAGAAAATCGTATCTGGCAAAACCAAAAACATCGGTTAAAACCGGTCGAATAATAAAGATTAATTTTTTGTATTTTGAGAACGGTAATACTAGGAGTGTCTAGATTTAGTTCATACGACATCTTGGACCAATACACATCATCAGTTAATAATTGGGCGAAATTTGAAAAGTAGGCGTGATACCTTTCATTCATAATAGATTTGGATTTTTTATATGTGTAGAACAACAATTAAAACTTCGTTATCTATCCACATCAGCCATAAGGCGTGAAAAATTAGATAAGCGGTTATTGCACAAAGCTCACCGGGTTAAAACTATCTACAGACATTTACTGTTCATATAAAAATTATTGTGTGTGTGTGTGTTGGAAGACTGTATACAGCTAAAAATGATAACTAAGATAATAGATAGTTCAGATAATAATTAAAATAGGGTAGCGAAGCACACCGGGTTTTAGCTGGCATAAGACTATAAATTTAATATATAATTATGTACACGGTCGAGACTTTACACAAACATTTAAGACTCACTGTGTAATATTGTGTGGCTTTGAATTTATAAATTTACAAACATTAGAGGAGGAATGTGTACTCCTCTAACATGAGCTCAAAAATAACAACAACAAAAAATGAGCGAATAATAGAATGTTAAAAAAAATCTTTTGTCGGAATGGAAAACTTTTTTAATTTTCATTAGAGAATAACGACTCTATACGTAGAATATTTATTTAAAATCTTTTTTATTTTTTCATTAATTTTGTTTGTAAAAACAAAATAATTTATTTTTCATTTTTTTTTTTTGTCTATAGAAAATCTCCATATGCATCTCAGCATTTTTAAAAAGACATGAAATTAGTGGGAGAGGAGGTTTGGAAAAACAAAATGAGATTATGAATTATGATCGTATGTGTTTTTGAATGCAACATACGGGTATTATTCTCGTAATAATTCTTACATCGAATCCTGTTTTAGCAGTAAAAGGAAATTTAATGTTGTTTTTTGTCGTATCCGTTGTTTTTAAATTTCCCGTATGACTTCGTGTACGTTTCTTTTCCTTTTTTCTTCCTGTAGTTGCAGCAGATTTAAAAAAAAATGGAAAAAGAAAATCAGAAATAAAAAGTCTATTGTTTAATTAGCTCATTATTATCGTTAAGAATATACATACATACATACATACGTAAGCGTAAGCAGTTGGTAGTACAATGTATGTGTTAGAGTGGGAGTAATTTTTTAGAGGAGATAAATATGAATGCGTGTGTGTGTGTGTGTGTGTGTGTTCATGAGTGTGTGGGTTTGCTTGTAAAGAAATGAAAAACGTTTTAAATTCTTGTATAACTTTTTAATTAAATTTCATTTCGTACAATAATATTGCAGCGAAAAAGCAAAAATTTCGTTTTTTTTACCTTTAAATTTTAGCCATTTTATGATTCTATCAATTCAACATTTTATCTATTAATTTGTCTATTTGTCAATTTCATACTTGTTTCTATTGAAATTCATTCAATTATTAGCGTCAATAAATTTTGCTAAAGATTTTCTGCGGTCAACCACAATAGTTTTTATCTTACGGAGGCGGATGGTCGTCGTGTTGCTCTAAAAACCACATTTTAAATTAAAATGCCAAAAAACTATTTGAAATTGAGTAGTTTCATTAGTAACGTCAATATTCATTAGAAGAGAACAGAAAAGTGTATTCTAACATTTATTAGAAAGATAACTACGTATGAATGTACAATAAAAATCAATTTTTATTAATACAAAAATGTACGCAGGTTGTTTTAAAAATCATTCATGTACATACACATGGAAAAATGTTAATACTTATGTCCCGTTTGAGTACTCTACAACACCTCTATATCGGTCCGAAACCTTGCTATTCAGCACTAGTGGTTTTGCACCACTTACTACCATCCTCAATTAACTCTAGGCGGCGATCAGTCAGCAATTTGGCATATTTTAGGGGCCATTGTAAACTAAGATGATGGCAGTCAAAGATGTGGATGTTTGCAGACTGTGTTCACAGGCATCAGAGACTTCGGAACACATATTGTATGGATAGATTTAGGTGGAAATATTTAGGTAGACATAGGGTCCACTATGGTCTCAGACCTGCTGGTGTTTATTATTAAGACAGCGGATCTGCTCAACAAACTATAAACTCATGCAGATCATTGACTGAAAGAAGATCCGGCTTGTTCTATTTGGAATATCGCAGGAATTATGTATGTATGGGCCGTATATAATTTAACTCGGTACAATAATAAATATTATTTTTTATGGGAGATGCCACCTCCACTCTTCCCTGCCAATGGTATAGCTAGCATGTGGAAAGTTTGAAGACTTTACCTTTTATAGTTCCATAGATTCCCACGTGTGTCGTAAGAATGCACTATGAACCGAAAACTCTCCTTTTACCACTTTTTAGCTACTCAAACTTGAACTTTTGTCAATATACCTTTGTACAACTAATAAAGCGTGTTTTTTATAGACACAAGTTTTAATCATAAAAAAACAAAGAAATATATTGTTACGTTTTAACATTTTTTAAACGTTTGAGTTCGTTTATATTGCGTTAAAATAAAATAAAACTCTATTTTATTCTACTTGTTTTACAATCTGTCACTTTTTATTGATTCCACTGTACTTTAATACACTATGTCTAAATACACCGAGTTCGCTTTTACAATACTTTTTATTTGCGCCTTACACAGACTTTACTTCTTGGCAGCCAATTCAAAACTAACTAATTCACCAGCCGCAATTCTAGTACAGACACAAATCTTAGATTTTTCCCCGTTAATTTAAATGTTCTAAAATGACACAAAAAGTAACCGATACATGCGTTTGGCAGCACTCTTAATTAGAGCATGTAATTTTAGAAGTTTTTAAGCCTTGACACAAGCCAATACATTTTTTCAGCTAAAAGCTCATAATAAGCTCTGACGTGGTGAATTTTGTCTTTAGCATTTTCATTTTCGTAACACTGCCTCCCGCTTAAGCCTGTTCGTCCCGAATAGGCTCATTATCCTTCTTCCCATAGCTCGCAAGTCGTTCTAAGTGTACTACCCTCAATTTTGATCGCGGGCTGTTGTTCTTTTGTATTGGGTATACCACATCGTTTAACCTTTTGATTACCTTATAAGGTCCAGTTAGTAGGCAGCTTTGGAAACATTCCCTTCTTCCGCTGTGGGTTGTAGAGTAGTACCAGTTGTCCCTCATGGAAGTTATTGGCACTTGCTGCTCGATCATACCTGGCTTTCAATCTATGACGGTCCATTTCTATTCGTGTGTGCGTCGTTTCATGAAATTCTTTGGGACTTTAAATTTTCTTGGCATTACCGACTGGGCCTCTCGATTTGTATTGCTGCAGATGATTCTGCCTTGTTCTTATTTGCTTTTTTAGCCACAATACATTCAGTGTAGTTCGCTATCCACCCGGCGGCAGCTTGCTTGCATCCAACCCAATAGTAACGCTGTTTTAATTTGTTTAACTGTGTTCGACAGGCTAAGATGCCTTCCACTATGTTCCTCATGAGACTGATTTAAAATTTCCTTCATTTTTGAGGAAGGAACCACTATTAGATTGGAAGTTGGATTGCCGTCTGCACTTTCCCAGCTTCGGTATAAACACCAATCTATCAGCTTTAAACTATCCCATTGACCCCAACAAGCATTTATTAGAGGGCTATCCGCTGATATGTGCTTACTAGTAGGCCGTCTGTTTTTTTTTTCCTTAGCCACTATTATCCTCGAAAGTACAGGGTTTTTCCTCTGAGTCGTTGAGCAGTCCTCGTTAACCTCCAGACGTAATTGTCTGATATTGATAATGGTCTCTTTGGCCTTATCACCTGTTTTATCAACGGCTATCTTACTTTCGTTTTTGTTCTTTCCACTCCTGTAACCAGCTTTACTGTTACGTGGAAATCTTTTCCTGTCGCAATCTTTATGATACCCACTTCCATTATGGTCAACCTCATTTACATTATAGCATTAATTTATTCGTACCCTGTTGTGCGGCTCTCCTCTATCGGTAAGGCGTTTGTCACTACATTTTTCGGGCTTTCTATAGCTAGTATTTGTCCATTTGTCATATATTCAAGATGATGCAAATCTTGCAGTTTTCAGCGGTGCCCTACAATGCCTTTGAAAATGACAGCTTTTGCCACAGTTTTGGCACTTCCTTTTTGCCCTTTGCTCTTTTTCGGCCAAAAGTCGCACTACCAAAAGTCGTAGCTTGAATATCTCTCGAGCGGTCTCCTGTGCCAGTGCAAGTGCCAATGTCTCTACAAAGGTTGCCTTATGAGCAGCACACATCGCATACTTAATATCGGGGTCCATTATACCATTGATGAATGCATCGGTCTTAATTTGCTCTACTAATGGGTGGGTCTCCACTGGATGACTAAGCTGCACCAATCTCTTGACTTGCAATGATTCATTAGCCTTTTACGTTCGGCACCTTCATTCCATGCGGTACAAATCTCGTTTATGCTCGTCGTTCGGTGTAGCTGTTTTTGCAGCTGGCCGACATAGTCGCGAGAATCTCTGCTGCAGCACCTTTTAACGCCAAAATTAGCTCGAGAGCCTTCTCTTCATCGTCCCATCCGTTTCTACTCGCCACTGTCTCGAATTGGAATTTAAATACAGATACGGGGTGAGCTACCATCAAAGCGAGGTGTTTTTATTTTGCTGGAAACTTCTGGTATGATACGCACGTGTGGTTGCTGGCACCCTAGACCGTTGATTTTCTCTTCTATTACATTGAATTTTTCGTCAACAGTCTTTTCTAGATTTGTCACTCTTGCGTCGACAACATCAAACCTTTTCACCTACCGTATCATATATTTCGTGCAGCTTCTCTGTTGTTGCACTCGACGGTTCTTCAAATTTTTTTGACACAATCCAACACATTTTTTTGGCTAAAAGCTCATAATAAGCTCTGACGTGGTGAATTTTGTCTTTAGTATTTTCATTTTCGTAACAATAATTTTAATATAAATGAAACGGGTTTTGCTGGATAGAAAATTTTATGACATTAATGTTTCAAGATTTCGGCCATGTGGCTGAGACGGCTGGCGAGACGGCTAGCGCATACAAGGCGCAATCTGGAATACCAATCTTCACAAACTTTTCGCAGCATATGCGACCGTATTTCGCCATTAACTCTTCAAATGTTGATTTCAAGTGTTCAATTATCTCTGGTAGACAAGTGACTTTACATAACACCAAAGAAAATAATCCAATGGAATTAAGCCACATGATCTTGGTGGTCAATTAATTCGACCATTATACTCTTTCATCAAAAGTTTTTTTGAGTAAATCAAAAGGATGGGTACCGTTTTTATTTAAGTCCCATCGATATTGAAAAAGTTGTTTGGCCAGTTTTTAAGATCCTCTTGATTGTCGAAGGTAATGTCACTCATATTCCTCGATAGGAAGCAGAAAAGATGGTAACTATTTCGTGTAAGGTCCGGAGAACACGACGGATATTAAAAGGCCTCCCTTTCGAGTCTTGAAGCGCGGTTTTGACGATTTGTGCAACTTTGGGTCTAGCGTTGTCGTGAATGAGTATGGTTTAGTCATGACGATTGGGTCAATTCAGTGGAAGTTTTCTTCATGAGGTTCAGCTGAAATATAAAAGCCTTCTTGTTGATTGTAGCAATGCTTTCGCGCATTTCCCAAGTGCATACCGTGGTGTTCTTTATATGAAGGTCAAGCCACTCCTTGTTTTACATGATATTTATATCCGGTGATTTTTTAGCAACTTTCTTCTTGGCAACACTGTTCTTGGCAGCTGAATCGACTTACAAACGAACAACGCTTGAGGTTTATTGAATTGCATGCTCGGTTAAGACCTCCACTTCACGTTCAGCTTATTTCTAGTTGAATGGATACGTAAACAAGCACAATTGAAGATCAGCCAGTAGCATTGCAAGAACTGCCAATGCATCCCGAAAAATGCATTATTTGGTGTGAATTATGGACCGGTGGCATCATTTGACTATTTTTTGTGGGGCTCATGTCTCTAGGGACAAGCCCGCAACAGTTGATGCACTGGAAGCCAATATTGAAGAATTTATTCGTGACATACCGGCCGATACGTTGGAGAGAGTAAGCTAAAATTGGAGCCATCGCATGAGCCATTTGAGGCGTAGCCGCGGTCAACATTTACATGAAATCATCTTTAAGCATTAAATTGTATAGATCGTTCTATATACTAAAAAAAAAAAGATTTCATACATTTCCTTAAATTTTATTGTTTTTTTAAATTAAGCTCTTAAAAAATCACTCGATATAAAGGCAACATTTCTCTCATCTCCCGAAATGATTCGGTATAAAAAGCACAGTTTATGAGCGAGTGTTGCTCGATGACGGGCAAGTTGAGACACAATTTAAAGGTAATTAATTATCTTTGTTCTTTGAGCTCATTTAGTAGAATCCTATTGAATGAAGATAATTGAGAATCATTTTGTGATCGCAGTTCATTTTTTTCGTCTAATTCAAGAGTTGTTTGACGTCCGTCTTTAAAAGGAAATATAAAGACGGAAGAACTTATCCTCCAACCCAATATAATAGTTAATGCATTATGCATCGTAGGAGAGACAAAATACATATTAAAATATATACATACGTACGTATACATACATACATACATATATATTTATAAATAAATAATAAATATTTGTTTGAGAAAAATAAAAATGTAACTTTAATTCTTAACAGCTGTTGTATATTTCAGTTTACTAATATAAAAAATTAAATATCGATTTATATTTAGATCAAGGCCTTCTTAACTTTTGAGTTCTATTTGGGTAAAAAATATTCAGGCTGCCGCTGATACTACATACTTATGTATACATATAACTGAATTTGGCTACAATAGGTCAGTAATTATGTATAAACAACATATGAGTTTCTTATAAAATGAAAAGCTGAGAGTTTGCTCTGATCGATTTAAAATTTTACATAAATAAAGAAACATGAAACAAATTTATTTATGGTTTGAGGAATAATTGAACATTTCTTAAAATTGCAATTGTTAAGTTGCTTGCGAGTCAATAAAGGGTGGGCAAATTTGAGGTTAGGAAGTAAATTGGCTTAAAATCAAATTTTTTGCCAAATTCAGTTTTATTAATACCAATATAAAATAGAAGTATAAGAATTAATAATGGAATATGATGTCAAAATTGTCGCATATGGGGCTCACAAAATCTACAAACAGCCCTCGAAAATCCATTACATCCGAAGAAAGTGACTGTATGGTGCGGTTTGTGGTTAAGCGGCATCATCAGCCCCTATTTTGCGACAGTAAGCAAGGAAACGCCGACACTGTGAATTCTCTGTACTACCAATTGTGGCCACAATTGGCTAATGTTGAGATTAGCGACCATTGGTTTCAGCAGGACGGCGCCACAAACAATTCAGTTATTGCATGAGAAATATCCCGGTCGAGTAATCTTTCCATGTGGCGATGCCAATGGGCCGCTTCGTTTTTGTGATTTAATGGCGCTGTATTATTTTTTTCTGTGGCCATTTGAAAGACTGGGCTTACGTGAACAAACCAAAAACAACTGACACTCTGAAAGATGAAATTAGGCGCTACATTAACGAGATAAGCGAAGCTTTGTTGCAAAATGTGGTTCAACATTTTGTGATAAGAGCGGGGGTCTGCCGACGTGCAAGAGGTTGACATATGCCTGACATTATATTCCATTATTAAGTCCCACTTTTCTATTTTATATTGGTATGAATAAAACCGAATTTGCCAAAAAAAAGTCAATTTACTTCCCAACCTCAAACTTGCGACCCTTTATATGTATATATTACTCATGTGAGAAATAATAGCGATACTTATGTATATCAAAAATCTGTTTTTGTATTCAAACATTTATAAAAAAGATCCAATAAATAGACTGCGTGAATTTCGAAGACGTAAAAACTCGTCATTTGACAAACAAATAATGTACAGTGTCTTAGTTGTAGTACATTTTTCTCTTAAGCTTGTAAGGCAAATCGCAATGACTATACACACAATGTATTGCATTCTAAATCATGAACAGTCATAACTCGCAGTCATGATTACGAAAATTTCGTTTGGATTACCGTCGTCTTTATATGAGAAATTATTATTATGACTGTTTTTACGTTCCCTGTGCCGCTTGTACATTATCAACTAAAAAGTGTTACTTAAAGTTGTGACAGTGAGATTATTAGTAATTGAATAGTTTTATTTCACATAAATAGTATTATTTAGAGTTGTGACGTTATTAATGAAAAAAGTGTTGAGTTAATCAAAATATATTTCCAGTTAGAAAGCTCAAAGTCACATTTTTAAACTAACTTTCAATTAAACAGTCATAACTAAAAATTACCTCCTATTTGCATAATTATTACACAAAATTAAACAAAAAATAAGTAAAAACTATCTTCTAAGACGGTGTACTTCAATATGAAACTCAATTGGATTAAATAATTACAACCATACCTGAACATTTACAAATTTTGAGTTGACTGTTCATGATTTAGTGTGGGATATGTACATTCATAGCTCCCGTGACATCCCAAGTGGAACAAGTGGGACTTCTCTCAATCAATGAGCTGCTCCCGATTATATTTTTAGTCTCATTGAAAGAAAGTTTAACGCTGACTCTGACAATTTTTTTATAAAGTAATGCTAATAACCAGTCTATAACTGTAGTATCGGCTACTGTGAATCCACAAACTGGACAACTGTATGGTAATTTAATACATTTGTTTTGTCAGCGGTATCAGTGGGTATCTGCACTAATACCGACAAGATTTCCGCCACGCTGATATAATCTAATAGAAATGATCAATATTTTTCAGTTTCTTGGGTTTTTTTCTGTTTTTCTATTTAAAAGAAATCCCTTTTAACAAAAAATTATCATTTCTTCACGAATATCGAACAAGCTTGAGCGAGAACAAAAACAAAATACAATATAATGTAAAATCTTTATTAATGCTTTTCCACCTTCTTTCGCAACAACTCCCATAAAATTAAGCAACTCATTTAAAAATTGTTGAATCCAATTATAATTGAAAAATAGTGCTTCATAGTTTCAGATAAATGCAACACCATTGAATACAATGACCTAGAAAACTAATTTGTAAACAAAAGTAAAAAGGGAAGAAGATATACTTTTACAAGTTCTCACAATCGAAAGAAATCGATTTTGATTTTGTTTGTTATTAATCTTTAGCATTATCATGATTACGATCATCATAATGGTGAAATCGTTTAAGAAATACAATCAAATAAACAATGAAATTGAATACGCCAACAACAACGGGAACATAAGAAAAAATAACAAGTAAATTATGATGATGATGATGGACCACCCACTAGAAATGCTCTGTTTAAATCGAAATACCATATTCACTCAACGAGTTAGAGTCAGTTGCTTGTCGCCACCCACATCGATGCATTTTCATGAGATTCAATATTTGCAACAATCTGGGAAAGTAAAAGTTTTATAGCAGCAGCAACAGTAATAACAACAAAAACAACAAAAACATGGCGAAAAGACTGCATTTTATAGCAAATAAACAAACGGAAAACTAAGATACTTTAGAGACAAAGTGCAAACGGTAAACAAAAAATAATAGAATGGCGTATACTCAGATAAGCAACTGAGCGATATCAGTTATAAATTGAAATAATTATAAACGAATTTATTGCACCCTAGAAGATGTTCGAGAATGAAAGAAAAACCCATTCTTAGTCGTAAATGTAGGCGGGGTTGAATGGTATAGTTCTCATATAAATGTTTTATACAACTTCTTAATTTCAGACATTTATGAAATAAATTTGAATCGATAATTTCCCTGAACATAATAATTTTAACTTTATTTATATCGTATAGAGAGGTTCCCTATTGAATTATTTTTTCGTTCAAAGCCTTAGAGGCATTATAATAGAAGCTGATTATTAACCGATTTAGACAAAATTTGACTTGTGAATACACAATATATATCTAAATATATAAAAAGAAGTGTACACTTAGATTTTCTTATATTTTCCAATACAAATTTAACAAAATGTCCTCCATTTTCCATATTATTAGTTTTTATTGTCTCTTGAAAAGTTACCAAACCATATATCGTAATGTCTTATGTGCACAATCACATTCGGTAATATTGATTTTTGTATATCTTGAGAACGGTTAGAATGAAAGGCTCTGAATTTGTTTTAAATGACTTCTTAGATAGTAAAACCTATCAGTGAAAAAGCATGGTACCTCCATACAAAGTCGATATTGATATTTGTAAATCTTGAGAATGTTTAGAGTTGAAGTTTTTAAATAACTTGGCGGTCAAGTCAAACCATCAACTTTAAGAAAGTATGGAATTATGTATGCGTGGAGAACGGTAACATTTAAAACTTCGTTATCTATTCACATCAATCAAAAACAAGTACAAGTACAAGTACAAGTACAAGTAAGTTGCCATAAAGGTAATGTTTTCTGAAAGTGCTTACTTTTGAGCAAGAAATAGTTAAATAGTAACTACTATATACTAAACAATACTAAAAGAATTCACAAAAAAGTCTTTGACTTTAAGCCACATTCATTATTTATTTTTTATATGACCTCTTTTTTATTTAATTATATCCTGGATACGTTTTCGTATGGAGTCCACTACGTTTTTGCAGAAGTCTCCACAATAAAATTGTATGCTTAACCTTAACCATACATGTTTTGGGGGTGCCCAGTCAAGTACTTCGAATCTGTAAGTCTAGTCTGAGCATGGAAGATGATGTCTGCAATACTTTTTCCACAAAACCTTACGCATTTGACTATCCTATCTATTCACATACTCCCACACATTATCATGTTACCGCCTCCAGACTTCACTCTTGGTTAAAAAAATCGATTAAAATTTGTTATATTTTTTTAAAATCTATATATAAAAAAGCAAGTCGACCGATTTTAATAAAAATTTCAAGGTTCGTTGGGGATGGTCTGGAGATGGTTTATGTAAAGTTTTACGGAATTGGCCCAGTGTTTCCGGAGATATGTCATTTAGATTTTCCAACAAAATGCCCTCCATTATCCATATTATGATTTTTTATTGTTTTTTGAAGAGTTAATAGGTTAGAAAAAGTTAAGGCAAAATAACGATTTCTCTTCAACCACCTTGAAGACAGAACAATATTTTCCGGGTCAGCTAGTTATTTGTAAAAAACCTCGAAATGTAAGAAAAATTAATTTTTTTTTTAAATTTTTTAATACTTAAATTAGAATTAAAAAAAATTAATATCTGTTTAAATTGCTAAGATAAAGTTATACAGCTTATGAGCAACACCGTGCCTTAGAAGTTAATAGGAAAAAAAAAATTACTGTACAAAGTTTTTTTTATTATACATTTAATAGCCGCCGAACACACCAATTTAATATTTAATTTAATTATTTTTATTGTATTTTTTGTTTATAATTAATTATTGATAATTTTGTTTAATAATTTAGTGGAAAATACACTATATTGCTTTAAAAACACAACACGCCTCGCACACTCTCATCGAGAGAGAGAGAGGGAGAGAAAGAGAGAAAACGAACGGACCTGCGCAAAGCGTAATCTCTTATTATTTGATTCATGATCCCCAACGTAACAAGAAATTTTTATTGAAATTAGTCGACCCATTTCCTCAGGTAGTGGTAACATCAAAGTGTACACTTCTCTCCCTCTCTCTCTAAGTGGATATTTTGAAGTTGAACGGAGAGGTTCCTATAAACATTTAAATACTAGTTCAAGTAGAACAAAACTTTAAACATTTATTTATTGTTCAGTCCTTTAAAAAAAACCTTAACAAAAAGTATGATATTCCAATACAAACTGGAATGAGAGAAACGCAATCATATAAAAGAATTCGCATGTACTTAGTTTCGCACTTTTCGCTGAAATAGAGAGGAACTTCTATTTTTAGCACTCTTTCTAGAGCTCTTTATTTTATGTGGCCTTCTTAAAGAATTTAGACAAATTCTTATTTTGTTTAGATCGGCTATTGTACTCCACAGCAATCAGAGATTACATATTCTGTTTCTCTAACGATAGGGGGAGTTAACAGTATAGTGTTTTAAGTACACAAGTCCGGTGAGCACGTATAACGTTTGACTAAGTGACTATTTAAAGCAGTTAGTGACAGTATTGATAATGAAAATCTAACAAGTGTCTAGTATAAGTATAATTTTTAATGCACTTGCTTCTTAGGTTGCTAAGCTCAGATCTAAAAATAAGTATAAATATAATACCCTATAAAACCCGGGTGGTCTTAATTAGGTTACCCAGTGGGTTGCCATCCCTGGTTGTAAAACATGGGAAGATTAACTTCCTAGCGAACCCACATATTTAGAAAAGGAGAGAACTTATGCAAGAAATAATCCTCCTTCATTATTGCTCGGAAAATAAAGTGACTAAAATTTGCATCAAGACAGCCATGTAAATCTTCATCTCTTCTACGATAAACACTAGCAAAAATTGTATAGAAATGTATGAGCTTTTTGTCGAATTTTTAACTATTATTTTACCAGTGTTGAGGGAAAAAACAACAAAACAGAACGCAATATATCATGGCCTCTGTAAACGACAAATTATGTTGGAGTTCTTACGACACTGTGCAGAGGAGATAAACTCCATTGCATTCCACTTTTTACTCCATACATTACCGATTGATGCATCATTATCTTCTTAATTTTCTAAAGAAATTTGTCGCGTTAAGTTCATATGCACTGTTTTCATCTAAAGCCTTACAAATTGAAATACCGGAGTTACAGGATACGAGTGATATGATTAACGAGTTTAGGGTTTAACGTGTTCCTTCATGGCATTTTATGGGAATTATTATTATTAACAAATTTAAGCACACGCTGTAATAAACTTTACAAACCATCTATAAGATGTAGGTCATTGCAAATATTTCCCTTTTTCTACTGTAAGCCGTAAACAGAATGCTTAAATGTTATTTAAGCAATTGACGCATGCGTTTAGCAGTTAATGTTGTTGCAGTTTTTTTATATTTTTTTTGAAATCTGAAACACAAATCACAGCCAATCGGATATTGAAAAAGATATTTAAGGGCAGGCAAAACAACATGATTTGAATGGCAAGTGTACGAGTTTTTGACGAAACTCGTTATTGAAATGCAAAAATCAGAAAAAATATCATACTTATGTATTATGATTATTTTTATTGCTGTTGTTGCTATTGCTGTTCTTAAGCATTTGTTTATTTTGTTTCACGATTTGTATTCATTTCATTCAGTCTTGGGTGGTCCTTAACGAAAACACACTTGCATTCCAAATACAAATTTTTTTTTGCTCTACCAGATACCTATTTCTGCTGTTGCTATGGTTGTTGCAGAGTAAATCGACAGAGACATGGTTACACTTCCAGCCGATTTTTATACATACATATGTATGTATGTACACACAGACTATTTACAACAAGAAGTTTTATAATCAGCAAATAATGATCATGATCTCTGTCTTAGTAATGCCATTCATAACACAAACATCCAGACGTCTATACTCCCATTGCCTTCTCTGGTAACCATTAATATGAGCGGTGGTGCCTTTTAAGACAGTGAAAATCCAAAAATATTTTAAATTTTAGAAACAAAATAAATACACTTACGCAGTGGAAATTTTCGGACAATAATTCTTAGAATTTAACGTCTATACGAATCATAAATATCGGGGTTTCATTATAAGCGGTAATTTACATTATCTTTATAAAGAGGCTTATAGCGCCTACCAACAAGAAAGACTTTTAGGGTTATCCAAGTGAATTTGGAAAATAGAAGAATTTAACTTTAGATGGTTTTCGAAAATAAAATAAATATAAAGCTTTACCTTATCTTACATTTATTTCACTAAAAGATTTCCGATGTTTTCATGACGCTTATAAAAAGTTAAGCCGCTGCGCTTTTTAAATACGAGATATGTTGATAGCTTTAAAAGGTTTAAAATGCCGAAAGAAGACATATTATTTTCAGAATTAATTTTTTTTGCATTTCTATTTGTTGGGCTTTTTCATGTACAGTATTGGACAAAACATATGCACGAACTTGTACTTACTAACATATATCTTCATAACATACAAAAGCTCATTCGAACTTTATACTGTTTCATAAATTTATAACGGTAATACACTCCTTTTACTAAAAAAAGACAGAAACAAGGAAAAACAAATTTGTAACAGTAAAAATGCATGTATTTTTATGTTACAAAACAGCTATTTTGCATGCGCCAAAACAATAGCACGAAATAGTTAGATAGTTAAATTACCAACGACAAAATGCCTTCAATAACAAAAACGATCATTTCAACATTAGAGGAACAATTAGAGAAAATTTGAACGTCTTTATAATCGTACCGAATCTATCAAACTTTTTCCCTAGCCAACAATATTTTGTAATATTCTACAAAAAAGGCTAACAGTAACAGCCAATTAGAAGAAAATATAATTAATGATTATAATAGAGATGAATCAGTGATATTAATTGAAAACAAATTTGGAATTCAGCACAGCATTATCTACCATATTATAAGCCAATTCCGTTCATCGGGCTCATTGACAACGACACACAGAGGTAGTAGTCCCCTAAAAACCACCAAGCGAAACGACCAGGCGATACTCCGGTTAATAAAAGAAAGTATGTCTTTATACCAGGAAGGTCTATTACAAATCAATTAAAATTAAATGCTTCGATTAGGTGCATCCATACACGATCTGTAGACGATGGATTAGTATCATGTCGAAGTGCAAAAAGAGTATTAACTACTGCCAAAATAGATTGATCAGAATTGAAATTTGCAAAGGAGCAAGTAAACTTAGATATGCTTTGAATGGAAGACCGTATTCTTCTCTGTTGAATCTATTAAGTTTAATATGAGACATTGTTATGGATTTAGCATGTTAAGCTGAATAAAAAGAACAACGTATTAATCATCGGTATAACAAAGACACTGTAAAACACAAAGAAGGAAGAGTTTTAGTCTCGGAATGCATTTCTGACCATGGAATTGAGCAAATACACAAAATAAAGGGTATAATGAATTGATTAGTCTACACGGATATCCAGGAATACATACTGATACCGCATGCACAGGAGAAAATGTCACTTTATTGGAGACAGGGAACAATTCAAAATGTACAGATAAGTGATTGAAAGAATGCTTTGTAAGCAAATAAATCAACGTTATGAAATGTCTAGCTCAGTCGCTCAAAATAAACCGCTATAATTTCAGAAATAATGACGAATTTTATTGACTAGTGGAAAAAGCATTGAATGAAAATTCTGGTGAAACAACATGAGTCAATAACATGAATATGTAAAGACCTTTAAAAAAATAATGGCTATGCAACTAAATATTACTAAAATTAATATTTTAATTGAATTTATTAAAAACGTGTTTACAATTTATATTACTTCCGAATATTTTTGTTCATACCACAACACTCGATTCATTTTCGTTAATTTCAAATGTAACAACCAAAATCGGTACGGTACCACCGTTATATACGCAAGTGGTAACACTATTAACAGCACAGATAATGTAGTGCGTACATAACCAGCCTTGACACAAATTTAAAACGAAAAGAACAACATAAACTAAGAATTTTTAAAAGCAAAGCGACATACATCCACTTCCATTCACATCTATTCCACAACTAAACGAAATTTTTTATTATCTGCTCATTTTCGTTCGGTTGTATATATATACACTGTAGATAATTTTCAGCCAGATAAGACACAAAAGAGCTGCTGTTGATATTACAGGCAAGCGTTCGAGATCGAAAGATTTGCTGAGCGACGGGTGAACTCTATGAGTCCTTTTTCGTTTCACTTCCAATAGTCGTTTTCGAATGTTTAATTAGAGAAATGTTTGCCAAACGGTCGAAGGCGATGTTATTATCAAGCGGTATAGCAGGCCTATTATCCTGGACGGGCTAGAGTAGACTAACCTTGAAATCGTCTAATTAAGAGAGGTAAATGCTTTGTGGAATCCATATGCTCCCAAAAGCAGTGACGGGAAAAAATTATTAGTTGAGCTTGATCTTACATACATATAAAAATGAATGTGTGTTTACATATATGTATGTATGTTTGTTTGTTGGTTCCTTTGTTTGTTTGATTGTGCCTTATGGGCAGCTAGGCAGCTGAACCGATTTTATTAAAATTTATACAGAATATTTCTGTATGCTGGAAGGAACTATAGGCTATGAAAGCTTCAAAAATTCCAACTGGTCCGTGCCACTCCCACATAAAGTAAATATTTATTTGTCTATATCTTCAAAGTAACAGTAAGAGTCTCTAATTTTGGTCCAAGTAACTCCAGAACCCATTCGAACGATGCGTCAAAAAGTGGGAGGAATTAAACAAGTAGGCGTGGTAACTCCCATAAAAACTAATTATTGATTTTGGTATATCTTGAGAAAGGTTAAGGCAAAAGTTTCTGAACTTACAGTATGTTTTTGAAAGGAACAAATGATTCGATTTCGATCGTAAGGGAACAAAATGAGGAGGAGGATAAAAATCAGGGTTGGCAGCGCACTGGATAACCCAATTAAGCCCACCCGGGTTTGGGTTTTTTGTTTAAAGATTTTCGAAGTTTATTTACAACAAAAATAATTAAAAATTGGCTCAAAAAAGATAATTAACAATTTTATCAAAATAAAATTTGATGAAATCACTGCTTACCTCTGAGCCAATGTCCAAGTCCCTTCTCAGGAAAACGTCTCATATTTTGAGGCGATCCGCTTTGAAGCCGATTTTATATTTCTTCATAAGAAGTGATTTAGTGACATACGAATATACATCGAAACATAGTAAGAAAGTGCAATGTTTTTAGAATATGGCGCGTGCGTGCATTTGATCGTTTCTAACAATTGTTTGGCAAGCTTTGTCATGCAAAAGGAAAAGTTTATCTGTTTGTCTGTTTTTATATTTTCGCCGCTTTGCTCATAATGCATGGTTCAAACGAAGTATTGCAGTCTGGTTTGATCACACAATACCGTCTTGATCCCACTAAGAGTGCAAAATTGCATTATAAATACAAGAACAACATAATTGTACTAACAAACAAAAAATATTGTCGAAATGAACGAAGTTTGGAAGCATTATCAGCTAGTCGGTAATAAATCTATTCTTTATCTGACTATATATTCATTTTTTCTTAACTATATTGACACTGTAATGAAAATCTAAGATTTTACCGATTTTAAACAAATATCTGTGTGACCATCAGCTTAATTACCCGTGCCTAAGATGGCATTCATCTGGTTAAATTAAAAATTCAAGTGCGCCACACTTGTTGCTTAAAAGAAGGAATAGTAGTTAAAAACTTACACACAAATTTTGATTGCTGCCTAAAAGTGTTAAATTCTCCAGAATAATTTTTACTTCCAAATCATGTTTTCATGTCCGTTTAAATATTCATCTGTTTAAGTGCCTGTAAGACAAAAAGTCTGTCCATTCGATTTGTCTCTATGGACTGTCTTATAAAATTTTTCTGTTTAATGTTTCTTTAGTTGCTATTGAAATTCCTGGACGTCTCGTATTCCTAAAAGTATATAGTATGTATGTATGTATGTGTGTGTGCAGCTGTTTTGGTGGCACTAGTAAGTAAGTAGTTGGAGTTATATGCGCCATTCGTAAATTCGTTATCTAACGAGGTGTTTAGCATAAAATGATATGATAATCATAATTCCAGCCGCGACTTGTAAATTTGTTTAAAGCTCATGACCATAATAATGAAGTGTGTTTGGCTTTGAGCCTCAAACAACTTTACAATGAAAAAAAAAACTAAAATACCTTTTGTTGTCATTCTTTTTGAAAAAGAAATACAAAAATGCTAAAAGAGCTGATAGTGTACTTTGTACGAGAGTACATTGGGCTTAGTTTCACCATAACGTATTACCGCATAGACCTACAACGAAGCATTGCTGCACGATCCATGTTAAAGTTAAGCTTTTCGATCAGTTTCAATATCAGGCTTATTTCTCAATGGTTGTTGTTGTTTTTTGTTTTGTTTTTCTATTGTTACTTTTGTAGGTGAATAAATAAATGAATGAATGGATGGATGGTTAGATGGCGAAGGGTATACTTGAATGAATGGCCCAGGCAGTGCTATGTGCGAGTGAAATAAGTTGAAAAATTATGGGTTCACGTTTTTATTTGTCGTTTTCCATTCATTCATCCATTCAGTGTGTTTGGCTTTAAAATTTTCTATACGAGGTTGTACATGTGTAACTACTTTTTACCACTTCTTTTAAGTGAATTTTCTTTTTCTTTTACTGATTTTGTTTGCCGTTCTTCTCATTTTCAATTGTTATATGGCATTTGTTGTATTTACCCGTGTAGATCGTAATGATAGGTGTGCGTAATATTTTGGTCGTCATAAAAGGATGACCATTTGTTAACGTTTAAAGCGTTGTACGTTTTTTATTTCGATAACTGGTGTGGTGGCATTAATACCAGGTATTGTTAATACAATTCGTTAAAAAAAGAAGAAGATAATTGAAGACATAGAAACGTGCCTTTCTTTAGGTTAACATTTATCAATGGACAAAAAACAAATACAATAAATTTATAGTCGTAAATCTCTCAAAAGTGAGCCCTACAGTCGTTAAGAACACTGGTCTACAGCAAAAAACTAATTTAAAAAAATAGTTTTTTTTATAATTGTTTGGAAATGAAAGAAAAAAAATTTCCACTAATTTTGCAAGAAAAAAATGTGTTCGCTAATTTTGGTCAAAGTTATGTACCTGCATTTAATTTTGAATAAAATCAGCAATAGCCAACCGATTTTCATGATTTAAGGCTTATTTTATTCTCAACATTTTAAGCTTCAATTTAAATCTAAAATTTTCACTTTGAAAAATTTTTTATGACTTTTTGAATAAAAAAAATTGCTCTAATGTTGCGCAAAAAATATTTTCTCTCGCAGTTAAGTTGTGAATAACTCCGAAACAGTTGAAAATACACAAAAATAGAAAATTTTGTTCCTAAACGTTTGGTTGTATTTGCATCAAAATCGGTCAAGTCGTTTTCAAGTTATGATGAAATATATTGACATAACTACCATATTTTGGGCGAAAAATTTGCCACGTCCATAAAAAAAATTTGTGCCCGATGGAAAAAAACTGAAAACGGATTTGAATTCAGCGCATCAAAATCATTATACTTGATATAGTTTTATTTAAAGGCGAGAAATTTTTTTGTTTTTTTTTTTTTAGACCAGTGTAATTAGTGTAATAAAAATGATTTCTTTAACTTCGCTTTAAAGTATGATCAATTTATGCCATTTGATGCTTTTTAAATCGAGCGAAACAAAAAATATGTAGTCCAATAATAAATATTATCTCTTATGGGAGGTGCTACGCTCACTCGTCCGTTAAAGTGAAATGGAGTATTAACCAAAAATTCTCCTTTTACCCCTCTGTGCACAACTTATGAAAATCATACCATATT
The DNA here is from genome assembly GCA_023159175.1 of Wohlfahrtia magnifica. Taxonomy (NCBI): domain Eukaryota; kingdom Metazoa; phylum Arthropoda; class Insecta; order Diptera; family Sarcophagidae; genus Wohlfahrtia; species Wohlfahrtia magnifica. The sequence continues at coordinate 1,537,048 of JAKWBJ010000496.1, read as the reverse complement.
ACACTTTCGTTTGCTGGATCTAGCTGGGTTCCAAATTTTAACAAAAAAGTTTACGCGTGTTTGACGGACAAACAAACAAACTTACTTACTTATTCATAATACTTATAAATCGTTGTTTTTTGTAGAGGTTCATAACTTTGAAGTGACAACACTGGTTTATTTGACAACCGATTTAACAGCTGTTGCTTTCTGTTTGGTTTGGTTTTATAATTCATTATGGATGGCCTTATACCAGTGCAACGTTTGCATATTATTGAAATTTTTTATCAAAGTAATGGTTTTGTTTGTTAAACTTATCGTGCACTCCGATGAAGCCCATTTTTGGTTGAATGGGTACGATGTGAAATAATTCACAAGAATTTATCGGAACGCCATTACATCCACAGAAAATTATAGTTTAGTGCGCTTTCGTGTGATTTAAATACATTGGATTATTTTTTTTGGGTTATATAAAGTCACTTGTCTACGTTGATAATCTAGGGACAGTTGAACACCTGGAAATCAATATTCAAAGAGTAATTAACGAAATACAGCCGCATATGCTGTGAAGAGTTTGTGAAAATTTGCGTTTCAATTTTCGTCTTGTACGCGCCAGCTGTGGCGGCAACATGGCCGAAATCATATTTAAACATTAGTCATAAAATTTTCTATCCAACAAAGCCCCTTTCATTGATATTAAAAATAAGCAAATTTCTTTCTTTTATTATGTTTTAAACTTCTGCAACTGTAAACATACATCCGATTTATACATATGTACGAGTATATACATACCATATATACGTATATCGCGGTCTTATTTGCATTTTACATATTTATCTTTATGGATAATAAGAGCCAATAATAACTGTATATTTAAGTACAAAAACAAAAATAATAATTAAATTTTTTAAATTCAATCGGACAAAGCAAAATTTGAACTACAAATGCATTAACCGACTAATCAGTAATAATTTGCAAATGGTTTTTAATCTAGCACAGTCAGTAAGCATCTTAGAATGGAGTTCAGTATTGCTCATAATGTCACATTGAGCGGAACAAGGGTGTTTTGACCTTTGTTTGATGAACTCCCCTATTCAATTCCTTCCGAAGAAGCCCAATCACATAAGGTTCTGGACTCCGCGTATGTGTTTCTTTCTATAAGTTCGAAAGAATTACAGATCAACTAAAACTTTGCTATACGTGATGTCGTTGTATTGATAGAATTTGCGGTTGTTTACGGTACTCAGTTTCCCTGAACTAGCTGCACATTTTTTTTTCGAATATTGAAATAAGCGATTATGACCATTTTACTTAAAATTAAACAAATGTTGCTAACTTGTCCAAACCAGGCCCAAACCCTAACCTCTTCACATATGTATATATAATTCAAGGAATCTTAGTGAATCTGAGCCTTTTAGTAGAAGAGACGGTCTTGGTCATTTGAAGGTATAACACTAAAAATGGCAGTGCTAAGTAAGGAACATCACCAACACGCTTAAAAAGGAATCTCGCCACTACGATACGATAACATGGTAGCCTCATCATTTCACCTACTGAGCCTGAAATCGGAGAGAATAATGGACAGGACCATACGTCAACGACCTTTCGCACACGGAACAGCACGCACATTGCGTAATGGAATGTACGAATTCTTCGTGAAGTATCATGGCGTGCACAATTGGAATATCAAATGTTAGTGTATATGATCGAAGTCAGAGATCATCGAAATGAGGTGGAATGGCGATGGCGAACTTAATAATGGCCAATGGTAATATTGTATTCTAAAAAGGGAGGATAGATGGCTAGCATGGAAATCAATATCGGACAGTTTGATAGTGGACAGAAGATGAAGAATCTCTTTATCGGAAAAAAGTAGGATTCTACATCGTAGGTCAGTCACCCAAAGCATTCATTACAGATAGCAAAAAATTAGCTGTTGTACAACTTCCCAAAACTCTTGGAAACGCCTCCACAAAGTTCCGGCTTAAATTTTATTGAGTATTTATGGGAAGTGCTGGCACTTCGAATACAAAATACTTCGTGTACCAATAAGGAACAACTGAAAGCCGCGTTTCAGGAAGAATGGAGTCAGACAAGTCTTAATGTGTGAAAAAAATTAATTAAATCCATTCCAATGAAACTGTAAGCTGTGAAAAATTAAAAAGGATATGCAAGAAAATAATAATTTTCATTTTAAAATTAGATATAAGTGTCAGCCCGACTTTCAATCTGAGCTCGAATTTGGAGTTTCTCACCTTGGCTTGTCTTATAAAATTTTATTGTACAGGTAGAAATTTCTTTTTTGTTTGTTTTTATTGCTTAATTAGTTCTTCATTAAATGTAATTAAAAGATTTTCAAAAAGTGTACTTTTTCCATTAACGTGCTTCTACAGTTTTTGTAATGAGCTGCCCGACTTTCAATGTGAGCGACTGTGTATAAAAATAAGTTGTCCTATGTTCGTCATTTTATAACTCGAGACCACTAAACCGATTTACAAATCAGTACGTTCCTCGTAAAGGTGTACTTTCACTGACTGTTTTTATTTAACCTGGCGGTGCCATGCCCATATAAAATTTGAATTTATATGTCAATATGTTTAAAACGTTAATAGTAAAACTGTCTCAATTCGCCCTAAATTACTTGGCGGGTAATTTAAATCACCGGTAAAAAGATGGGCGGAATTGTATAAGTGGGAGGGGCACTTCCCATACGAAGTAAATACCGATTTTTGTATATCTAGAGAACGGTAATAGCGAAAGCTTTTTAATTTGGTTCAAATCACTTTCAGGCCAATATAAATCATCACTCAAAAAGGGGGCGGAATTGGATACGATGGAGTGGCACCTCCCATAATAAATAATAATAAATTCCAGTCCATCCTGAAAGGAGAATAGGATGCAATAAATTCCCTGAGCATTTATTCCCTCATACAAAGTAAATATTGATTTGTGTATATTTTTAGGACGGTAATAGTGGAAGGTTCTGAATTTGGTCTAAGTAGCTTCGTAGTCAATACACTTCATCAGTCGAAATATGGGCGAAATCGAATAAGTGGGTGTGACACTTCCATACAAAGTAAATATTGGTTTTTGTATATCTGGAGAACGATTAGAGTGGCAGTTTCTGAACTTGGTCTATTTGACTTGGTATTCAGTACAAATCATTAATTTTAAAGCGTGCCTTTAAATTTTTCTTATGAGGATTACCTTTTATATGTAGGTATACAACACAAAGGCTTACAGCATTACAGCAATGCGGGGAGGGTAACTCTTGTGTGTGTATAACTTTCTAATCAGTATTAAATTTTTCGATATTTCTGTACAGACAGAATAATCAAATTAACGATTGGATTTCTGAAATACTTTAATATCAAAGACAACAACCGCAACTTGCAAATGTTTCAATGTCGATTTTAGAATTCCAAAAAATATATTTGAAGACGTATGTTTTTAAATTAACGAAGTACAGTTTCGAATCAATGTGATAACACCCCTGAAATCGTAATATACATTGTCGAAAATATTTTCTATTTAGAAGAAATGTATGACATGTTTAGTTTAAAAATGCACAATTTTTGATTTGAGTTTGGCCAATGTTAAAACAAGTGAAACAATTTTAGATCAAAGTTAATTCCACATTGATTTTGGATTTAAGTTCTGTTTTCAAATACATCGTTCAAATTACAATTTCCCATCTTGGCTAGTTTTCATAGTTGTTTTTTTGTTGATTTTGCGTTGTTTTAGTTGTATTCCTGCTGTTTTTTCTCTGGGTGTAGCATAACTTTCAAATAATGTAGCTTCTCATCTGGTCTACCATATTTGAATAACGCTTTTGTATGGACTTTGTCCATTTATTTTTTATATTTTATTTTGCGACTCCTTCTTTCCAAGACGAAGACTTGCTCCCGCTCTCGCTGTCGTTCTCTAAGGGGTCTGCTGTGTGTGTGGCTTTTTTTCTTCGTCTTCTAAATATAGAAAAAGAAAATGTTTATTATTATTGCGAGTATTACAGTAGATTGTGTTTTCTCTATTAAGCGATAGTGTTGAAATTGGAGTAGAAAATTGATTTGTTTGATGTAAGCGCTCAATTAGTTATTTACGACTATACTATCCCACCTATACAATAATAAATATAATGAAATTTACAATAATAATGATGATAATGATAATGATGATTTAGACAAAGTGTTGATTAATATGCAAAATGCATTTACAAATATGGCAGTGGTTGAAATCTATTTTTAAAACTTTAAACGAGTACATGAGGCTTGACTTAAATGCTCTGCGTTAAAAATTATTTGTAAGCATTTCATAATTAATAAAAAAATGAGTGAATATGCAAATGTCAGTTAAGTTTTTGTATATTCGACAGTTTGTTTGTCTATTGCATTAAGGACGGAAATTAAATTGTCATTCTGTTTATTTAAAAGAAAATATGCGGCGGAAGAATGATGTTTGTATCATTTCATATGTAAATCTGCTTCGCCAGCGGTTTGGTTTTAAAACACCATAAAATGATAAAAGAAAATGCTCTTGTTGTCTCTGGTTGGCTAAATCAAAGCAATGTTTATGTTTTATAGTTGGAAGCACGAGGCAGTTTACGGACTTTCATTTCCACCCAGTACGAAACTTATATTTTTTTAGTTCAATTTGCTTAGTTTCAATCTTACTGTCATTAGTGTAAAGACAGTCAGTCAGGAGCTAAAAACTGTAAGCTAGTTGGAAGGATCATAAACGAATTTTAGAATTGAGTTAGATTTACTTCTTTTTGGTTTGGTTCTTTTTGGTTAAAGCTACCAATATGTTGATCACACTGGTCTACAGTCGAATTCAAATTAGTTTTCAGTTTTTTCCATTGGGTTCAAATTTTTTTTATGGGTGTGGCAACTTTTTCGCCCAAAATATGGGAGTTATATCAATATATGTCATCATAACTTCAAAACGACTTGACCGATTTTAATCCAAGTACCAGCAAATATTTAGAAATATAATTTCCTATAAATCACTTCAATACAATTTCACAACTAAGTTATGAATAACTCAGAAACTGTTGAAAATGTAAAAAAATGTTATTCAGGTGATCTATAGCAAATTTTATTCGTAAACTTTGCTGTTACTTGGATTAAAATCGGTCAAGTCGTTTTCAAGTTATAATGAAATATATTGATATAACTCCCATATTTTGGGCGAAAAAGTTGCCACGCCCATAAAAAAAAATTTGAGCCTGAAGGAAAAAAATTGGCAACGGATTTGAATTGAGCGCATCAAAATCAGTTTTATTTAAAGTCACGTTTTTTTTTTTGTTTCTTGTTGACCAGTGTTATTTTTATAACAGATGTAAAAACAGATTATAATATATACTACCACGGATGATTAAGTTAAATTGGATTTGCAAAAATGTTTTGAATATTGAAAAGAAAAAACCTACTTTATTCGCTGATCAGTCCAAATTCACTTTCAGTGCTAGCGGCCACCAATTTAAGACTTTACAGGGCTTAAGGACGTGTATGCATGGAAACTGCCAAATATATCGCATTGAATGTTACGAAATCTAGTCTAGTTTGGTTTGTTAACAAAAGTTTCTGAAATTAAACCATTTGGTTTCTAAAAACACGTAATAAGTGTTTTACGCTATATATATTGAGCTGGCGGTATGTATTCACACTGTGATTTGGACGTAATTTATTAAACACATTTCTCACGGAGCAAGAACTTTAATAATAAAAATCAACAATTTGCAAGCATTGTTCGTTTGTTAGTCATTTTGGTTGTTGCAACTAGGGAAATCGGAGGGTTATTATTCGACCGGTTTTAACCGATTTTTTGAATTTGTTGAAAACGGTTTTTACAAAATGACTATTTTTCGAAAATCGAATAAACCGGTTATTTTGACACGAATAATCGCTTAATTAATTAATATGTACAATCATTGTACGTTTCACTGTTGCCAGAATGATGTTTTTATCATATTTTTCAAGATTTTTTAACCAAAATAAGACGTGAAGATCTTTTCCATAAATGAAGATTTTTTTAAGAATTATTTTCGTCAGACGACTTGTTGAAATTTATAAAATGTATCTGGTAATGGCCTTCGGTTCAAATACCGATTTAAATTTGATTTCGAATCTGACAATACTTATATCATTCTATTCTGTCACCAAATTAAGTATATTATCTCCACTGAACAAAAAGAAACGATTTACTCTTGAGCAAAGTTGGGATTTATTGGAAATTTATTTCCAAAACAAAGACAAGTGATCCGAAATTGTAAAAACATAAAAAATGCAAAAAACATGTTTTCGGATAAAGCTAATTTTCATCTTGGTGGGTATGTTAATAGACAAAATTGCTGTATTTGGGGCTCAGAAAATCCAAATGTGGTCTTACAGAAGCCAATGCACGCATTACGAGTAACTGTTTAGTGCGACTTGTGGAGCGGAGGCATCATTGGCCCATATTTCTTTGAAAATGAGGACGGCGCAACCATTACGGTCAAAGTTGACACCTATCGTACCATGATAACCAATTTTTTGTGCCTTCTCTTCTTAGTATTGATGCGAATGATGTTTGGTTTCAACAGGATGCCACAATCGATTTATTTCGTCAAACGTTTGATGGCCGTTTAATTAGCCGAAATGGTGATGTCATTTGGTCGCCAAGAAGCTGCGATTTTACACCGTTGGACTATTTTCTGTGTTGCGCCGTTAAAGCCAAGTCTTATGTCGACAAACCAGAGACAATTGAGCATTTGAAAGCCAACATTCTTGGTGCCAATGCCAAGATACGACACCATACGCTAGAAAAAGTTGTCGATAATTGGTCCGAACAAATGGGGTACTGGACCAGCCGCGGCAGCCACATAAATGAAATAATATTTCATTTCTAGCCGGAACAACTCTACTTCACAACAAAAAAATAAAATTGAAAAAATTTCAATCCGTTTTTGTTTTATTGCATTTTTAAATTTAAGCCTTTTAATGGCGTACCCTATACTTATTAGCTTACATGCATGTCTTTTATTCTTACCAGCTTTTCAAAATAATAACGTATTGCAGAGAATTGCCATTTACAAATTTAAGAAGCATACATACTAGGGAGATCGATTATTCGATTTTTTTCAAAAACTGGTTTTCGAATAATTCGAAAGGTATAAATAAAAAAACCGTTTTTCGGTTAATAATTATTCAAGTAATCGGTTAACCGGTTCTTTTATTTAAATAAATAAAATTTTTAATTCTTGAAGAGCAGAGCTGATCCCGTCGTTTTAAAAGTAAGCAGGAGCTGACGGAGAGCTTAAAATTAAAGTGGTAATCAATACTAGCAATAATTCTAACTCGTCTCATAAAAGCTATGCCGAAACAGTGTGCAGAGGTCATAAAATAAAGGTTATTACACAAAGTACTGAAAGTTGCTTAAGTTTCGAACAGCTACTCAAGGACCAAATGTCATTTTTGTTGTTGTTTAACTTGGTAGAGAACGGAATAAAAGGTTTGTTATTATAGTTATAATATAGGTGCCTAAGATAACAAGAATTAAATACTTTGAATAAATCTATTTGTAATGTACAAGTCCTTAATTGCCTCGACAAGAAAAGTTGCTAAGGAGACACCGACGTTCAACCAAAAAGGCGTCGGTTTAATTGCAGGCCACATCATCTGATAATTTTCAGCGACATCACTTCAACATTGCTAGCGACTGGTTATGTGTATTTACGTTTTAAAAAACTTCACTAACAATTATACCTGCCGGTTTGAGCCGGCGTTTGTGGGTCGCTTCCAATGAGTCTAGTTGTTAATTCTCCATATAAAAAAATCAGTATTTATTTACAGAAGATGAGTAAAAATTATTGTTGCTCAAGTGTGCATATCTTTTTCGATCTACCTTGGTTTCACGTTCTTTGTGAGACGTTCAAGGTTGTCATATACACAGGGTGGGCAATTTGATGAAATGTCAAGAATTGAATTGTCAACCTTTGACACTTATTTAGTAAAAAGTTGGGAAATTTTAACAATGGAACGCTACACTCTTGAAAAAAGAATTTTAATTGTGAAAATTTTCTGTTCGAAAAATTGGACGAAAATAACGCATTTTTCAACAAAATCATCTTTAGTGATGAGGCCCATTTTCAATTAGGCGGTTATGTAAACAAACAAAATTGTCGCATATGGGGCTCACAAAATCCACAAACAGTCCTCGAAAAACCATTACATCCAAAAAAAGTAACCGTACGGTGGGGTTCGTAGTTAGGCGGCATCATCGGTCGACACGATATCAAACAATAATAAGCAATTTTTTGTGGCCACGATTGGCTAATGTTGACATCTGTGACCTTTGGTTTCAGCAGGACTGCCTAACAAGCCACACAGCCAGCCAAACAATTTTGTTATTGCATGAGATATTTCCCGGTCGCGTAATTTCTCGATTTGGCAATGTCAGTTGGCAGCCTCGTTCTTGGGATTTAACGCAGCGGGAGAGTTTTCTCTGGGGCCATTTGAACATTTGACACATTTGACACTCAGAAAGAAATAAAACTGAATTTGAAAAAAAAATTGTATTTAAGCCAATTTACTTCCTAACATCATATTTGCCCACCCTTTGCAAAAATAATAACTAAATTTATACAAATAGTTAAACGACGAGCATATTTGCAATAAAAAAGTATATACAAACGTACCAAAACTATACTTATTAAAATTAACCGGTTATTCGTGTTAAATCAACCGGTCGGTATTCGAATAATTAAGATTTTGAAAAAACCGTATTCGAAAAAACCAAAAAAACTAGTTAAAGCCGGTCGAATAATAACCGTCCGATCTCCCTAATCCATACTTAAAAATTTGGTACGCCTTTTTATTGCAACCTTAGTTTCGCGCTTTTGGTTTACCTAGTTCATCCGCTAATGTCGAAAGGATATTTCAAAACTTAATCTTAACAAAACAAAATACAGGAACAGATTAGACAACACGACATTGGAGCATATTTTATATACTCGAGATTATTATTTAGTAAATAGATGTTCGTGTTATAGTTTAAAAATAGATTCTTATATTTAACACAATATTATGTGATAGAATTATTAATCCTTTTATAAAATAAGTCATGCCATAATTTCAAAGTGTTGGTCTAAATCCGGAATAATATCAATATTGTACAAATATCGTTAATTTACTTATTATCATTAGTTTGATTACTAAAAGATTGTTTTTAATAATATAAGAAAAACGCAAACAAGAGTTGTATACATTTAATAACTTGTAAGTTTGAAATACCATTTTATTTTGTCGAAAATTTTAATTTTCAAATATTTTGTTTTCTGGACTTTTTCGATTATAAACATTAAACATTTAGGCATATGTATGAATATATTATTTTTTAAGGCATTTTGATGTATGTTTTTTGCAATACGATATAGTTTAACGATATGCTCGGATTGTGCTATTAAGTAAGTTTCTGTTGTGCAAGGATAACTTTTGACGATATATGAAGACAAAAAAAAGAAACTATCGGGAAACAACTTCATCTTGTATAATTTCACCAAGACTTGATCTCTATAGTATACAAATGTTAATGTTATTATTAAAAAATAGCTTGAATTAGATTTTTTTAAATGTGATTGTTTTTGTTAATTTTTATGTACTTACATACATACGAGTATGTATGAATTGTTATTTTTTTTTGTTAATAAATAATTTTTTTATTACTATAGTGTCCGCCAAATAAATTTTTTTTTAAAAATGCTATAAAAAAAACTACTGATTATTTTCTCAAATTTCTTTTTTTATTTGAAAATACAATCCTTCCGGTTAATAATGGAAAATAATTTCATTAAAATAGCTGCCTCGGCTTGCCATGCAGTAGCCTACACGATCGGTCCAATTTTTAAGCGCACTATCGTTTGTGTGCAGCTGTATTTCACCAATGGCTTCACGAATATTGTCCTTTAAAGCGTCAATTGCCTCTGGCTTGTTGGCGTAACATTTATCTTTGACGGCACCCCACAAATAATAGTCCAACGGTGTCAAATCGCAGCTCCGAGGTGGCCAAACGACATCAGCTCTGCGGCTGATAATGCGATCTTCAAAAACAGGGCGCAAAACATCGAGTGTAGCTCGGGCTGTGTGGCACATAGCGCCGTTCTGTTGAAACCAAATGTTGCTAATATCCTCCTCTTCAATTTTTGTGAACAAAAATTCGTTCAACATGGCTCGATAACGATCGCCATTGACTGTAACGGCCACTCCTTGCTCATTTTCAAATTATGCCTCTGGACCAAAATCCGCACCAAACAGTGACTCATCTTGGGTGTATCGGCTTTTCAATGTATGCGTGCGGTTTTTTGTGCCCCAAATGCGACAATTTTGCTTGTTTCCATACCCGCCAAGATCAAAATGAGCTTCATCTGAAAGGATATTTTTTTTTGGCAAAATCGGCATCTTCTGTAAGTCGATCGCAGGCCCACTTAGCGAAGCGCAAAAAGCGTATACACAACCGTATTCGTTCAGCGGAAGGATAAAACTAATTTTCTGTCAAATCAGATATGACCTAAGTGTTACCATTCACGATATAAGCACTAGTAAAAAAAAAACGTTAGATGGCGGACCCTATATATTAAAAAATGAATTTTTTTTCTAAAATCAAGATTTTTTTTTTCGAAAAACTAGGATTTTTCTTCGAAAAGTTCTGGCAACACTGGTATGTTTTTATTTTTTTTTATTGCAAATATGCTCATAATTTAAATAGTTTTCTAAATTTTAATTTTTTTAATATTTTAATTTTAATCTAAAATGTTAACTTAAAACGTTTTATGACGGTATATACAGCGTCTTATATGACAACCTTAAACGTCTCACAGTGAACGTCAAAAACATTGGTTGAACGAATAAGATATACACACTTGAACACTTGCTTTTCTTATTTTTGGTTATTGAATATTAAATTTTTATTTATGGAGATTGATGATCAGCTGTGCGATTGGCCCTTGGAAGTGTTTTAATAAATGTAAAGCGTTCTTGTTCTTGAAAATTTGAAACTTAAAAAATTACAATTGCACTTATTTACATACGTATCTACTACCAGAAAGTATTGAGTTGACAGGGTAAAAAGCTAATTGGTGTGAAAAGATTCAAACTGTTAAGTACATACACGAATAAATACAATTCTTTGTATACAGACGTCCTCTAAAGTGTGGAAATATAGGATAGCATAGATGTGTTAAGTGTCCTAAACTACTAACTTGCAAAGGCTCTTCGACATCAATGCTTATTAAAAACTTGACATATGTTCATAAGATTGAAGTAATTTTGCAGCAAGGAAAACTTGATTCAACAAGACGCCGGCAAGTAAAAGTGTTAGAAAATACTTTGTCGGAAATCAAGTACTAGGTGAACTATTAAGCGAGGGAATGTGAGTTAAAGGCATAAACAAGCCGAACGTTGTACTAGTATACTTACTCGTACTTGCTAAAAACTATAACATGGGACAAAATTTATCAATTTTTTTTTATAAAATAATAAGAATTGAAAAGAATTTTATTTTAATAAAACAACCAGTTAACGGGTTACTTGATTATTTTTAACCGAAAACCGGATTTTTAAAAATTGTAACTTTTCGAATTATATATTCGATCTCCCCAATTGCAACATTTTACGAATCTTTTTTACACTGAAAAAATGTACACTAAAAAACCAGGTTCCAGGTTTATTTACCTTAAATTGTTTGCTGTATAACTCATATGCATCTTAATTTTGGTACCATTTATATGTATATACCGGGTGCTTTTTGTAGAGGTATAAAACTGCACTTTTTTAACTGGCGACCATTTTTTCCAGTTGTCAAGTGTTTTTTGTTGAGTTCGGTTTAGCATTTCAACATGAATGGACTGAGGCCTGAACAATGCTTCCAAATGGCTAAATGAGCTCAAAACAAGATTGCAGTTGATCCCAATTTTCACAAGTGTTTTTTTTAGCGATTAAGTTCACTTTTGTTTGAATGGATACGTCAATAAACAAAACTGCCGTATTTGGAGTGATGATAATCCTCAAATGTATGCTGAGACACCGTTATATCTAGAAAAACCACCTGTGGAATCATTGGTCCGTACTTCTTTAAAAAAGATGCTGGTTAGAAAGTTACAGTCAATAGTGACCGGTATAAAGCCATTATTACTGACTTTTTCTTTCATCAACTGAACAACCATGATGTGCAGGAGCTGTGGTTTCAACAAGACGGCGCATCATGTCACACAGCTCGTGCTACAATTGATTTATTGAAGAATGTTTGGTAACCGCATAGTTTTACGTTTCGGACTCGTGAATTGGCCTCTAAGATCGTTCGATTTAACACCGCTTGACTAATTTCTGTGGGGATATGTGAAATCACTAGTCTACGCATATAATCCAGAAACGATTGGACACTAGGAGTGCCGATAGGTGGCCACAAAATGTTGGAAAAATCATCGAGCTCCAGATTAGACTACGTCCGAGCCAACCATCGCGGTCATATGCCAGAAGTCATTTTTAAATTAGTAAATTTCATGTCATTTTAAAAAATTCGTCTTTGTTTTATTTTATTTCAAAGTTATATTCATCTATAAAAAACACCCTTTATATAAAGAACTGTGATAGCAAGAATTCCTGATAACTTACAGCGAAGTTAATGAGAACCTGACCGTGTAAATGAACAGGAAGGGAAATTTTCAAACAAAGTAAAAGTACAAGGAATTGATGTATGGAATAGAGGTTTGCAAGAGTGCAAAATAGTTCGAAACTGAAAAAGCAATTCAAATAAAATTTCAGCTCAAAAATTAATATTGAAATTGAATCTCTTTAAACACTAAACATTTCAACCCTAAGATAGTGAATGAATGAATAATCGTAACAGATTAGCTATGAAATATTACAAAATAATTAAAGAAAAGTGTACTTCTGCAGACTGATGACTTGTGAAATCTGTAACTCTATTTAAATTTCAATCTTAATAAACCATTAACAAGCATTTCAAAAACAATGGCCCCTTTTATCTAGACGATATAAAAGACACCAACATGATGTTACACACCTGAGACCGGAACAAATAAAGAAGAAATTGTTACCCCTTTTACTTCTTGGCAATATTTTTAACATCATTTTTAATAACAGACCGACAGACGTAAAGTGAAATAAAGAGTCATCGTCATTCTCGTTAAGATTGAATATTTTCACTCAACCATTATGGCTTGTTTAATGGGTTATTTTGACATTTTGTTTAATAGAAAATGGCTTAAATAATGGCTATTTGCACGAAGATACTGTTATTGTTGCTCAACATCATTATCATAACGGCGAATTTGAATAGGTAAAATGAGAAATAACGGTTTAATAAAGAGTAATTTAGGTAAAAAGGGGAGAGAGAGAGAGAGGGAGAGTGTGTCAGAATGTAAGGGTAACAACCCTTTGCTTGTAAATAAAACAGACTGACAGATACACAAATGAAAGAACAAACGAACAGAAAGAGTAATTTTTGGCATTTTTTTAATTTCTTTTCATTAAACAGGATAAGGATGTACGAAAGGATTGCGTGTTTTTAAACTGTTAACTTTATTTTTGGTTTTTGTTGTTGTTTATTTTATTAAAAATTAAATTTCCTTTAAAGTTCAGACGTATTTGAATATTACAGAACAGAGAGAGGTGAGTATGGGTGTTACCGTATTTTAATTCTTTTTCAATCTAAATTGTTTCTTTCGATTTGCTTTATCAACATTTTATTTTAAGCTCATTATTAAAACATTTTTATACTCGTACCACATCACACAAAAAAGACTGTCAAATTGTTTTTTCGCTATTTTTCCAACCGTTTGTTCACTGTGTTATGTAGATAGACTCTGGCTCATGATGTGATGGACACTGGTCAACTCCATGTTTTCCCTTCTAATTGGTTATTTTTGTTTCAAGTCCTTGTTCCGTTCTTTTTTTTTTCGTTGTCTTCTTTATCATTTTGGAAGTCCACATGTGAATTTCTAATGTGTAGCTGTCACGTCATTAATGGACATTTGAAATGTGAATATTTTTGAAAAGAATATTTTTGTTGTTTTTTCACTCCAAATGTAGAGCGGATCGTGTTGTTCATTAGTGGACATTATAAATGCATGTAGACACATGTGTTTGTATCCTTTTTTACATTTTAGTCCTGTTTTATTTTTTATGTACTTCTTTTTTAACGTTTTATTTGTGTGTTTTACTAAAATGTTACTAAATAAATACTGATACCGATACTACATATTTATACGCAAGGACATTAACTAGAACAAGCAATTGCATGGCGGCTTTGTTCAAAAAGAAATTTCATTTTTTTGTGGAGCGTATTACTTTTATGTTCAGCAGCAATTAAGATAAAAATACTGAATGTTTAAAAGTATGTATATTGTACATACATTCGAAATAAGACCATACGTTTTATTAACAAAAGTTATTTATTTATTTTTAATTGAATAATTCAATTTGAGACCTTTTCTCAAGAATTTTTATTGAAATTCTATAGACTGGTCATGTTTTTAATATCAAAATCAGGTGAAATTTTTAAAGATTTCTGTAGATTAAAAATATAATTGCGGTTTCCATCTAAAAAATTAAAGAAGAATACCCCTCATCTTCCAGCTTACCTAAGGCGATGATGACAAGCATCAGACGAATAATCAGAAGAAAACGTTACCTACTGGGAAAAAAATAAAATGCGAAGTAAAGATCACCACTACTTGGCAAGGATAGAAATTATTTATTTTTTTGGGTCAATATCGGGTGTTTTTTTACAGTTACACAGAAACAAAGAAATACTTGTATTTTTATTGTTAATGAAACGAGCTTTGTTGGATAGAAAGTTTTATGACATTAATGTTGGAATATAGTTACGGCCATATGAACGCCATGCCTGCACGTACAAGTTCGTAATCTGGAATATCAATTTTCGCAAACTTTTTGCCGCATATGCAGCCGTAATTCGCCAATAACTCTACGAATGTTGATTTCAAGTTATTCAATTGTCTCTGATTTATTGACGTAGACAAGTGATTTTATCTAAACCCAAAGAATATGATCACACGATCTTTCTGGCCAATTAGTTAAGCCATTACGTGAAATTATTCGGTTATTAAAAGTTGCTTTGAATAAATTAATTGTAGCGCGCGCTGTGGCATATGGCTCCTCTCTGTTGGAACCACATGCTAGCAAATTAATGCCTGCAAATTAACGTTTTTTAAATAAGTTCGTAGATTGCAGTTAAAATAAAAATAAATTTGTGTTTGGTTTTAATTAATAATCAATAGTCATTTGTGTTCCACTGCTTGTAACCTTTTTACTAGCATATCTTTTCACCTAAAGATTTTCACACCTGTTTTGTGGCAAAGATCACACAGAGTTTATACAAAACTCTCTTCACAACATGAGTTCGATCACTACGTTTTCAACCTGAGTTATTCCACACTAAACTCTGAGTTTACATCAGTGATGCGCAAAAGTAAAAATATAGTTGTGTTAGTTAGATCATGGAAATTACTCTCTCAGAGAGAGTAAAGTTAACGTTTTAAAAATTCTTTTAAAAATCAACATACATCCGCTGCACATGTGCGTTTGTCGCTGTTTCAGTCGCATTCGTCGTTGTTTCATTGGCGACTAACAGCAAGAGCGTAAGAATACGTGTAAATTGATTTGGTTTATACCAAATAAACTAATTGCTGGCCGCATCGATGTGCTTATTATATGGCTGAGTAAGCAATACTTCGAAAGCTCTCGAACCTCTATATATATTTCAGATCGAGTCCATTTCTTTTCGTTAAGTTCTTATGTAGCGATCTGATCATAAACATATTGTTTGTTTCCTATTTGTTTCGTTGGCTGCTTACCTTTTAGTTGGAATTTATTTTTATTTGTAAACAAGCACTGAGTTGGTTTAGTGGCTTTTATTTATTTTTAGTAATGTAACAAATGACAGTGGCTCTCACACTTGATTTTCTTAACAATATGGACCATAGATTCCGCTAACCCGTAAAACGCACCAAACAGTAATTGGGATGTAATGATGTTTCGACAAAGGCTTGTGGATTCTAAGGCAGTGTTCCCAAATCAAAGTTATGAATCTCTAATGAAACACACGGTATGTAGTTAAAGCCATGACAGTTTTTTAAGATTTGAGTTGATTGAAGTCGAAATTGTTTTATAATTTTGAACACTACTCTAGAAGAATATTAATTTTTCTCCATTTGTTACGATGGATTTCACAAACAAACTAATGATATGCATTTTCTATCATCTTACCGATTTTGGGTATCGTTGGAGAAAAAGTATCAATTTACCTTTTTTTTTGCCACTTTTGAAAAATAAATTTTCGGCTTAACAGACTATAAATTTTATATTTCTTTCACCAGTTTTACAAAAATTTTGTTGAACTTATTTATTAAATAAAAATTAATTTTCTTTATTATTGAAAATGAAAAAAAGACTCAAATAATAACCAATATTTTGTGGTGATTTCAGTGGCCTTTGTAGACGTTTGTTCATTGTCTGTTGTTCTTTCCTTAAAAATTACGGAAAGAAATGTGTTTTCACTATGCGTGCGAGAATGTGTGTGAGCAGCATCCGCTTCCGTTTTAAACTTGTCGATGCGTTTTTTCGTTTATAATTTTTAATAAAATAATAAAAACAAAAACAAAAATTATAAAATTTGGCCCAGGCAATTTATCAAGATGACACGTGCCGGAATTAACGCCATAATGAATTGTAGGCAAGTGTCAAACATTTTTTTTATTAAAAAAAAATCAAGTAAAACACCAATTAGAGTATGAATCCCTTATATAAAATCTTAAAAAATAAAAAACAAAAAACATTTTATTTGCAAGTGGAAAATATAATATATAAAACGAACATATATATATATATATATATATATATATATATATATATATATATATATATATATATATATATATACATATATATATAAATATATATATATCTATATATACTATATATATATATATATATATATATAAATATATATATATATATATATAACTTTCGCTATGGCTTTATAAAAAAGTAATACCCACTTATCCAACCTCTCCCGTTTTTTGGCTGATGTGGATAGATGACAAAGCTTAAACTGTTACCGTTATTCATACATGCAAAATTACATATTTAGTATTTAATCTCGACAAGTTATTGAATGTTGATGTGTATCGTCCAAGAAGTTATTTAAACCAAATATAGAAACTTCTACCATTATCTTTCCCAAGATATACAAAAATCAATATCAATTTGTATGGGGGATGACACACCCACTCACCAAATTCGCCCACTTTTAAACTGATGATTAGTATTGACTGCTAATTAATTTAGACCAAATTAAGAGAACTTTACCAAACTGAGGAACGTTTACCGTTCTCAAGATAAACAATAATCAGTATTTACTTTGTATGGGAGGTACCATGTCCACTTGTTCAAATCCGCCTCCTTTTGGTTTGCCTGATGATTTGTATTAACTACGAAGTCATTTAGTCCAAATTCAGAATCTTCCACTTTTACCGTTCTCAAGATACACAAAAATCAATATTTAACTTGTATGGGAGGTATCATGCTGACTTCTCCTATCCCACCTATTTTTTAGTTGATTATTTGTGTTGAGTACTGACCTATTTGGCCCAAATTTAGAGTCGGTTGAGTGGTTATCGACTTATTAAATAAAGAACATGGGACAACTTATCTATGTATATATATTGGCGATTTTGAGCTTCATTATCGAACATAGGCCCCAATACCTACTTTGTGTATAAATTTGGTTGAAATCGGTCCATGTGTTTAAGCGTGATAAGGTGACATACGTAAGCCACAAAATGCCTCATTTTTTATATATGTATGTATACAGATAGAAAACTTATTTTCGAATACATTTGATATACTCGTAATGACTCAAGAATATTGATTATTTCTCCTGATAATGATAACAACTTTACTGCCATGTTCTCACGACTCTTTGATTCACTTTGTTTGCTATTTGAATTACTTATACGAATTACCCTGTTCAGATGTCATCTTATTAATTGCTTTTGGCAGTTCTCTTTCTTCCTCTTTTTGTTATTTTTGCTTATTATTGAATTGTGTAAATTTTACGTTAAATTCTTCTTGTTCTTCTTTTGTAATTTTTGTTAAATTATATGTAACCAATTAAGGGAAAAAATAAAGAAAAAAAGTATTTCAAAGCGATATGTAAAATGATTATTTTTTCAGTAAATGAACAGGCGAGAAAAAGGAAGTAAATAGAATCAGTGCAGCGTGCGGGTATCGTTTCATATCCTTTGTTTATGTTATTTTGGCTTAGTTTTTTTATGCATGACAACAGGTGATCAAAAAAAAAAAAAAAAAATCCGATAAAAATTAGACATCAAATTGATTTTTTTAGTAGTCCACAGGGTTATTGAATCAGTTACAATTTGAGTGATTCACTCTCAAAAGTTTATAGTGGAAATTATGAAATTTGGCTCACAATTGGGGCTTAAATTATGAATGCGAGATCGAATTACGAGAAAAACGTTGTCGCGTGAATTATGATTTAGAGGCTTAAATATGAAGAAAAGTTAAAATTAAACAGTTAATATTAATACTTGCAATTGATTCTGGTTTTATATTAAAGCTGCTTTTATATCACTCGGTATAGAATTGCTCATTGATACGATAAGCTACCGCAGCCTACCTAGCAATGTTTTAATTCTTTTTAACAAACATTTTTATATTTTTTGCCTTTACAACTTCGAGCGTTGTGTCGACTAGAGTAAAAAGTCGCTATTACAACCCTAGTTCTGATAAGTCCTCTTTGTGTTGGCGACCAGTCCGAAGTCATTTGGGACTTATAATGGTAGCAGCATTTATGCTATTAAATCTGACCAGAGGCTTAATTCTGGAGTTAAAGTCTAGGTCCCTGCCCGATTATTGTGAAGCCCCCTTGTGGGAGCGATGTGATTTATACCCGAATTGCGGGGCGAGCTTTTTCTAGGTGTTATGTTACACACTTAACTGGGTGCCGTGGCCAATAGATAGGTAGGATCGGTCCTCAAAATCATGAGGAGTTTAGATAGTCTCCTCAATCTTGTCCAACTAACATGTCTTTGAATTTGGCGTTGGTAAACTCATTGCTTTTATTCGTGCCTTGAGCACCGTGGGGTATGCCAGCGTGGTGATACTCACGTTAAACTTTGGACTTACTTGTCTCCCTTATTTCATAGCAAATAGATTTTTAATTTCATTCGCACCAAGTGGTCAATTTTTATAAATATGTCGGTGCTTTGCCGAACAATTGCGAATCGCGATCGTACACGTTGGTCCAGTTGCTAAGATAATTTTTTTTTTTAATCAAAATTCAAATTTATGTCCAATATTTCTAGTGGCCTAGTCTATGGAAATGTGCAAATCTTCAAAAAACTATTTGCACGCAGAAGCCTAATTCATATTGAGTATTGACAACTGCTTAGACAATTCAATGCATGACAAAGATGCAATTAAATATACCAGTTGGAAAACTGGCATTGACATATTTTTTTCTCCGTCACTCCTCTAGGAAGCATATTAGCTTTCCACAAAGCATCCATTACTTTGTTTCAGTTTCAGTAATCAAGATGTGGTGATTCTTACTTAGCATGGTAATTTTTTTCCAGCAGGTGCCGCACAGTGTGTCGATCCGATAGAGCGAATGGACACAAATAGAAGAATGAAATTTCGTCGTGCCAATTATTATGGCTAAGTATAGCTATATGCAAAATTTTAACAAAATAAGACGACGGGCACGCCAAGCGCCCATATATATTTAAATCAAACAAAGCCTTTCTTAAGATAATTTCTTATATTTAAGTTCTTTAATAAAAATTGTTAGCGATATATGTATGTAAATAAATAAATTCCAAATAACAAGTTTTTAATTTTAAAGATTTTGCAAAAAAAAGGAACCATATATACTTATTTAAAGATGTACTGTAATCTGGCGAAAATTCGATGTTGTACTTCAAATTTGAAATTTGAATAATACATAATTTAAATTAGTTTTAGGTTAATATATCATATACGAGTATAAATTGATAATTCAAATTATTATTATTAATTTTTTTTTTGCCTTAAGATACTTCAAATTAATAAAATTTATGAAAAATTCTCTAAATTATAAATTTTAAAAATTTCCAAATATTTTAAGTTGTAGGACAAAGTTGTTGTTGTTGTTGTTGTTTTTTATGGTATATGTTATATAATTTCAAGAAAATAAATAAAAAAATTTGTAGTTTTCATATTATATTTTTTATATATGTATGTATATATATTTAATAATTTTTTTTAAATACTGCTTTAAAGTTTAATAAATTTATGCTTTTCATTTAAATAAGTGCGGTTTTCAAAGCAGTATAAAAAAACAATTAACAAAATTTAAAACTTTTTTCTGTTTTGTTCATAATATTGTTAAGTAACTAAAAAACCAAACTTTTAGAAATGTCTTAAATAAATAGAGTTGTTAGAGCTATTTTTCAGAAGCACTTAAAATGCATTGTTTACATAGTATTTTTTATTATAAATTAGTTGAGCTTAGCGCGACAATAGCGAGAAGTAGCCGAAAAAAATGTTCAGTATTTTATTCAGCGGATTATTACCTTTCAAAAAATATATAATTTATTAAAATCCGTGATGAGCGATTTTTTCATTTTTGTCTATGAGACAAAACACTGAATGTCGGTTATTTGCCGAGCAACTGCAAACTGTGTTCGCTTTGTTAACCGCAATCGTGCATGTTGGTATCATTGCTAAGATAAATATTTTTTTTGCCAAAATTCAAATTCAAAGTATCCTAATACATGGAAATTTCCAAACCTTCAATTTATAATTGATTAGAAATTCCGATTCATGATAAAATTGCAATTAAAGACACCAGTTGGAAAACTAGCATTGATATATGGTCAGTCTGTATTCGTATGATTAGATAAAGCTTTCCTATTTGCGTCTCAGTAAGAAACTTTCCTTTGAAAAAACAATGCCGAATATACACTTTTTTATGCTTCTATTAGTAATTTAAATTGCAAAATGGTATTTAAGCTTAGACCAGAAATCAAAATAATGCGTGTGGATGAAGCTAAACAATGATTATTTAATCGACTCATGCTTGAATTTAAAAAATGTTATTTTTAATCCCTGATAAATTCACTCACTACAATGTGTTTTTAACATGTCAACATAACAGTTCATTTAATTTACTCGTATACTCGTGTTATGATTTATGGCCTCCATTATTATTATTATTTGACATTAGAAAAGTTATCATCACTTTACTGACTCGTATACCACAATGCATTGTAAACATGACTAAGAGTAATAGTCAGAAGAAATAAATAAAAAATAAAAAAACAGAAATTATTTTTTATGACCAATATTTTATGGTTAAATTAAGTATCGCTGAGATATACTCTTACTGTGGTATTCATACTCTTGTAGTTGTGTAAATACGAGTACGTTTCATTAAACTTTTATTAGAACAACAATTAAATCATCAATCTTTTTCTAAATATTTCTATATGCCCCGATACCATATTGCTTGTACTCGTATTGTGTCGTGCTATTAAGCCAGTCCCAGTTCCACCTCCCCCTATTCTTCTGCTGACAGTTAATGACTCTTATCAATAATGGTTACTAAAGCAAAAAAAAACGAACTAAAATGGCTGACATTTTAGTTCTACTACTCTTTACTTGTATTTAATCATTTAATCTAAACTAAATATGTTTTGTGTGTGTATGTGTGCGGGTAATGCGAGTAGATGGTGTCCCATATCTATTGGTAGCCGTATTAAGTTAAACAATGATTTTATCAATGTTTTTACTCGTTACGTTTGCTGTTGTTGGTATTTTTGTTTTTAAAGTGAGTTTATGGTTTTATTTTTCCTTTTGGCCAAGTTTTGTATATACCCCGCCTTAAATAGGGTCTGAGTTTGTATAGGTAAATTCAACCCTTTCGTGTTTTGTTTTCTCATTTAACATGCCATGTCAATTTATGTGTTTTTTCTTTTAGCCGTTGTTATTGTATGTAATACAACAACAACAAGAACATGAAAGAAAAAGTAGAATTTAAATGTTTGAACATGAAAAATATTGTTTTTCAAGAAATTATGGTTTCCTTTTTGTAGTTTTTTTCATACTTTTTTTTAACAAGATTCTGTTTTACCGATATGTTGCATGTTGCATGAGTAGTATGTGGCAGGTTGTATGGTGTATAGTAAACAGGTGATAATAGAGGGTTTGGTTTGTTATTTTTTTGCTTCTGGTATTTTATCAGGTCACGCAAACTTTTTAACATTACATTTCATCCTTTGAAAAGGAACTAAAAACAATATTTTTAATATTTAAAATTTTCTGAAGTCCTTGCAACAAAATCAAACTAATTTTTATAATTTTTAACCAGAGCAGACCTCTTTCTCCTGTTTGGAAAGAGTCATTTATTATCTTTTTGTATAAGTCAGGTTGCATGAGCTTTAGGGTCATTACTAAATGTAGTGCTATTTGCAGACTTATGGATATATTTATCTCGGAGTAGCTTTCTTTTAAAACACATTATTTATATCGCCATTCTATCGTGCATTGACGTAATTTATTCGTTAAACCTTTGATCGAGTTAATGGTAGAGTTTTGCATTATAAACCTAAAATTAATAGGTGTTCTCTCTATCTTAAGACTGGAGTAGTACTAGTTCGGAATGATAATGAAGCACAAATTCGTCTTCTTTTTTATAGATAAATATATAGACTTATCGATAAATTGCCCTATGTTTGTCATTTTATAACTCGAGAAGCACTCAAAAGAGAGCCACTCCAAATTTTGTCCAAATAGGTTCGGAGTCAATACAAATCATCAGTTAAAAATTGGGGAGAATCAGATAAGTCAATAATACAAATCATTAGTTTTACAGTGAGCGGAATCAGATCAGTGGGCGTGGCATCTCTCATATTTACTATATAAGTATTCATTTTTGTATATCTTGAGAATGGTAATTGTAGAAGTTTCTAAATTTAAGAAATTTCTTGGTCAATCATCACATCATCAGTCAATAAATAGATGAGATTGAATTAGAGGGAGTGGCACCTCTCATTCATACTAAATATGTAACAGTTCAAACTTCGTTATCTATCCACATCAGGTAAAATGCGGAATAGATTTTGCTTAAGCGGGTATTATTTTTTCATAAAGGGGTAACGAATCGCACTTGGTAAAAGTTATCTAAATATACATACATATGTAATAATGAATCTGTTTTTGAATGTAGGTGTGTATGTTATTTCATATACAGCTAAAAGGCTGAACCTTTTAGCCTTGAGGCGAGAAAAAGATGAAATATAGGAAATGAGTAAAAAATTATATTTGAGGTAGTAATGAAGATAGGGATCTCAAAGCAATGAGTGGCTTAGCTAGTTATTCTATATACTTTAAGTAATAATCATGGGCAAACTGTTTTGTTTCGGAAGTGTTGGTTAGTTTTTGCAAATGAAATTGTTTGAAATTGTTTCTGTTCTGTTGTGGGTGTGTTGCTGGACATAAAGCTATCATCTTTCCACTTTGTTATGATGATGATGAATGCGATTCGATCTTTACTTGGTTATGCCAATTACCAAGGACTTTGTCCTTTTTTACGAAACAGTTGAAATCCCCACCTTTTACCTGCTTTTCAAACTACAAAAGAGAACGCAAAGTCCATTCTGTTGAATAGTTTCTTGCAGATTTTAACATAAATTAGTGTTATCGGAAAGTATACCACCACTGGACCTGAAGCAGTGCATTTCGTGTCTGTCAATCTTGTTGAGTAGTTGCTAATGTAATGCTAATCCATAAAAACGGTGAAGCTATTACTAAAAAAACTTCAGCACAATTTAAGATTATCGAGAGTATGATTAAATACAACCTTATGCGATATCTCTCTATCTCTTTATTCCATATCCCCTATATGTTAAAGTTCATGGCGCTATCTCCATACCGTTCTATCATTTGCCATATTAATTTCCTGGCTGAGAGTTGTTCCAATCAATGGTCTAAGTTGTCGCTCTTCTTCTCGTACCCTCAACATTTCCATCAATCATTAGTTTTTCCATGATGCCATCCAGTCTGGCAATGTGCCAAAAAAAAACACATTTTCCAGAAATTCTGATATTAGTTGGTCAACGCATTCGCCAGATTTTTCAGCAGCTGTCTATTTCATTGTGGTTATTTGGAGGAGCGAGTGAACAAGCCCGTGACAATACTTGAACTCAAGGCCAACACTGTTGCTGAAATTCGAGCGCTACATCTGCAAATTTGGAAAGATGCTATGGAAAATTCTCCAAAACGAGCCCATCATTGCAAAAATGAAAAGGGGGTTCATTTAGTTGCCATTATTTTCCATACTTATATAAACGAAAAAGATTTTAAATTTTTCGCTGAGCCTTTATTAGCAATATGTACTACATTTTATTTCTCTATATTATTGTACATAGAGCTTAGAAATTTCATTTGGAATCAATTCGAATATAACTTCTTCTTAATCCTTAATATACCTGTTTCCATTCATGCATACACATGAATATGAGTAAATTCTTAAAAAAAAAAACAATAAATTGCCTGCGTCAGAGTTTATGATTAGACTGCTGCTATTGTACTGTATGTCGTTGTGTTATCGCTCTTAACATGAGTCGAACAAGGTGGTACGCGTGTTTAAGTCATAAATTCCATTAAATTAAAGGCAAAAATTTCCATAATATTCATTCTAGATAACATTTCTCTCCATATTTTTTATATTTTAATTTTGTATCCAGGTATTTAGTCAGATAATGTCGTAAATACCATAAGTTGTGTTATTTTTTATTCTGTTCTTGGCCATATTGTTTTATTTGGTCTGATTAAATATACAGTGCTGGACAATTCAATGGGAACTTTTTTAAAATTTTCTTTGTTAGAAGTCGAAAATAAAAACAATTTCAGATGAAACTTAAAAATTATTAAGGGATTTTATTTCATACATTCTGTTTGATGTATTGACAAACAAAACAAACTACATAAAACTAACATTTTTCTAAAATTATAAAGAAAAGTAAAAGTATACAATTTTGATGTCTTGACAAAACAATGGAAACATTTAAACTTCTGCACGAAAAATTACTAAAGCAAACTTGATTGATGAGAAGACGAAGCAAAATGCGTAATAATGTACCGTTATCTTTTGAATTACTTTTTAGACAGCTTCAGTTAAATGGTTTAAACTCAAGAATCTTGTATACATAATTAGTAAAAATGGGGTTTAATTCATATGGGTTTAATTCATATTATTAAGGATACAATGAGTGGAATCGGATACAGATTTTTTTAAACGACATAATGTATCCATATGCTGAGGAGAATATGTTACTAATTTGGAGATTTTAGCATGACAATGATCCAAAACAAACCTCAAGGGTTGTAACCGATTGGTTATAATCCAATGAGGTGCATGTTTTGAAGTGGCCTGCCCAATCCGCAGATCTCAATCCCATAGAAAATCTACGAGAAATTGTAGATCACAAAATAAGATACCGTAATTATACATAAAAGGATTTATCTGATGTAGCTTTAAGTGAATGACAAAAAGTACCAAAGAAAGCAAGTGACAAGTTAATTGGGTCAATGCATCGTCGCTGTGATGCAGTTATCAAAAATAAAAGATACCCACCAAAATAGTAATAATTGATAATAAGCCAAAGATCTCTATTGAAGTAAAATTTAAGTTTACATTGTTTTGTCAAGACCTCAAAATTGAGTACTTTTGCTTCTCATTACAACTTTAGAACAATATTATTTTTATGTAATTTTTTTGTTTGTTAATACATCAAACAGAATATATGAAATAAAATTCGTAAATAATTTTTTTGTTTTTCGACTTCTGACAAAGAAAAAGTAAATTTTTAAAAAAGTTCCCATTGAATTGTCCGGCACTGTATGTATGTACTCGTATTATTAATATTTGCATTTTATTTATTCATTTATTTGGTTACGCTTATTTGTTAAATTATTCAGAATTATTATCAATAATAATAATTAACCAAATGTATTTCATTTATTTGTATATCTTTTTTATAGAAAAATATGGTTAAACTCTATTAATATAATAATTAAGTGATAAAATTATTGTTGATTATAAATTGGAAATAAAATCAATACAAGGGAAATACATAATTTTCGCCAATATTAACATTTTGTTAAACATTCTTTGTGAATTACTAATACCCATAATGATTTTATGTCCTTTAATATTTAGACATTCTTATCAAATTTTGCTTAGTAATTACGTAAATATGGGTATAATGTCATTAATTACTATCTACACATATTGAAGAATATATGCTTAGATATTGTGGGTTAAAAATGTTTATCTTTTTTCATTATCATTAGCATCATACCGAACAGGCACTTTTGCAGGACGCAGCGACCCATGGGATCTATTGTGCTACTTTCCGATCTATAGTTTGTTCAGCAGATCTGCTGCCATGCTAATAAATACCAGCAGATCTGAAACCATAATGTGGATATGTTAGCCAGTTAGACCCTATGTCTACCTAAACATTTCTATCTCAACCTACCAAGAACCACACATTCACACAATATGGTTTCCGCTGTCTCTGATGCCTGTGAGAGAACAGTCTACAAACCTTCACATCTTTGACCGCAATCTTCTTTAGATGCGCTCTTAGTCCACAGTGGCCGGTTAAAAACAGCTTTGGGAGTTTTATGTCCGGACTGCCATACTTGAGAATCTTAGAACGAAGCCCGAATTGCGGACTGATCGTCGCCATAGAGTGGCGAAGTCCCCTTTGAACATTCTAATGTTCCAATCATCTGGAAATTTCTGGTGTTTCACAGAAAGGTTTTGGACTAGTATAGGTGGTCACGGAACCTTTTCTAGCCAATGCATCCGCTGTTTCATTACCATCTATCCAACAGTTTCCAGGTATCCAAAACAACTCGACTTTAATTCAAAGCGAAAGCAGCTTGGCTGTCAGAGAATATATTAATGGTCTTACCCTTGAGCCCACTGTCTAGGTTAATCTCCGCATTTATGGCAATGATCGTGATCTCAGTCTCGAAGACACTTAGCGATCTCCTTAGTACGATCGACAACTCTCGGCTGGGTCCATGCACACCATCACCGACACAGTCATCCATTTTGGAGTCTTCGGTATACCAGTTTAGATCAAACTCACTCCGAACTAAGGACCGGTCCGGAAACTCAAACCTGAACTTCCTGAAAAGCACAGATCCGAAGATATGTCATCCAGGATCGAAAATGGTTCTCCATTTATAGAATAGACAGACTTTCCGACGCATTTCTCATCACGTAAATGTAAAGTAATGTTTTCCAGTTTTGGGTGAAAAAATATCAAAACAGAACGAATATTTCATGAGATCTGGAAATAGAAAATTTTCTTCACCACGTATGTGTTGATATTATATTCTCGCCTAACGGTCTTACGACATGGTGTAATGGAGATGGACTCTATTGCATTTCATACTCCATACATCCCCGATTATCTAAAAAAATTTGCCGCATTGATCTCAGTTGACTATTTTCATTCACAGCCCTGCAAATTAAAATATCGGATTTATAAAGAACAAGTCATATTATTAACTAGATTAGGGAAATTACAGAAATGGAACTCAACCTGCAAGCTGGGTGAATTACAAATATCCATATTACAATAGCTAAAATCCGGCGTGCTACGCTACTCCCATCTTAATTATTACCTTCAATATTATTTTAGTTACATTTCTTACCTTTTTTCACCTTTTGCGCTCTTCCGGTCCAAATTCAAACATTTAAGATAGCTCACAGTTCCTTTCAGAAAGACATTGTAGACTCTGTCGTTTAGCTGTATACAGTCTTCAAACAAACACACGATCATTTTCGTATATAAAATACATATATATGGAGATAGCTTTTATCTAGTCTGCTTTTTTGAGTACACGCTTATTGGCTACGGTGGATAGATGTCGCTGCTTTAATTGTTGCCGAATGAATGTTAGGCGTACTCTTACTTATCTAATTCACTCAGTTACTGGGTGATGATATGTATTGTTTACGACTTTGTTTGAAAGTAATTTAGAATCTTCTGCTATTACTGTTCTCAAATATACAAAATCAATATTTACTTTATATGGGAGGTACCATGGCTATTTGTCTAATTCCGCCCAATTTTTGCCTTATAATTTGCAGCGACTATATAAGTTATTCAGACCAAACTGAGAAGCTTTTGCTTTAACCGTTCTCAAGGTATGCTGAAATCAACATTTAGTTTCTACAGGAGGTACCACGACAACTTCTCGAATTCATCCCACTTCTCCCACTTGACTGATGATTTGTATTGACCATTAAGGCATTTTCACCAAATACTGCAAAATATAAAAATTTGTTTATGATATCGAAACGAATAATTAAAAATAATTAAAATTAAAAATGTTTTCAATTACAAATACTGTAACTATTGATTTAACAGTTCTTAAGATATAAAGAAGTCAATATTTAGTTTATATGGAAGGAACCACGAGCAGTTTTTGACTGATGATTTGTATTGATTTTAAAGTTATTCAGACCAAATTTAGAAATTTAACCGTTCTCATTCTAAAATCAACATTTACTTTGTAACTTGTACAATTCAGCCCACTTTTTTACTGATGATTTGTTTTGGCCATGAAGTCACTTGTACCAAATATTGAAACTTAAGCTTTAATCGTTCTCAAGACTTAGTTTGTATGGGAGGTACCACGCTCACTTGTGTAATTCTTCACAGTTTTAACTGATGATTTGTAATGACTATGAATTTAATCAGACTAAATTTTGAAACATTAGCTGTTACTGTTCTCACGATACACATAAGGTGCTTCAAAATGATAAGGTCATCCTAATATATACTCAATTCATCCAAACTATAAAATGTTATGAATGGTCACCTTAATCAAAAAATTCTACGTTCAAATAAGTGAATAATAAGCCGATTTTGCTCTTAGAGATGTACCGTTATATTATGTTTATTTAAATTTATGTAAATAAGTGAAAAATTCAATGCGTCAAAATGATAAGGTCAGTGATTAATAAGCAATTAATCTAATCAGAAGGTATCACAATTGTTAATTTTTTTTCTAATAATTTATAATTTAAATAATATGTGCGCGATATGGGTCGCGGGAAACCTTTGTCACCTTATGAACAAGGACAAATTGTGGCACTTCATGAGCAGGTATTGATTATGCGTGGAATGGCGAAAAAACTGGGACGATCTTTGTGTGTTGTGCATAATTTTCTCAAAAACAGCGAAAATTATTGAAAGTTAAAAAAACACGGGTCGTCCAAAGGTCCTGACTGCACAATATTAAAGTACTTGATTGGTCACCACGTTCCCCCGGCTTAATTTGTGGGGACTGCTTGTGCGTAATGTTTATGCATACAACAAACAGTACGAAAAAAAGATGTATTAAAAGTGACAATCTGCAACAGCTGGCGCGAAATCCCCTCCAACGTTCTGGACAATTTAGTAAGTGCGATGCCATCCCTTATTTTTAAGGCAATAGGAGAAAATGGGAACTGCATAAATTAAATATAATTGATTAATGCTTAGTTTAAATAAAAGTTTGGATAAATGAATCACTGACCTTATCATTTTGACGCATTGTATTTTGAACATATATACATAAATTTAAATAAACATAATATAATGGTACATCTCTAAAATCAAAAAAATCATTTATTTGAACGTAGAATTTTTTTTAATAAGGTGACCATACGTAACATATTATAGTTTGCATGAATTGAGCAAATATTAAGGTGACCTTATCATTTTCAAGCACACCTTGGTATATCAAAATCGATATTTACATAGTGTGGAAGGTACACGCCTACTAATACTTTGACTGCTGATTTGTGTTTGTGTGTCTTACTCTTAATAAATCAAAAAATATCCGAACCAAAGAGTAGCGTTAAAGTTAAATATTTGCCAAATTTCGTAAATGTGGAATTGTGTACCAACAAAATGAAAAGAGCAGCTAAAGAACATAACTTGCTCACAGAAGCTTGTCATAAATATGTTCTACCGATGGCTTGCGCGATTCAAAAGTTATTATTTTGATACGAATAGAAAGACCTGCAGATTAGCCGAAACTGTTCGAAGAGTTAATGTTCGAAATGTTGCTCAAAAGCCATAAAAATTTATTGCGGCATCCAATTGTTACTAGCGACGAAGTATAGATCCATTACGACAACCTGAAGTATAAGCTTTGGGTTAAAAATTACCTGAAATATTCGACCAGACTTAAAGCCGTTATATTCCATCATGGCAGATTTAAAACCAGTTAAAACTATAAAATAGTGATTCGAAAGTTTTGTCTTACCCACCTTATAGTACACACCTTGTCCGTCTGACTAACATTTGTTTCGAACGGAATACATTTCACTTAAAAACTGAGTATACGACTTTGATTTGATTTGAGCAGTCTTTTGTCACGTAGTCCACATGTTAAAAAAAAGATAAGAGAGTTTACAGCTAACGTTTATCAATATTTTAAACCAATGTTTCACAAAAACGTCCCGTTTCTTAAGCTATACACCCGATAAAAACTCAGTAATAAACATTTGAAGAAATCATTACCTTTATTCTGTACTTCGAAAAAGAAGTAACCAAAATGGAATAAAGTCCATATCTACACATCGAAGAAAAAAATAACCAATTTTGGTTAAAAATAATCAAAACGGCAACACTGATAAGATTACAAAAAGTTGAAAAAAAAAAAAACACTTTTAAGTGCATTTATTGTTGAAAAAACAAGAAGAACCAAATTGGCAGGGTTAAATGCAACGATCCACAAGTAAAAAGTGATCTCTTTCGAAGTTTTACATTCCACGGATTTGCTATATATCTACTAATTTTTGTGATCAATGTTGTTTTAGTGAACAACGACACAGCTGTTAGGCTAAAATTGAAGAAACTCGTTTTCGGCTTGTACATTTGAGGGTTAATTTATTTAATATACATACATATGTTTTAGTTGCCCTAAAAGACATAATCGTTATATAAATTATAATTTTTTTTTTTTTTAAATTTATTTATTTGTTTTTACATCGTCTATCCGCAATTTGTTTTAAGTTCCCTTAGATTATGATGAGCATTCCCAATGAAATCATTATTTCGTTACTTTTTTTGCAAAAATATAAATTTACCATAAATCAAAGACGGGATGAATGCAAAATATCTTAAGAAATAGAAAAATGGAAAAAAGAAAAAATACATTATAATGCAAATTTTATTTACAACATTGTACTAGAAAAATCATATATCAAATTTTAAATCTCAATACAAATATTGTTCGAAAAAAATAAAAATAAATAAATAATAAGGAAAATAAGAAAAAGTCAAGTAAAACGAAGGAAATAAGAAATAAGTATTTAATTTTTTTTTCTTTTTATTATGTTGTTGGCAATTCTTTAAAATTTAAACTACAAATCATGAGCTTTACCACACACATCCTATGAGTATAATGGAAACAAATAGAATAGAAGTTGGTAAGAAAAAAAAAAATGAAAGAAATGAAAAAAATGAAATAGACCCGCTGTTGTTGTAAAATATAAACATTTGTAAAGAAGGATATCAGCATTTATTTTACAACAACAAAATGGGAAAATAAAGAAAATCACCATTCGAAGCTATTAAACACGTCTTTAAGAGACTATTAAGACTTTATAAATAAACCATTAAGAGTAGAGAACAAGAACAAGAAATAATAGAAAAATATATACAAAGAAAGTTGGTTGGATTCAGTATTGCTAAAAACGAATTTTTGTTACTCTATCCTTCAAGAACTTGCTTCTTAATAATATTTAACTGTGATCAGATCACTCTAATCTACAAACAGATAGATATGGCTTAAGTCAAAAATTTTGTAAAATAAATTATGTTTTTTTTATTAATCCGCAGAACTTAGGGGCTCTCCTACTCATAAAGTACATTGTTGGAAGGAAGAAGAAAATAGGAGTAACGTAATTGATAGGAAATATTTTCGCGCATAGTTTGCTTTCAAAGAAACAGTGTGGCTAAAAACTGAGGTTTATCAATAATCAATTGTACAATTCACCGGACAATCAACCGCAAATAGATGTGCTACACAGGATATCCGAGTACTAAGTAAAATGATACGATGTTAAGGAATCAATTGCCTGCCAATAACGAGTACGTTCACCCTTTCCTGTATGTGGTATTTTCCAAAAGAGACTTTGAAGCACCAGATGTAGTGAAGTATTTCAAATGCCGTTTTAAAAAAAGGACTGATGACACATGAATGCTTTTTTTGACACCCGATATCAATTACTATAATAAATAATACCAAGTACTAGTAATGGGTAATTGAAAAATGCCAAATAGCAATTACTTTTGTACAACAGGTACTTTGGGAATATCAATTAGTAGGTTCTAAATTAATTAGTAATTGCAAAATATATTATGATCTTTATATGACGAAATTCCAAAATTTAAAAGTTTTATAGAAATGCAGTCGCTTTTTGATTTCTTAAGTTTTAAGCTGGTGGCCAAATACAGATATAATAGCAACGACATGAACGTACTTTATGTGCTTTCTTGGTCAGCGTAAAATCTAAAAAAATCTTGTAGATAGAATTGGAACTATGAATTCCAACTTGCTTAACAATATACCGAAGGCTTTATTACCACATATCAAATCTTTTGAATGTGTGTTTGTATGTTTGTCAAAAATACCAATTGAGCGGTCCCATGCCCATAAAATGTATATATTTATGTTTCCATATCTTCAAAATGGTAATAGAAAAAGTATCTAAACTGTCAAAAAGTGGGAGGAATTGGATAAGCGGGCGTGCTACCTGCCATATAAAGTAGATTTCAAAATTTGGTCTGATTAAATTAATTTAGTTTCTCCGTCACTCATCCACAAAGCATCTATTGTTTTGTTTCAGTTTTTTTAAATCTATTTGATTTACAAGCTAAGTAGATGATTAATCCGCTGTAGCTTTCTCCATATGATTTTTTTCGCAGTGGTGAAGATCCTTGCTAATTGGTGGTGATCTTTACTTTGAGCATTATAATTTTTTCCCAGTAGGTGGCGTCCTTTCCTCATCATTCGTTTGGTGTTTGTCATTATCGCCAGAGGTGTGTGGGAAGTTCAGGGGGGCTTTTTCTTTCTTTTTTAGAAGGAGTTGTCTGGAGGGAAGTTGAAGCCCTTTTTTTATTCAACATATGAAAACACAATAAATTTTTTTCTTCGTCATGTTCTCTGGTGGAGCTCGAACTTGGGTCATTTGATTGTTATGCGTGAGCTCTAACCACTACACCACGTACTCACTCTGATTTAATTCATAATCAAGGCAAATCATCATCAACGTCACTAACAAACACATCATCAGTCAGTAATTGGCCGAGATCGGATAAGTGGGCGTGGCACCTTCAATTCATACTAAATAATAGAATTTGTAAATGTAGAGAACGATAACTATTAAAGTTTCGTCATCTATCCACATCAGCCAAAAAGCGAGAATTTCAGAAATCACACTGGGTAAAAGCTATCTAAATACGTATGCTATACAAAAATGAATGTGTAATTGCTTAAAGACTGTATACAGGTAAATAGCAGAACCTACACTGTCTTTCTGGAAGATATAAATGATTGGAATTTGACCGGGAGGGAAAGAAATGGGAAAAAATGGCAATAAATGTAACTCAGATAGCACGTAAGATAATAGTTGTCATGGTGGTACCGAAGCATACCGGGCTTTAGCTAGTTATTTATAACAAAAATCATCAAAAAATCGCCTGCTGTTAAGCGTAGGAAGTTTAATAAGCTCAGGATTGTATCCAAATGCAGGTAAAGCCATATTCAGATTCTAATGAAGATTTCGCAAAAAAAAAAAAAATAAATAAAGTGAATCTGTTTCTGAGCTGTTAATAACTGTAAACTTTGAATACTATATTGAAGATCCCAGACCACAGAAGAAGAACTTCACACTTAAAAAAATCCTAATACTCCTTTTGTTTTACTTACAGTCAGATAAATATGTGGATTAGAAGTTAGTTTTCCATCAAGCAAAATGCCGAGATCGAGAACTTTATTAACTTTTCACGACAGTAAGTATTAAATTTATATCTATAGGATCTACAGGATTTCCTCTGCGGAGAAATACAAAAACAAGAACTGAAATATTGGAAAACATCATCCTTGTTGGATTGCAACTGACCTCCTACTCTCTTACCGTTAGCTGTGATTAATTTTTTCGGGCAGAAATATTACCAAAATCATGTCTCAGCCACCATATTTGCCTCTAGCAACCATGTGCGTATTCATAGCTAAAGAGATCGATGGAATGGCAAAGATTTACAATAATAAAGATAAATATTGTTGAAGGCCATTCCGAAAAAGAGATCATTCCAAAAAGAGATTGAAGTTTTTAGAGAATTAGAGGATTTTTTAAAAAGTGACTTTTTTTTAAGAACAGCTAATAACAACTACTTTTAAAGCTAAGCACAACTATCGGCTAAATTAATTAAACTTTTGCTCTTAGGAATCTTAAAAAAAAGAAAAAAATATTCTCTAGATTAAGTTCCCATGTAGTGTATCATAAAGTAAGGTTTCGCCAATTTAATTTTAGTCCTTAGAGTGTCCAGGAACATGCTGGAACACCAACTTTACTTTCCGTTTTTGTTCCATGCTTCTGCAAAAAAGACTTAAAAAAGTCAAAGAACTTTACACGCTTTAAAGCACAATAGTTTAAAAGGTACGAAGGTATGATAAGAAATACGATGCGCAAGGGTCGCAAATAAATGCGAATAACAATAAAAAAGTGTAGGTTTTGGAATAAAAAAGACCGAACCTTTTTTATATTCATTTTATATGCTCTGTTTTGTATGTATGTATATGCATATGAACACATTTACATATGTAGAGAAGGTAGAGAGAGCGAGTGAAAAAAGTAGTAATTGTACTTCTAAACACATGTTGGGGATCTTTTTTATTGACTAAACGACTGCATTTCGTTTCTTGTTGTTTACAGAAAGATGTGAAGTTCAGGGATGACCATTATGGGAATTTGTTTTGTATTTAAAGATTTTATTTAAAAACATTAAAAACACCATAAATGTCATATATAAAAATTTAACGGTCCATAAATAGGATTTAATTTTTGAGTTACATACTGTTGTTTTAAATAGAAATATTTACAGTAAATTAAAACTTGTAAAAGAAAGGCATCAAGGCACTAAATGTTGAAAAAATATGAAATATAAGAATATTGTAAACGAACTACCGCCAGCTACTGTCTTGTGAATTATTTACATTAAAGAATTTATAACATACTTATATGTGCTAAAGAATTTACCCAATGACAGGCATTACGGTTTCACACAGACAGACATTTCTCTTTTTAATTAATTAAGGAGCGTAAACCCAACAATTGTTATCATGGTTTTTAAAAATGTACTAAATCAAAATTGTCATGATATAGTATGAAAGTCACTGCTTTATTAAGAAAAGACAAAGTGCTATCATATGCTTCTTTTTCGATTACAGAAACTTCAACCTCCATTTTTATTATTATCCTAAGTGCTATCTCAGCTACATTTCTTACCCTTTTCCCCATTTTGTTTCCTTTCGGTCAAAATTCAATCATTTGTTCCTTTCAGAAAAACACTGAAGGTTCTGCTTTTTAGCTGTATACAGTCTTGAAACATACGCACATTCATTTTTATATAGTATTTGTATGTTCATATATAGACAGATTTAATCCAGTATACTTTCTGGAATGCCTGCTTTTTGGCAAATGTGGATAGATAGCGCTGCTTTAATTGTCGTCGAACTCCACATATACAAAATCCAATATTTATCCAGTCTCTCCCAAATACTGACTGATAATGTGTATGGTTCACGACGTTGTTTGAACCAAATTAAGAGACTTCTACTATGACCGTTTTCAAGATATACAATAATAAACATTGAATTCTGATTACCTTTTGACTGATGACTTGCATTGACTATGAATCTATTTGGGCCAAATTTAGAGAATCTTTCTGTTACCATTTTGAAGATACCTATAGACAAATAAATATACACTTTGCATGGGCGTGGAATTCACCGCCAAGTTGGAATTTTTAAAATGTTGTATAGCCTATAGATAGATAGTTTCGGGAAAATCAGTTCAGCCATTTAGCTGTCCATAAAGCACAAACATACAAACAAATATTCATTTTTACTCGTATATATATATATACAGTAGTGAGCACTAAAAATGCAACTCTGCGTTTCGTAATCTGAAATTGCATTCACTAACAACGGTATCCAATTCAAACTCTAACATTTTTTATTTTTTTAAGAAGAAGAAGCATACTTTATATTATCAGTTGAAAATCTTTTTTTTTAATTTTATTACAACATTTTATTAATAATAAAAAGGCAACATTTTGAGCGAGCAAAAAAATGAAACGTGCAGTTAAAGTAAGCAAGCAAATAGTTTCATTGTGAACGTTTTTTGTATTTTTCAAGAAACAGTTTTGGAGGAAGAAATGTCGATGAGCGAAATTGTAGACCTATTCGGAGCACACAAATCAACTGTTAGTCGAGTTTTCTAAAAATTTCACTCTTCTGGAAGTGTAGATAGAAAACCAGGAAGTCATCGCCAACGGATTAATACTGCTCGTCAGAACTGAGACATGCTAAAGCCACGAAAGACGGCAATAGATGTTATTCATTACTCAAAAACACAAATGTGCGTCCCATTTAACGTACATACCACTAAACGCAGATTAAATAAAGTCAACTTATTTGCTTGACCTCCATATAAAAAGCCACTAATAAGCAGAGTTAATAAGAGAAGCCGTCTTGACTGTGCAAAGCGTCACTTAAACTGGACAAAAGAAGATTTGGCTAAGGGGCTTTGTAGCGATGAACGCAAATTTAATTTATTCGGCTCCGATGGCATACATTATATTTTGCTACCCACGATGAAACATGCTGGGGGTTCATTAATAAATATTATATAAATTATATAGCGTTGCATTTTTTATGCTCCGTACTGTATGTGTAAGAAGATAAGATTCAGTTGTTTTCTTTTATAAACTGATAAAGATTGAAAAATTAGAATAAGGTACAAAACGATTATGGTAATGGTGAATGGTGAATCAATTTATCGGGGGACTGAATCAAATATTACGTAAAGCGTAAAGCAGCGAAAATCTGCCCCGAGTAACAGTTAAAATCTGAACAGAATCGTGCATGCTCCACAGTACGAGTTGTAAGTATCTTAGAAAGATTTCACACCTCCTGTGTATAAAAATAAAAGTTGTCGAGCTCAGAAAAAAGCTAGTTTAGTTCGGCTTTCATAAAAATAACATTACTGATTACATTACTGAGAATATCAAATGAAATTTATTATTGGTCGTCTTGGAAATTTCGAGACACAAATATCCTTTTAATTGCACTTTCGGCTTATCTGCTGTTGTTCCCGCAATATATTTTACGTATTGGCTTCGTTATACTATGTTGGAGTTGAAGATGTCGGGAAAATAGTTGCACTATATTGCCAGTTCGGTGATCTTTGTGTGATTTAATGCCTTTAATCATAAATCAGATTTAATGTCAATGTGAATTTTTAATTTATTACATAAAAGAAGAAGTAATTAAATTTTTACACAGAAGTGCTTAAACATGTTTACATTTACCATTGCAGTACTTATTATTAAAAAAAAAATAAAATAAAGTCCGGCAACACCAAAACAGGAAAAGCATAATCATGGCGGTAATATTCCGTTATGTGCACATATACATACATGCTATGCTTATTTGTACACATGCCAGCATAGACGGTACATTGTTATAATACTGACACTAGCGAGAAGTGTAGATTTTTTTCACACTGAAACGGAAATGAAAATTCATACAATACATGGGTCTCGTGTATGCAGATGTTTGTATTTATGTATTTACTCACACATATGCAAATACTTAAAGTGTAAATGTATGTATATCGCTCGTTTTTGCTGCTCTCACTCTCTTTCCCATTTCTCTTTTCCGTTCGTTTCCTTTACCGGTTGTATTTGTTATTGTTAAGTTCTTGCATTTGTTGTAATAACTGTCATGTTTTCGAAATGTCGAGCAACATGCGAAACATATGCAACATATTTGCAATACATATGTATATGCAATACACTTACATATGGCTGTTAAATACATATGCATCTGTAAATAAGTGTATATTTAAATGTTTACTTGTGTGTGTGCGTAAGTATACGTGTGAATATATGTCATGTCCTTTTGCATGTACATGTGTACTTCATGTTGGGCATATGTTTGTCCGGTTTATGCCACTAAAATACACGTGAGTCTGACTGTGTGTGTGGATGCGACACAGCATTGAAATCAACATTTAATTTATGAATTAATGTGGAATTAAAAATAATGAGACAACAAATAAAAAAAAACTGCAACAAATATATGAAAATGCAGAATAATACTCGTATTGTCATAAAATGTTTTATAAGGCAACATCCGTTGAAATGGCATTTTTATTCATATGCAAATGAGTTGATTGTTGTATTAACGAATGCAATTAAAACTGTATTGTATATTAATAAATTAAAAATTTTTAAACATAAATAAAAAAATGAGAATTTAAGACCGAAAACGTAATTTTTATAAAATTATACGCAAATGTGTCTGTTAAATGCAAATTTTCACTTTTCACTGCTAAAAATTCGTTAAGAGTCTGGCTGCTCTTAAATATTTATTAAATTTTATAAATTTTTTTTCAGTTTTCGTCTAACATCAGTATTACTGTATGATACGTTAGTTTATTCCTTATTGTTTCAAAGTCTCGATAAATATTTCTTAAATAAGATGTGTGTTTTCTAAAAACTCAAACACTTTTTTAGAGTATGAATTGTAAGTTACAGCTTTAAAGCATGTAAAATACATATTTGGGTAAAGATCAATGCAGAACGTCCTTTTTCTAGGTGAAACTCACAAGCCATTAATTGGTTCGGATCAGATCGGTATAACTAATGGTGGATCCTAAGAGATATAACATTTTTTCCACATTGGAATAAACACATAATGACTCCATCTACCATGTTGGTGTATGATGAACTTAAGCAATGTTTAAGGTATGTATGTGTTATGCTGTAGAGGCGGGACCTATTATCGTTTGATATCATAGATCTGCAATTTCAGATATTTTCATAATAAACATTTTAACGGGTGACATTAAACGATATTGTCATATATCTTTAAATAGAATGGTCTGCCGATTATTTATCTAAAGCACAAACAACAGCAATTGTTGTAGATAATGGATTATTTCGAATAATTTTATTTTTTATTTGAAGCCATAGTGGTAAATATGAAGATAAGGATTAAAATGCTTTACGGGGCTTAAATGAGTATTTCCATTAAAATGTAGCCAAACCTCAATATATAAGAAATATAATAGCTTAGATGGCAATTCTCAAAACTGTTATGCTTAATTTAGGGTTGCCAGACGGACTGTTTTTATAAGTAAAAGGTCCGCCATCTAACGTTTTTTTTTCAACTAGTGCTTATTTCGTGAATGGTAACACTTAGCTCATGTCTGATTTGACAGATAATTAGTTTTATCCTTCCGCTGAACGAATATGGTTATGTATACGCTTGAACAACGCTTCGCTTAGTGGGCCTGCGATCGACTTACAGAAGATGCCGATTTTGCTAAAAAAAATCATCTTTTCAGATGGAGCTCATTTTGATCCTGGCGGGTATGTAAACAAGCAAAATTGTCGCATTTGGGGCACAGAAAACCCGCACACATACATTGAAAAGCCGATACACCCAAGACGAGTCTCTGTTTGGTGTGGTTTTTGGTCCAGAGGCATAATTGGGCCATTTTTCTTCGAAAATGAGCAAGGAGTGGCCGCTACAATCAATGGCGATCGTTGTCGGGCCATGTTGAACGAATTTTTGTTCAAAAAATTGAAGAAGAGGATATTAGCAACATTTGGTTTCAACAGGACGGCGCTACGTGCCACACTGCCGAAGCTACACTCGATGTTTTGCGCCCTGTTTTTGAAGATCGCATTATCAGCCGCAGAGCTGATGTCGTTTGGCCACCTCGGAGCTGCGATTTGACACCGTTGGACTATTATTTGTGGGGTGCCGTCAAAGATAAGTGTTACGCCAACAAGCCAGAGACAATTGACGCTTTAAAGGACAATATTCGCCAACAAGCCAGAGACAATTGACGCTTTAAAGGACAATATTCTTGAAGCCATTGGTGAAATACAGCTGCACACAATCGATAATGTGCTTAAAAATTGGAGCGATCGTGTAGGCTACTGCATGGCCAGCCGAGGAAGCCATTTGAATGAAATTATTTTCCATTATTAACCGGAAGGATTGTACTTTCAAATAAAAAAAGAAGTTTGAGAAAATATTCAGTAGTTTTATTTTTATAGCAATTAAAAAAAAAAGAAAAATTATTTGGCGGACCCTTTACATGTACTGATTTGTACATAACATCTAAATCAGTACACAAATGTATCGATTTATTCATGTTTGTACTTTTTTGTATTAGAATTTTATTCATCGCACAAAACGTTGTGTAATTTTTTATTTTCTTTGAAACTCCCAAGCTCTACTGTCAACAATGTAGCGAACGGAACAAAAGGAACTGGTCGAAGTAAGCTGGAGCAAAGACCATTTTTTATACCACACAGTGATGCATAGCCAAAACTACGTTTCTGAAAACCGTGCCATTGAGCTCTTAAAACCAATATTTACTGATTTCACTTTAAAATTGCATCAGGTTTCACTTTTGGAAGAACTGTGTTATTCTAGAAATATCATGAATCTATTGGCTAAGTTTTATGTGAAAATGTTATTAAATTAGAAAATTTAACAGGTTTTCGTGCAGAATTTAGTTCAAGTTATTTTTGGAAGCTCTTATCTATTTTTATTTCATTTATTTACTATCAAAATCTTTATTTTGTATATTTCTAGTACAATTTTTGACTTACTATCATAATGATATTACAGCAAATATATACAAATTACATTACTTATATAGTTTTTCTAAAGTATTCTAAAGTACAGGAAAAAGATAGTGAAAAACCTATATCTAAAATCACAGATAGGAGTTATGAGAAGTTTAGTATACATGAGCTAGCAGAATCTATATCTGGGTATAGAATTATTTAGCTTGCCCTGCAAATTTCTCAAGTGTGTAAAATTTGACGTTCTGCGTCTACTGTAAAATGACAGAGTCATATCATCAATTAGTGTTCTAATTGTCTTTTGGCTTTAGTAAATTATATATAATTTTTAAATTTTTGTTCTGAATTATTTGGAGTCGTTTCTTATGGGTATTCGCACAATGTTTCCAGACGACACAGCCGTATGTAAGTATAGGTTTGATACATAAATTTTATTATTTTATTTTATTAGTTTATTCCTGATACTTAATTTCGATTTTCTGTTGAGAAGAGGGTATAGAGCTCGACCACAACGAATTGCTCAAGAGCAAGTGTTCTCTAAATGTTCTTTGAAAGTCGATTTTCTATCTATAGCTACGCCTAAGCATTTAACTGAATTTAGAAATGGAATTTCCGTTCCCTGAAGGAATAGATTAAGTGCATAATTTTTTTGGGTGATTTATTAAAATGAAAAAGAATGGCTTGAGTTTTCTTTCTGTTAATTTTGATTTTACATTTCGAAAAGTATTCAGTCGCGTACGTAAGAACCTTCTGCATAGGTTTTATGATAGTGTTCGACACTGCCTTGAGAAATGGGAGCGCTATCCTCGGCGTAAAAGGCTATATTATTACCTGCAGGTATATAGAAATCAGAGGTGTAAAGATTGTAAAGTAGTGGAGATAAAGCAGAACCCTGAGGCACTGCTGCCAAAATTCGTTTTTCATCTGAAAGAAACCCTTCGATTTCAACTACAAAAGATCTATCCGTGAGAAAACTCTTGATTAATTTTTTTATATACAGCAGACAATTTATTTTATGGAGCTTATATATCAATCCACTATGCCAACTTGAGTCAAATGCTTTTTCTATATCCAAAACCAGAACTCCAATGGAATAACGTCTCAATAAGCTGATTGGTCTGTAACTAGATGCTAGTTTTGGGTCTTTACCTACTTTTGCAATAAGAATAACTTTGACTTTTTTAAACCCTGTTGGAAAATAGCAATTACGCATGCAAAAATTATAAAACGTAACCAGAAAAACTATGTAACTTATTTTATCCAAACCTGGGGACTTAGGATTTTTCAGTCTTTTTATAAAAAATAAAACCTCGTCATAGCTATTGAGAGTACGTAAGTCCTAGTCTAGTAAATTTACCATACTCTCGACAGAACTGTTCAAATTTGTGGTGGTATTATGAGTTAATTCTAACTGGTCAGCAATAGCATTAGCTATTCTGTCTGTTATCACTTGGTTGTTAACGATCAATTTGTTGATAAGGCTGGATTTATTTCTTATACGTTTAGTAATCTTCAAGAAATTCTTGTTTCCATTAGGTAATTTAGATAAAAACGTGTTCCATTGTTCATTTCTTATTAATTTGATCTGGAAAGAGATCAATTTATTGAATTCCCTCACTATAGCCCGAAACAATAATTTACCATTATAGTTGTTAAAACGTTGATATTTTCTCCTACACAAGTTTCTCTTTTACACTGATCAGATACTCTAAGATTTCCATTATTAAAAGTGTGGACTGGTATTGCTGAAGAACAAGCGTCAGAAATCAAAGCAGTAAATTCATGAAGAGATTAGTTGACATTAAGCTGAATTAGATTAGAAGATAAAATTAAGGAAGAATTAATCCTTGAATCGACTATACTTCTGAAACGTTTCCAATTGGCATTAAGATAGTCTGGAAAAAGTTTCACAAATTCTGGTATTGGCTCGTTTATGGAAAAAGAAATAGGTACGTGGTCGGAGTACAATTTGTTGGGGTGGGTTTCTAGGTCTGAAAATAAAAGTGTAGAGTTTGTTAGTAATAGATCAATTGTAGACGCACGCCTGTAAAGTGAATTTTGAGGATATCGGGTTGGTCTGGAAGGAAAATATATGTAGTAATTTCATGAATTTTGGTTATCATACAATACTCTTCGCGCTTTGTCTGAAGTTGAGCACTACCAACTTTTGTGGTGGGAATAAAAATCTCCTAGAATGAAAAATTCACAATTAGCAGATGTTAATAGATCCAGATCGGAAGAAAAGTCGTTAGTATATCGTGGGTAATATGCAGAGATAAACATTACTTTTCTATTACCGATATCCACAGAGATGCAAGTGTTCTCAAAAATTTTTGTGTTAAATGGCATTTCCCATTTGTGTTTTAAAGTATATTTAACTGCAATTGCTATACCTCCTCCGTGGGTAATTCTATCATTCCTACATACACTATAGCCAGGTAACTTAAAACTATGATTAGGTTTTAAAAATGTTTCATTCAGAAGTAAGATATCAACATTGCTTTTTCTTAAAAATAAATTAAGTTGAGCTGATTGGCTGAAATTTGTAATGCCTTGACAGTTCCAATGCATTACATGAAGGCAGTTTTTATAATTATTATACGGCATACTTAAGCATATGCATTATTACTGATCGGCCAAGGCTTTAGAGAAAATGTCGAACAATTCGTCCATGCTAAAAATATTTTCCCGCAAACATGTTGGTGTTTTTACTGCCTCAGCGTAACTTACTGTTTTGCTATTAGGTATCCAACTCGAATGTTGCTTTTCATGAAAGAACTCTTTAGGAACTTGTCAGAAATCACGAAAAATTTGTCTTCGTAAAGGCTGTTTTTTGTTGTTAATATTCTGTCGCATTTCTAGATATTCCTTGCGGCTAGGACATCGAGGGTCACTGCTCTATGATTTGAGTTTTTTTTTTTGGTGCAGTTGAAGCATTTGTAAGCCGGATGGTTGTTTTCAGGGTTCTTTCTAATTTGACAAACAGATAGATCGTGATTGCCACCGCATGTAATGAAAACATTATTGCGAAAGCAGTTCTTTGAACCATGACCATACATTGCACACTTGGTACATTAGGTAGGGCCCTTTTTATTTTTTATGGGGTTCCTCCAGTAAATGACAATACTGATAAAGCTTTTAATTTTTAAAATCTTTGATTTAGAATTTCGGTTCGGTCAAACTCCAACATGTATAAAGCGTCATCTGTTGATGAGCGGAAAGTCTGTATCTCCTTGATTGTGCTAACAGTAATATTGTATTCCATTTTTAGCTCGTTAAAAATTTCACATGGGTCAGTTTTTGGAAGACCGTATAGGAAAAGCTTAAATACTTTGGTATCTTTACATTCTTGTGTATAGAATTAAAATTTTGCAGTACATAGCATTTTTTTTAGCCTGTTCATAGTTTACCATAGACGATGACATTCTTTTGAATTCATAATCTTTTCCAATTAGTTTGAACACTGAAGTAAATCCATGAATGGAATCAACAATAATCACTTTGTAGTTTTTATTTAATTCCTGTTCATCCTCGCTGAAAGTGTCAGTGTCATCTTCATAGTGTCATCTTCCCCAATATTTTTTTCTTTTTAAAGACTTCATAAGTCAGAAATATTATTCAATTTTGCA
Organism: Wohlfahrtia magnifica; assembly: GCA_023159175.1. NCBI lineage: Eukaryota > Metazoa > Arthropoda > Insecta > Diptera > Sarcophagidae > Wohlfahrtia > Wohlfahrtia magnifica. Next base: position 1,492,384 of record JAKWBJ010000496.1, on the reverse strand, counting down.
AGGTCTGTTTTTGTTTTACAAGAGTAAAGTAATAAACAAAATTTACAATGTTGTGTTGTTATTTTTTGTAACTGTAATCACTTCGCTTTTAATATATTGATACAAAATCAATCCAGAATCGATGCAAGGTCAAGCAAGAAAAATAACAATACGTTATTCGCGATCACAGACAGCATAAGACTCGTCGTGCAGAATTTGCTAACATCAAATGCAAAGAAAATGTTTTGCGGAGCTAAAAAAGTGAATGCACCAGCGCGTTGACTTATGTTAGCTTAATTCCAACAATCTAAGGACTGCGAAAATTGTGCAGCAATCAGTCTTGTGCATAATTTAGGTACCATTTATTAAGCAGCTTAAAATATTGGAAGATAATGGAACACATTTGTAGTAACTCTTGTAACTGGGAAAACGAATGGAAATGGAGACTAAAGAATATGAATATCTGAGTATTTTCAATTTAAGTTCCGATTGTTCAATGTTTTGAAGTGAAGAAAAGAGATAAATTAACTGTTGATACAAAATATTTAAAATTAATTTATAGTAAAGCAAAATTTTGGTTAATGCCGATGGACCCTCTGTTTAACATTTTGACATTTGTGATCAATATACTCTGACAAACCATAATGAACATATTGACGCTTGTACAATACTACCAAATTATCCAGATTTATTTTGAAAATCAGTCACCAATTCGAGCAACTTATAGAGGTCAAAATTATGTTTAGCATTGAGGTTCATTTTTTGGCTTAACGTGTGAAACCAGACTTTCGATTATTTTCTGTGGTACCACGTAACGCCACTGGCTTATACTGATAAACCAGTAACAATTGACGCTTTGCAGATAACATCCGTGGTGGCTAAATATCTGAAATATTTTTAAAATGTCGATGTCATGTATTGGGTTTTCGAATACAAAATTTTATGTTATTTTTTACAATCCAGGTTTAAGAAAACCCTATACTTGTAGTGAATTTTTAAATTTTTTAAATTTAAATTTGACATTCGTGACATTTCATGTGAAAAGGCTGCCACACCCATCGATTGTCTTTAAAAGAAAAAATTCTTCAACGAAATTGGCTTATAATCATCTATTTCATTTTGTTTTTAATAAAATGTGTAGTGATTTTTTATTAAATATGACATACTAATTTTTTTCGTTCACGTACTGATTTCTTTGATTTCAAATCTGACAGCTCTAGATTAATTCGACTTAAACTTACTTAAGTACAGATTTTTCCCGTGGTTTGTGATACCCGCATTACATTTTTCAGTCTCCCGAATGTGCTTTTGGCCTAATTAAGCCCATTCGTGACGACTTCATTAATCTAACCGTTCGATGATATTAATTTTTCTAGATGGCAAAAGCTGTCCACGTACTCTATTCTAGGGTTGTTGATTAAAGTATGGTCGTTGCTGGTATTTTCAAAACGCATGGACAGACTTTTTATATTAATCTCCAAGCTGACCTTTCTAGCTAACTTCGCAGCATCATTCTCTGTATCTTGTTTGTGAGACAGTTTATGTGATAGAAGGCATATATCGACTGCATACTAACGAATGACTTTTAACCGTTTACATTTTAAAAATTGAAAAACCACAGTAATTTGCAAAACTGAAAGAAATATTTATTTGGGGCAATAAATAAACGCCTACCATTTCATTTTTAATGATTATTTCATGTTAATGTTGCCCGCGGCTATGCCGCAGGTGGTCCATCCTTAAGATCTAATTTTGGCATATTTTTTCCAGAATTTCGGCAAGTATCTCACAAATGGCAGCCGTAATGTTGTCTTTCAAAGTTGAAATTGTGGCTGGCTTGTCCCTGGACTTCACGTATCCCCATAAAAAATAGTCAAGTAGGGACAAATAACATGATCTTGCCGGCCAATTGATTGTTCAAAAACGTGAGATTAATTGTTCAATAAACGTGGCTCTCAACAGGTTCAAGGCATTGCGTGTCGTGTGGCATGTACATCCGTCTTGTTGAAACCACATGTCAACCAAGTTTAATGCTTCCATTTTAAACAAAAAAAAAAAAAAATCGGTAATCATCGCACGGTACCTTGCTCCATTGACTGTAACGTCGAGATTTTCAACTTTCTTGTAAAACTACGATTACGTACCAAATAGTGTATTGTTCGGGATGTATTGGCATTTCTAAAACTGACTATGAAATGGGCGTAATTTACGAAATACATTTCTCACACAGCACCAGTTTTACAATAAAATTCAATGATTTACAAGCGTTGTTCGTTTGTTAATCTCTTCAGACATTGTTGGAATTATGACATGTCACGTATCTTTTTTTTACACTGAAAAATCAAATACCAAATACCTTCTTTGAAACAGTTCATTGCCACTGCAAAGAGGAGAGGTGATAAAGAACATCCTTGCCTTATGAACATGTTAGACTCGATTTTTTTTGCTAATTTTTCCGTTGTGTAGTTCTGCAGTTCCGAGTTGATGTACATTAATTTTGTAATTTCAATTATCTTGTTTGGCACACCGTTTCTCTTCAATTTACGTTTCAATTGATGCTATCAAAAGCTGGAACAATGCACATTTCCAAATTTTGAATCTCTTAATAATTATTGTGGCTAGGCCCAAACGTATGTCATTTTTTTAATTAAGAGAGGCGCAAATATTTGATAATCTTGGTGTAATTTAGTTTGAAAGTAGATCAGGTATACAGATCAGTTGTTTTGAGTACCTGGACACTGTAATGAAATAGCGGATGCATTGGCCAGAAAGAGTTCAATACACCATATATCGGTCTGGAGACTTGCTGTACAGCATCACTCACTACCATCTTTCATCTAATCAAGGATTGTGAAATTGCCAGATGCGTAGAACAATGGAATGCTCAAAGGGGGCTTCGTAACTCTAGGGCGGCGATCAGTCCGCAATTTGGATGTCGTTCTGAGGTTCTCAAGTATGGCAGGCCTTACGGAGTTTGCTAACAGGCATCAGAGACAGCGGAACACATATTGTGTAAATGTGGCGTTCTTGATAGGTTTAGGTCCAAATGTTTAGGTGAACATAGGGTCTCACTGGGTGACATATTTACCATTATGGTTACAGATTTGGTGGTATGCATCAGGAAGCTGGCAGTTTTGCAGAACGAACTATAGACCGGAAGGAGTACAATAGATCCTATTAGTCGAGGATTATGCAATAGTTCCTAGTCGAAATGCAGTGTTGCCAGTAAATTTTGTAAAAAATACCTACGCTTACAAAATAAATCCGATTTTTCCCTACTCGTTAAAAAGATTTCACCTACGAAAATCCCTTAAGTCATTTAAGTCATTAAAAACACCTGTCGTATCCACATAAATATCTTATTTTGAGTATTAAATTCAAATTAGTTAAAATACATACAATGGTGGACATTGGGTTAGCACATTACATGTAGGTAAACACTTAACTAAACTTTGATGCCTATAATAAAGTTTACGTTTTTCAACATGAATTGTTTTAACCCAATGTCCACCACTGTACATATGTATGTATTATGGCCGAAAAGCTTTTTTTAATTCTTATTCCTAATATAAGTATACACGGGTTTGGATCAGAGTTACTCAAAGCTATTTCTTAGGAAATTTGGAACGCTGATTTCAAAAATGCACTTCATTTTTTACGCATGGTTTTAGTTTTCGAGGTGTTGCATAAAATATATATTTTTTTTAATTTCTAACAATTAATGTCTATTTTATTCAATAAAAAGAAAAATATAGATATGAAGAGTGGTCAAGCTGAGTCGTTATATTGTTTACGATCTATTTCACGCTTTGAAATCACTCATTAGGACTTCGTCTCAAAATCAATGATATTATCGTTCGATTTTCGACAAATCTTGTTGTAGTCGCTCGTATCACCTATACTAGGCGACAATTGAAAGTACAAATTTGTAAATAATACGATCATGTTGCCAAAAATAAAAACGAACTTGAGATAATTTCAAAACTTATATTCAAATATGAAATAGTAACTTATCTGAAAAATAGAAGCTAGTTTTGGAATATACAACATAGAAAAAATTTTATTTGAGGGATTTTTTTATAAACTAAAGTAAAATTTACACGTGACAACCGAAAATATAAAAAGTAAACATATTAAATGAAATTAATTCCTAATTATAAGGGCCGTATTCATAAAAAATTCTTATTTTAGGTTTTAAGATTACAATAGTTATTAAACACTTTTTGTCTTATAAACCCAAAATAAAAAATCTTAGTTATAAACGTTTAATAATAGCAACTAACTATTAACCGATTTTAATGTTTTATTGGCAACACCATGTTGTTTTATTTGTCACTTTCGGTATAGTGATGATACAAAAAAAAAAAAAAAAAAAAATAGTACCTCAATATTTTCAAAATTCATAAAAGTAGTGAAATTATAATAAAATTGTTAAACAAAAATTATGTAAAGAAAATAATATTAAATATTGATAAAAAAATCAAATAAAAAATTGAAATATTAAAAAAAAAAAATTGCTTTAAAAACAATTTTGCGGCTTAGAAGTTTTTACTGAATGTAAAAAGCACTTCAGTACCAGCTTTCTTATAGTTTTCTTTGCCCATCATTATTTTGTTTTTATTTATTTTTATTTACATATTATTAATTATTTTATAACGAAAATTTGTAAAAAAAATACCATAAAACGAATAGTACGAGTTTATTATTATTATTTATTTATAGGTAGATATTATCAGACATTGCAATTTACAAAAGTTAAAAGCTAAATTCATGAGAAGAACAATTCCAATTCCAAAATCATACTTAGAATTATAAATGGGGAAGTTTGGAAATTTTTTCAGCGCCTTGTTTTGTGCCACTTCGATTCTCCTGATGTGGGTTTTCGCTTATTTACTTCAAATACAAGACCCATATAGCAATATAGGTTTTATAACGGTTTTATATATAATGATTTTATTTTTTTACTTTGTGCGCAATGTGTACAATAATGTCTTGCACATGTTACTTTTTGTCTAAATACACTCCAAGATATTTAACAGTATTACTTAAGGATACTGTAATAATCCGTATTTAAACAATATTTATTTAAAATTTATTAATTTCAAGAGCTTTCTTTTTCAGTCGAAAAAACAATTCAATTCAATATACAGTTACTCAAACAATTGACCAAATGTTTGAATACTATAAAAATATTCACATGGTTACAACGACAAAACCACTTGTACAATCTTGCTTTGCTGTTGTTTTGTCTTTTTTCAAATGAGTGCATTTGAAAAGCGATCTATGAAACCGTTATCTTTTAATATTCAAATATATTAAAAAAGTGCATGTGGTGAATTTTTTGTTTTTATTTAAAACATAAAATTTATTAAATTACATAAATTAATATTTTGTATATGCACTGTTGGCAGCTATAACAGCCTCAATACTTCGTGGCATGCTTGCAACCAGGTTCTGGCAGACGCTGGCTGGTATCACTCCCCAAGCATTAACAACATGCCCTCACAATTCATTTAAAGGCGTTGAGACTACCTACATTTCCTTTCAGCTCTCCCAGAGGTGCTCAATAGGATTGGCCGCGACATCACCTTATACCCGCTTTCGCTAAGCCACTTTTGAGTTATTTTGGCGGTGTCTTTGGGGTTATTGTCATGCTGGAACACAACATCTGAGGACTGTACATATGATATTTGGCAAGTAGAAGAGAGATTCGTTGACAAAATATCGACGTAATAGTTGGCACTCATCTAGCTGCCATCATACATCACCAAGCCATAACAATACCGCCTCCAAACTTCAAGGTTGGCTTAACATGACGTGCCTCTAAAGCGATTCCTACTTTTCGCCAAGATCGAGCAAGATCGTAAAAGTGGTTTTGTCGTTGTAAGCTTTCGAATATAGAGCATTCAAACACGTGGTCAATTGTTTGAGCAACTGTATGTATTTTCTTATTATTTTCAAAAGGCATACTTCGATATACATATGTACATACATATATAATTCACAAATGCTACTAGTTTTATAAGTACAGTAATTTCATGTAGTTGTCACCGTACATCCAGGTCAACGTTGCCACAGCTATAATTATGTTTCCATTTCTTAGTGGGATGAAAGGAACACATTCTGAGACATAAAGTGAATATAGCGTGCACTTTGTGGTATTACAGCAGAAGTTTTTCGAGGTGTTGTTTATACAAACTTTTAATGATCTATCACCTAAAGAGGATTCAATCCATTATGTCATATACTATCGACAGGGAGTAACACTAAAGATGAGTAGATGGGACTGTGGAGTTTTTAAGCCATTGTAGCTTAGTTTGAGACTATTAAGTTCAAGGTGGGCATATTTACTAGCCATTCCTTGATAAGGTGGCTCATAAATAGATGGTGCAACTGCATGCCGGAATTTGGAAGGTTGTGCTGTTTTGTATGGCATATAAAAACAGAAGTATACTTACTGTGCCATATATATAATATATACATAATATAAATATACGCATATAAAACAAATATTTTGAAATTCAGACAATAAGGATAGTGCAGAATAGGGCATGAATGGTAAAGCGAAACACCGCATCTCCATTCAAAAGAAAAAGTTATTTGTATAAACTTGTACAAAAACAAGAAAGAAAAATTCGAAACAGATCTTCATAAACAACTGCCACTAAGCGCCAACGCCCTTTGTCAATACTCAAACCAGGCGGTAAATCCTATATATCTATATATACATATATACTATATATTTTATTTTATAATTTTTTTAATTAAAAACATATTAAAAGAATTAAAAACAAAAATACAAATTTCAACTTTTTAGAAGTTTACAGAAGTTACAAACCTAAAATACATATTTTAATATAAAAATGGTTCATAAAAGCTTACAAAGACTATTTTTCGTTTATGAATACGAATTTTGGAATTTTTGACATAAACCTCTTATAAAGCTGTTATAACTTTTAATGAATAGAGTCGTAAATATTTACTACTTGTCTAATGCTCCTTAAGGAATCATTGCACATTTAAACTGTATCTTTGCTCAGAAGCTTATATCGTTAGTATTGCTGTTTAAAGAGATATTAATGTCTTAATAATTGAGATAAACATGCCCATGTTTGGTTTTTAATTAAAAAAAAATACTTTGCAATGCATTACGTGTATTCAGAATCATTGTCCTGTTAGAAGCAAATCGATCCTAATTTTAATTTTCGACAGATTTCTTACAATTTTTGTGAAGTATTTTACCAAACACATTAGCTGCGGTATTTCCATCGATTTTCACTAAGTTATATACTCTTCATTTTGAAAAACACACACAAGCCATAATACTCCCTTCATTATGCTTTACAATATGTTGAACGAAATTAAGCCTGCCGTGGTCTCAACCAACCTGAACCTGAACCCAACTGAAAATTAAAATTTATTTAGTTCTTTTGAACTGAATTTTGAAAAATGATACGTAGTTACCGGTTGCGTCAACTTTATAAACCATAACTACTTCTTTTGGTAACTTAATTGTATTTCAGCGATTTTCGGGAAAAAACCGTTTTTGAACAATAGAATATTGTTTCATAAGTAACGCAATTTTAAAAAATCCCTGCATTTTGGAGAATGTGAAAAATCTGTCCGATTTTTCCTACGCTCTGGCAATACTGGGTAAATGTTAATTAGTCGAACTGTCAAGAGGGTTCAAGAGATTGCTTATACTGCAATGTAACGATTAGGCCAAAGCAGGTACAATAGTGAGTCCACCTTTGTACTGAAGAGAGGTCCCTGTCCTAGCAGGAATAGTTTTAGAACAGCGCTATTTGTAGGATTTCGTAGGATGCGATAATGTGATCTGATGGTTATCAACCGTCAATGATGGTTTGACTGTTTTAATTAATTTTTTTTAGTCTTATAAGTGAATAAGTCGTCTTATAAGTGAATTGATTTAAGTCTGAACAAAATGCATTTTGAATTGCCAAAGTATTTTAATTTCTATTTATTTTTGTTGTCTCTTCCTCTAGTTTGTTTTATTGTCTTGTTATCCGTTATTATTGAATTCTTTTTAGCACAAATTTTCTTTTTAAATTTCAAAGTATTTTTTAAAAAATTTTCAAATGTTTAAAACAAAAACTTTATAGTTGTAAAATATTGATTTTTTTTTTTTTAATTAGAAGAAAGGATTTCAAGTCGCATGACCTCTCACTGGCAATAAATTAATGTTTTAGTCAAGTTGCATAACATACTATGTTCGTATGTGGCATGTGGCATGTAGAATGTATGGCAGTTGTTGTTGTTATTGTTGTTTGTTGATTTAGTTTGCAAGAAACACTTGTAAAAGTAATAAATAACTTATAAACATCACCTGCATTCCGGTAAGAATGGGGCCTATTAGAACGTCGCGCAATGGTACCGGCAGCAGCAACAACAGCGGTAAAACAATAAAATCCGCTATTCCTTAACACATTCAATGTTTGTCTGTATGTGCATACGTAGCCCTAAAGATTTATCGCTACGCCAATTAGGATAATGATTGTTGTTTTAGCCAAGTCATGGAAACTTAACGATTTATACCAACAGTATGTTGTTGTTGTTGATATTTTATGTTTTTGTTTTTGAGACTCTGCTACACCTTCGCACCTTTAGAAAACAAATAAGTTCTGCTGTTTTAGTCAAATTCCTGGAAATTTTATTAAAAAGAAAAAAACGCAGAAATAACTTTCGAAAATAAGAGAGAATTCTTTTCATTTCTTAACTTTATGCTTAAAACCACAAAAAATATTTAACCATCTGTTGTGCCAACAAAGAATGAAGAAAAGTTATCGAAGGAAAGGCAAAAAAAAGACTTTAACAAATTACATGAGAATTCAATTCGAACAATGTGTGGTGATGATCTGCGCAGGATGATACCACCGAGTACCATTGAACAAACAAAAAATTGAATAAAACACTGATAGGGGCAACAGAATATCGTCTTTTAAGAGAGAGATGTAAACTGAAGGAGGGTAACGTTTAACAAGGATTATCACATCCATTTATACACAGCCTCAGGTGACATTTCTTAACACTTTTTATAATACGACTGACTACCAAACGGTAAGTAAAAATTTGAAAAAAAAATTATCAACAAAATTTTAAGCAAAAAATAAAAATATGGTATAATGGACGAGTTGCTAACACATGTTCTTGTTCGGGGCTGAAATGTCTAATTGAAAATACTTTATTGATTAGATCAACAATTTTAATGATCTTTTCATAATAAAAATTGGGGCAACAACATAAATTCACACACAACTAACGAGGGCAGTTTTATCTTCTCCGCTTTTATTGATTTAATGATTGAAGTCACGTGTCGTAGAAAATTTATGATCAATTTTATCGCGATACGAACAATTACTTTGATTTATGATTGAAATATTGAAAGTTGAACTGCAGTCAGTATGGAAAAGCTCACATATCCCGGCGAACTAAGCTCAGAATATTCAACTCATGTGTTAAATCGGTACTGTTGTATGGCAGTGAAACCTGGCTTGTATCGAATAAGATCACACAAAAACTCCAGGTATTCATTAAAAAGTGCCTCAGAATCATATGCAGAATATTCTGGCCCAACACCACAAGTAACACAGAACTGTGAAGCATGACTAATGAGAAACCAATACTGAAACAGATAAGGAAAAGAAAGTGGGGATGGATCGGTCACACCATCCGAAAAAGTCCAGAAAGTATCCCTAGAATGTCACTCGAGTGGATCCTCAAGGCTCAAGAAATCGTGGTCGATCAAAAAATAACTGGAGACGCACAATTACCCAAGAACTGAGACAGAACAACCTAACATGGGAAGAGGCAAAGTCAACAGCTGTAAACCGTTTTAGATGGAGATGCTTTGTGGAAGCCATATGCTCCCAAGAGGAGTAAAGGGAAAAAAATTCCATCTTGCTGGAAGATTGCTAATGTAACACCAATCCCTAAAAGGGGTTTCCAATCCTGAAAACTACCGCCCAATAGCAGTCTACTCGGCACTTTCCAAAGTTATGGAGAGTATGGTGAATCATCACCTTGTGAAATATTTGGAATCCAACAATTTACTAAGCGATCGTCAATACGGCTTTCGTAAGGGCCGCTCGATTGGCGACCTGCTGGTGGTACTCTCCGATCAGTGGAACAAGTCCGTTCATGGTTTTGGTGAGAGCAGAGTTCTGGCTCTAAATATTTCCACGGCGTTTGATTTGGCATGAAGCGCTAGTATCGAAACTTACAGCCTTTGGTTTTGGTAGTCATTTCTCTGGATTTATATCGAGCTTTCTCAGAGATCGCTCTATATAGATGGGATCTCATCCGACGAGTTCTGGATAAATTCAGGGGTACCGCAAGGCTCTGTTCTTTCTCTAACTCTATTTCTAATATTTCATAACGACTTTCTTCTTTTCACAAGATATGAATGACACACTCACAAGTGACTTGGCAAAAATCTGCGAGTTGGGTCGTGCGAATCGGGTAGATTGTAATGCACGCAAGACCCAATGTTGTTTTTTGACACACAAACGTAGTGGTGTGGTGTCGTCTGTAACTATGGGTAATGTAGATATTGAGGAGTCGGATGCTCTTAATGTTCTGGGCATGAGGATTCATTGTGATGTACATTGGAACGTAAGAAAGAAGCATTCAAGTGCCTCGGTTTTTTAAGACAGTGCAAGAAATACTTCACTCCATCTTACCTTCTCAATATTTACAAGACCTATATCCGACCCAAAATGGAATACAACTCTCATGTATGGGCCGGTGCTTCAAAGTTTATTTTGGGCTTCTCGACCGCGTACAGGAGAGGGCGAAGCTTATTAATGACGGTAGTGTAGCCAACTCTATCGATTTCTTAGAGCGTCGTCTCAATGTGGCGTGTGTTTCATTGCTCTATCGGTACTATAACGGAATGTTTTCTAAAGAAATAAAGGAATTGATTCCGCATAATCATATATTTTCACGCAGTACTCGTTTTTCCCGTAGAGCACATCCCTTTGTAGTTGATTGTCCGAATAATCCCACAACGCATTATAGAGAGAATTCGTTTTTAGCCGCACTGTTCGTTTGTGGAACGATCTTCCTGAGAAAATTTTTCCTATCAATTACGATATGGAACGGTTAAAATCAAACGTCCCACAACCTATTTTCCTAGTACCAGTACAATGCACTGCATAAGTAGGGGTCATCCCCTGAGTGCTGTCCTTAAGTTAAAAAAAATAAAATATGTAAAGTATCAAAAAATACAATTCTACCTTAGCTACACAAAATATAAGATCAGCTGTTTAGCACGTTGACGGATAAGTCGTGGTATAGAGTGAATGACGAAATATGGTGTCAGTAGGTTAAAGCAAATTATATTTTATTTATTTGTTAACATACTTTTAATCAAAAATTTAATTTTTCGCCGAGTTTCGAAGTTGTGATCACGGCAGACTTAAAGCATAGGTAAACTTAAGCGACAGTGCGAACTCATATAAAACATATGTGATAAGCTATGTTGTACTTAAGAAACTTTCCGTCAAGTTTCGTTAAATGTCATTTGCATATGCAAAGTGCGAAACTGAACGCACATTCCGTAGGAATACGGCTGTTAAACCATTTTTGTGTGAGTGTTTCTATTCAATAAAATAAAAATTAAAAAAAAAAACATTAAAATAATTTAAAAAAAATGGAAGGCGCGGTCGAGAATTCGTTTGTTTTTAAATTAATAAAAAACATAATTTTTTAAACTTTAATTCAAGAAATCAGCGAGTGTGCCTATTATTTTTATTTTGTTTTTTTCTTTTTATGATTATTTGTAAACAAATACTCTGTTGGTAATTTCGGTATTTTTTTAAACGAACTACTAACAAAAACTACAAAATTACGAAAATGTGCAACAGTGAGTTTAAAGTGTTTAATATGGCCATCTAATAATAATTTTTATTCATTTATGCATTTGACAGGCTTTCAGTATACATGTAAATCATAGTTTAGAGATCATTATAGTTTAGGTTTGCGATTTTAAAAGAAGAGTCACTAACTAGCTTTAAATCTGTAGCAATAGCGCGGCTAAAGTGTATAATAAAATGCTAAAGACAAATTTTAAGAAATCTACCAAAATAATATAAGCAAATTGGTCAATACTACACCAAAACGAGTACAAGTACATATAAATTAGAAATTAATTGTAGAAAGCAAACTACGTTTGATATTACTGACATCACAGTTAGAGTCAATAAACTCATAATGTAAGTTGAAATCATTTCATAATATACGGAAAGGGAACGAATTCGCATAATTCGTCCTACAAAAGTCCAGTGCAACAGGATGATAATGACGGGAAAATCTGACCGGATTGCTGAAATTCAGGGTAAGAAGTAAAAACCCATAATCAATATGTATAATAGGCACGTGTTAGAATTAAGATATCGATTTAAATTTCTCACAGAAACTTTTTTTTACTAAAAAAAAAAAATTTAAGAGGTTCAGCAATAAAAATTTCGATTTTGGAAAATAAGGACCAGTCTACTGAGTAGTCTGTCTAATATTACTTTAGTTTGAGTCCCTGAGGTCAGTAGATGCTTGGTATGCTTGCGAGTCGACTTGGACTCCTCTTTTGAAGTAGTTGCTTTGCCGAATGTGTGTACGATTGCGCAGCACTAGCTATCAAGAGAAACAGATTCCTAACCAAACTTTAGTGAGTTATCTTGGCCTAGAATTATTTAATCACTGAACTATTTCACTTGTTGATATACACTGCGACATATACTATATATATATGTCCATGAATCTGACGAGTGGTGAGGTTTTATCAAAATGGAGTTCTTCCGACTTTACTGCTTAACAAAATCACAAAATCAAACATAATCATGCCCAAGTCAAAATTTTAATTAAATTGAGTTCCCTAACCTTTTTCTTTTTACCCAATATAAAAGGGACAATAACTATACTGCTAAAACAACTCAACGATTTGCCAAAAAGTGTTGATCAGAAATGCAGACAGGATTGGAAGAAATGGCTTATAACTGAGTTGGATCACTTTAAAAGGGTACATCAAATATAAAGATAATATATTAGACAATTATTTTAACAAAAGTAAGAAAAATAACTTTATGCTGAATAAAAACAGAGACAACCAGTATGGGGAACCAATAATCATTAAAGTATATTTAAATCGTGAAATAGGGTCTAATAATCTTAAACTTTACCGACAATAATTTTCGAATTTACTTTTCTAACAATTTTAGCCATTTTGCAATTTTTAAACTATTGACTATTGCTTTTTTTCCTTCTTTATCAATTTCTATTTATTTTATTGCAATTTTTTCTTGTTTTTTTGTTTTTTTTTTTTTGTTTCATAGATAATATTTTGTATTCTGCTGTTGTTATTGAAACATTGTTTTCTACTCTAAAGTGTTTAACAAACACAATCAGTGGAGAGCAACAATGGCAATCTCTGTAAATATATTGGGGATTTTTTCAAATTCAATTCCAATTCAATTCGGTTGTTTTTTTTGCTTTTCAAATGATATCCAATCCAAATTTAATACACTGGGGAGGTTTGTCCTTTCATTTTTTGTATGCTTGCGTTTGAGAAAATCAATAAAATGTTAGTATATTTTTATTTATTTGTTTTTTTATATATATTTTTTTTGACCAAATAACCAATACCAGTACAAGATAACACTGGTAGATACAAATACATACACAACCTGATTTTGATACTGTTGGTATAGATACGAGTATGTATGGCTAAACAAATATTTCAATATTTTTGTTACATTCTTTTACAATTGAATCTCTTCCATTTGTGTTTTTTTTCTTTTTATTTGATAAAAAATATTACATTTGTATATACAGTGTGAAGCATAATTCAAGGTACCACAGTTAATGTAACAAGTTTTACAAATTTTAGCTAAAAATATGTAATTGCACTTCTATTTATTATAATGACTTATTTATTAATGTTGTAAAAAAAAAACAAATAGTATTCATGTATTGTATAAGACAAGAAAAAAATAAGCTAAGATTTCTGGTAACCTCATATTTTTGCACAGCAAAAAAAACCGTAGATTTAAAATATACATTTGGCTAATGTATTAAAATATTGCACATAATACTTAGTGGGATATCCTTTAAGGCGAATTACTTCAGTTAACCGATTTGACATCGAATAGTGAAGTTTTTTGTGAAATCTGGAGATACTTACTGCCATTCAGCCATGAAAAAGTCCTTAAGTTCAGTTTTTTTTTTTGGATAATTTATGATTCCTCAATCGTTTTTCCAAATGATCCTACAAGTGCTCAATTGCGTTCATATCGGAACTTTGTGGGAGTGTGTTAAACAGATGGGGAGTGTTGTAGCCACATCTTCACATAAGCAGCAGTGTGTTTAGGATCATTGTCCTGTTGAAAGTAATAATCATTACGAATTTGTAATTTTTTCGTATTTTGGTTAAGGTTTCTTTTTACAATATTTAAATATACTGTTTTATTCATTGTTTCCTCTATAAATTCCCAATTACCTAAATCTGCTGCTGACATACATCACCATACCATGATACCATCACCATGGTAACTGTTTTGCGAGTGTTCTTTGAATTTAGTTCTTCGTTTTTCTTTTTCCAGACTAATGCACGTCCGTCCGAGCTAAAAATGTTGTATTTCGACCCGTCCGAAAAAAATACTTTGTCTCAAAACTTATTTGTTTTTGTTTTGTATAGGTTTGCGAATTCTATTCGTTTTTTTCTATTTATTTCGCTAATATAAGGCTTCTCGCGTGCTGTTCGAGCATTATACCCGGCTCTTTTTATTGATCTGCGTACGGTGTCTGCAGAAAAATTTTTATTTAAAGAGTTCTTTAACTCTGTAGCAATCTTTGGAGCACTTTAAATGGTTCATTCTTAATTATAGATCCTATTTTCCTTTCTTTTAACTTTCTAGGGTGTCCTGATCTTGGTTTATTTGCAGTTATATTTTCCTTTTTAAAACGATTTATTACTGTTTGTATTGTTGACTTACTCCTATTTGTTATTTTGGCAATTTCGGAGTAATAATTTGCCATATTATGGTTATTAATAATAATGGTTAGTTCCTCAATAGGCAATTCTTTTCGGGACATTTGTATAATCACTTTGCAATAAAACAATATTTCTTGATACTGGTACCAATAACAAATTCTTTTAAACACGTTTTTAATTTACCGTCTCATACAATACATTAATATTTTTTTTATTAAATTAAAATATAAACGATTATAATAAATTGAAGTGACACGAATTTTATTATATTTTTTGCCAAAATTTGTCAAATTGGTTATATTAACTGGGGTACCTTAAATAATGCTTTACACTGTATGTATATGGATAGATATGTGCATGTGTATTCTACATTCCTAAATATATATATCCCAGCTAGCATTTATAATATTCCGCGATCTTCCATGATGTCGTATTCTGATCGCGTAAGTTTATTACAACGGGAGAAATGACGTGTAATGACGACGACTCTTCTACATGAGTCGTCGACGATGTGTTAAAAAAAATCCTAGAAGAGTTTTCTACTTTCTAGCTAGAAAGAGTTTTCAACGAGTATAAATGCTCGGAATGCGATATCGAAGAAGAGTCTTGAGACTAACGTGAAGAATTGATTCTAAAATGCATAAAAGAACGCTAGAAAATAAAAAGGATTGTTCAGTGTTATTTTGTTTACATTTTTTCAATTCAATTAATTTATTTATCCACAATATTCACATTTCCTTTATAACAAAATTCCATATTTAAGAATTCAAGATTTTTCCTTTTCCGCTTAGTAATAGATCTACATTTACAAAATTTCTATATACATATATATGTACTTCTATACAATATTTTTTTGAAGGAGAAAAGTTGGCAAAAAAAACTATATGATTTATAACTAAGGACTAGACAACAAAGCTAAGTTGATAGTAGCTCATTTATGTGAACGAAATCGGTATTAATACATCTGGTATTAAAATTTTGTGTAAGCCTATCGATCTTGACTGAAACTAATGCGAAGCCAGCAATATAATGAGGGTGTGTAGATGAAAAAACAAAGCTAGATTATAATTAAGTTTTAATAATTTATTTTGAGCTGTTTGTAGTTCTTCAATATGCCAATAAACGGGGGCTGCATAAAATAATACATCATGAAAAAGGGTTTTTAAAATGAGTTTTTTATCGTTAATATTAAGAATAGATTTCCGATTTATAAAAGGGTACAGAGTACGGGTTAATATGTTAACTTTTTTATATAATGGACGTGATCTTCAAACTTAATTTTCGGATCAAGCATCAACACCAAGAGATTATGGAAACGGAATGTTAAATGTATATATATATTAAATGTATATATATATTAAAATATTAAATGTATATATATATTGTTTTTGGTGCCAAAAACAACCAAATGACGACATGACGATTTTTGCTCTTAAAATGACGACTTTTGTTACACAATAAAATTTTACATTTTGAGTAAGAACTCTTTTACTAAAATATGAAAACCTATTATCAATTAAAAAAAAAAATTTTAATGTTCGTTACAACAATTAACAATGAGAAAATAGCAAAAACAACGGTTGTTAAAAAAGGTGGACTCAAATTTCTGTAAAAAGCATAATTCGTGTTAAAATTAAAATTTTAATTTTATCTAATTTAGGAAAATCAGCTGTATGACCCATGGGGACAACCTGCAGTTATAGTATAACTTTCAGAACGATGTGAGCCAATGTGAACTCTAAGGGATCGAGATGTGGGAAAACTATGAATTATCTTCGGCAATATTAGTGGGAAATTTAAATTAATTAATGAAAACAAAACCTTCGTGCCGGACTGTATTGTGTTATGTTGCTTGTGAAAACCAAATTGTTGAGGCGGAATAATATTATTGGCTTCCATAAAATCAGTAAATTTAATTTTACTTAAACTCGACAATAAACTACTGGGACGATATGACGACGGGCAATCAGCTTTTATACCAGATTTCTTAATTGGGATAACTTTAGCTGCCTTAAACTTTTGAGGAGAATAACAGAGCTTTAGACAGGAATTTATAATGATTGTCAAAACTTTAATGCCTTTATCAGGATGTGCTTTGAGACATCTATTACTAATACCGTCGATGCCGGGAGCTCTTCTGTTTTTCAAGGTTCTCAATATATTAGGAATCTGTAAGCTATCTATAAACAGACATCCCATGAATTAACTCGTAATTACCTATACGATTCCAGAGTATCGTTCACTAATGAATTAGTAGTTGAGTCGCCTAGATGGGATGAAATGTTTGTGCTAAAATTTCACACTTTTTGTTAACTTTCTTCTTTAAAATTTGAGTCAAATTTCAGAATGTGGAGAGCCTTTATCGAGTGTTGACAATAGAGAATCCCAAGATTCATTTCTAAATAAATCAATTTCCTCAAAAGTTCTCTGATAAAATATCTTCATCTAATAAAAGTGGTTAAGATTCCTGTATCTTTGCCAACTCCTTCGGTAACTATTCCTCCGTCATATCATAATCTTAATATGGTAAGGCAACTAGTAAGGGAAAGTTTTCCTCTTAGGCATACATTAGGCAAGAAACTGGAGAAAGGTAAATTAAAAACTTAATTATGTATCATTTTTTTTTTTTTGTACTTAGTCGGTCACCAGCACGAACAAAACGTTTCTGTAAAACTTTATTAATTTCCGCCTCGTCAGCTTTTGAGAATTTTGAATGACAGGCATCTTAGAAAGTAAAAAAACAAATACTTATTATGTTGTAATTATCTAACATCTTTAAAAATAACCTACTTAATATAATTTTCGTTACTTTAAATTCCTGAATACTAGGCCTAATGGTTGTTCCACGCCAACTTAATTTTGTAGCAACAACATCTCTCAGGATCGTCTTTTTGAAGTTTCTCCTTTTAATCACAACATTGAAATCAAGATTTTTTTAATTTTATTTCTATGTATTATGTTAATTCTTAATGAAAAAATTATAGCCAATGTTTAATACACATTTTGCATTGAGTCATTTTTTTGGCTAAGTTTTAATGTTTTCACAGCGCTAACAACCTTAGAAGCTCGCCAAAATTCATAACTGACGACGCTATCGTATAAGAGTTATCAAAATGACTAGCCAAACGCTACCAAACGATGCTTTTGGTAGCGCAAAATATAATTCTACTCGAACAATCGCCTGAACGATTCAATCAAACTTCCAATTGTTATCTGGGTATGATATACGATGTTTTTATTTTTTTTTTTGTTGTTGTTTGCTAAATAGTAATAATAATAATTTTGATATAAACTTTACCGTCAACAATATACATATTTTGTTCTGTCTCAACAATCTTTAAGTTCTATTGACAGTTGAAATGCCCAAAAGAAAAAGATTGAATTTTCAATACATATGTACGAGTTCATCCACATAATACATTTAAAACAAGTAAGGATATTATAGAAGAATAAAGCTTAGCTATATAATACCCTTCTCCACAATTTAGTTGCAATATAAAAA
This sequence comes from Wohlfahrtia magnifica, assembly GCA_023159175.1. Classification (NCBI taxonomy): domain Eukaryota; kingdom Metazoa; phylum Arthropoda; class Insecta; order Diptera; family Sarcophagidae; genus Wohlfahrtia; species Wohlfahrtia magnifica. The sequence goes on along the minus strand of JAKWBJ010000496.1, from coordinate 1,473,899 downwards.
CAATTTGTCTGTACCAAAGATGTCTGTACTATATATGGGCCGATTTAATATAAACCAAAAACAAAGATCAATAAGTTATTTTGTCTTACATGTGCCAATCTCTGTCTATGCCGATGGCTCGAAGACGGAATCAGGTACAGTGTCGGGTTTTTACCCTGACGATTTTGACCTTACGGTCTCTCTCAGACTGCTCTATGATTGAACTGTTTTGCAGGCGGCAGGCTTGGCAACCCACTCGATAATCCAATTAAACTCACCCGGGTTTTATTGGGTATTATATTCAAAAAACCGGATGTTTTTTTATTTAAAGGTTTTCGTAACTTATTTACAAAAAAGTAATTAAAATTTAAGTATTGGGAGTACAAATAATTCGGTCCGTTTGTTTAGTTTAGAGAAGATAATGAATTAAACAATTTATCAAAATAAAAATTTATCAAATCACTGCTTACATCTTTTCCGCACCTCTGAGCCAATGTCTGAACCCCATCTCAAAAAAATTTCTCGTCTTTTGGGGTTTTATTGATGGAAAATTGTTCAGGTTATGAATAGCTCCAAAACTAAAGTATTCTATGTAATCCAATGAAAGAAAACTGCAGAGACTAAGGGAAGAAAGCGTTTAACAACTGTCGGTTTTGATAAACTTTCAATTCATACCTCACAGATTAATCATCAAATAGCCTGAAAAATGAACTAATTGCTCCTGTTTCAAGTCACAAAAAAAAAAAAAATTGTGGAGGCTAGACTTATGCATAAGAGTCCTTAAAATGTATCTTTTCTCAGCAAACGAAAACAACATCTGCACCGTAATAGTTAGAGCAACATGCTATAGTCTAACGAAACGAAGATTAGTTTCTTTAGGTCACATGTATAATCGCATGTACGAATATTTTTTAGTTACAATTCATACTTTATTTGAGTTTAGTAAATAAAAATTTAAGAAGCAGTTAATCTGCGTCCCTATTATTTGTTCCAACACTGTACATATATTTAAAACAAGTAAATCGGTGACAGCATGAGACCGAGCATTGTCATGCGAAAGAAGAACTGTATCTGTCGCTATCGCTTTTCTCAAAACGCACGGTTTTAACGGAGTAATTGCTGTTTGTTCCGATGAACGAGATTTAGCAGCTCTTACTACACAAAGCCGCATTTACCTGACCAAAAGCGCAAAATTGCATCATCAAAAAACCCAATATAACCCAGTGGATTGGGTTTTAAAAAAACCTGGGTTTTTTCCAACCCTGGCAGGCAACGGCTTACTCGAGGCCTAAATCCACGTGTTTAAGTCGAAATGTCTTCTCAGCTGCACTCACTCACTGGCTCAATTAGGGCAGTATCATGTCGAAACGACATGGATTCTGAGTCGTGCTAACATCCGAGGGAATGTTACTGCTATTGCGCTACTAGGGTGCTCTGGCTTTCACCTAGGGGGACGTACACGCCCATTAGGTTGCGCTGTCAACCTAGATAGAAAAATGGACACTGAGCTTAGGGTTGGCAGATGTACTATTTTCATCAGCACATGTACTGAATTTTGTCGATTATACTGATTAATGTATAACATGTAAATCAGTTCGCAAATATACTGATTTTTTTATTTTTACTGTTTTTGTACGGATTTTTATTAAAAAAAAAGGATCCAGTGAAGTATTTGTGGAGCAAAAAACCGCCAAGATTCAATAGGTATTGGTTGTTGGTGTCAAGTTCTTCACAATGGCACTTAGCATGGTTGGTGTATTTGTTATCAATATTTTGGTGTTTTGAGTTAATCGTTCTATTGGATTTCGTTTCATAGTCTCCTTTACATTGCTGAAACAGCAGCAAAAGTCAATTTGCTAGCCAATATCACTATGAACTTATCTATAAAAGTTAACTTCAATTGCATTTTCCTTACAAGTTGATATTATGATATTGACCCTTTTGGTTCCAAGCCACAGATATAAAGCTGAAAAAAATTAGAGAAGGATACTAAGCTATTTGTTAATTTTTTTTTTAGATAACCAAGTGACTTCGGAACATATTACTGCAACAAATTTATATGGTTTTTGTTTTTATGTACTGATATATGTAATGATTTTTGATTGCATGTACTGACTTTTTTTCTGGTATGTACTGATTTCTTTGATTGAAAATCTGACAACCCTAACTGAGCTAGACGGAACACAAGTGGACCAATATCACCACTTGAAGAATACCAGAATGTTTTGGTCTTCTCTTTCTATGGAGAGGGCTAAGTCTCTTCTTAGGTTTGGAAGGAGATCGATGTGGCATCTTTCGATATATATGATAGGTCGCATGTCAGAGCGAATGGGAGCTGCCAGGATGAGCAGGAAGAGGACTGCCTTGCTCTATGGGAATTTAGACTAAAGCACTTGGGTGCATGTTACTTACATGATCTGGTTTACGTAATTTAGGTTTTTTTTGTGGGGATCTTTTGGTACTCTCCCATGTCTGGAGTTTAGACCCACTGTTGGCAACCCACTGGGTTTTTCCAATTTAAAGTGTTTCGTAGCTTATTTACAACAAAAATAGGTGTAATTTACGTATTGGGACTACAAATTAATTCGATCCATTTTTCTTAAAAAAGATAATGAATTAGCAAATTTGTCAAATAAATAATTTATTATCTTATCCTCTCCTCTTTTCCCCTCCTCTGAGCCATCTTCCATAATCTGTCTGAGAAAAACTTTTCGTTTTTTAAATTTATATTTCTTCAAAGGACGTGAATTATACCTTATATCTCTTATACGGCCTAGATAGGTTCTGAAAATGTAGATCGTAAATTGAAATGCCGTAAAACGAGATGAATATGTGTAATGAATACGTTTTTTAGCCGTAGAACGAGGTAATTTGCGCCTTAAAGCTAATGTGTTCAATAATTTCAACAGCAAAATGTCGTATAAAGAAAGGTCATATAAGGAAATATGACTGTATTGTATGATGGATCAACGTTCGGAGAATAAGGCGGAAGCGGCACTTGACTGTTTTTAATAATTGTTTTGAAACTTTTGCGACGTGAGGCCGAGCGTTGTCATTCAAAAAATAACTTAATCATACCTGTTTTTATAATCCAAAGTTGCATTATAAATAGTAGAACAACCTCGTAAATGTATTAACAAACAAAAAATATTGTCGACTTAAACGAAATTTGGAAGCGATTATAAAACCCAATAAAACCTAGTGGGTTGGGATTTCATTAAGCCCAGGTTTTTGCCAAACCTTTTTAGGCCTCTATCATAAGTCAGACCTCTAGAGGGTAGAACAATAAGCCATAGGTCCTCCAAGTAAATTCGCAAATAGCGAACGGCCCACATAGTGTAAATTTACATAACGAGTTCCACATAATGACAAATATTATCATATACTTCGAAATACCCAGAATTTTAACTAGATTCGAACCAAATACAATTGGGCTTGTCCTTGGACCACAATAAGTTAATTTTCCAAAATTTCTTAGAAGGCTTACATTGATAAGCGTACGGTCGGCCATAACTTATGCAACTGATTCTGAGTTGCTTAGATTGTTTTTTGTTTGTAACTACGAACCACAAAGATCAAATGACTTACCACCAATATTTGTACATGGCTCACATATATTTTAGTTTTTAAAACAATAACTTGGGGCAGGAAACGTTCATATTTCTCTGCCACAAATCTATTGCAGCCTTAATTCGCCTTACCGTTATTTAAAAGTAAAGGGAAAAAACAAAAAAGAAAGAAATCAAATAGTGCGATTTAATAACTTTTTTAATAAGTTATTGCAACTTCAAAATGCAACAACCAATGCACTGTACGTTGCAACAACAAAAACTATATAAATACCCATAAAAAACCGCTAACAACTGCAATAAAAATAATCAAAGCAAAAATGCCGACAACATGAAAAAATATTAAAAATAGAAGGAAATTCGAAAAAAAAAACATAAAATATAGTAATGAAATGCAAGAAACTAGAAAAAATGACTGACATCCGGTAAATAATGATGGACAACTACAATAGAAACGAATTTGCATAAAAGCCATCATTTTGATATTAAATCGTATAGAATCGTTTTGTATAATACGATTGCACCCACATACACCTAAACATCTACAAAGATCAAAAACATCGTAAAGAAAATTAGCAGCAGATTGATGGTTTCGCTTCAAAGAAACAGGCAAACAGATAGACAGGCAGACAGACTTTGCTTAAATGCCGAAAACATTTCCCTTACAAAACATCCATCCAAATGCTACAACTATTCGAAGTAATATAGTAACAAATTAGTTAATAATTAACAAAAGACATACGAATACTTATTTCGCTTAAGGAGAAATATATTTTATTACAACGAGTATACACTCGATTCAAAAAAAAAAAAAGTTTTCGCATTTGGATAAGTAAAGTTGCTCTCATTATTATATTTAAGTAAAAATCGTGTTAAATTTTGAAAGATTTCCTGACCAGTACCATAATAACTCTTTGTTCTTTAGTTTACTTCAAGCTATGATGTTTAGGAACTAAATTCTATTATAAACCACGTTTCACTAAATGTGACAAAATTATTGTGTTGACTAATAAACTTCAGCGATACGGGTTAAGTTAAAACTTCATTTTTTACGATTTTAGAAGGCAAATGTACGCATCATATGACTTAAATTAATGGTAGCACAATAACATATCGCCGCCGATCTGGCAAGTGTGTTAGCTGTTAAATATCTGCCCACTGAAGAGTCATTTAAGGGGAAATACACGGTAATACAAGCTGTACGACATGTCAAATTTTTGTGTGGAAGAGAGCGGATAGTATATGTCGTCATAATCGACTACCATTAAGCAAAAAATTGGCAAGGTTATAAAGAAATTTGAAGAGACTGATGTACTCGTTGATAACAGATGTATTCAGGCTTATTTTGCATTTGGATTTGCACCTTTGTCCACGTAAAGTCAAACTTACGCAACAATTTACGCCGTAGATACGCTAATTTTTCCAACAAAATTTTCTTCAGTTAATATGTTCAATTCTCGCTTAGTGGTTACGTCAACAAGCAAAATTGACAAATATGGGGTTCGGAGAACCCAGAAGTCATTGTGGAAAAGTCATTGTATCTGGAAAAGGTGACTATTTAGTGTTCATTATGGTCTGAAGGTATTTAAGGCGGACACTTTATATTACTGAAGCTTATCGCTGTCTCTAATCGAGCCGTTTATTTTGAAAGTGTGGCAAGTCTACTTTAGAAAAAATCGGGATAATGATGTCTTTTGTTAAAAAATGTTATGATATTTATATATGAAAACTGTTTTTAATAAAAAAAAACTTTAGATTCCGGTATTTGGGAGATGTAAGTTTTACCTCTTAACGGTATTGAAAATATGTTTATTTTGAAAGTGGTGCAAGTCAATCTTAGATTAAATTATTATTATGTCGAATGTATTATGGCAAAGTTTAGCTCCGGCTGCTGTATAGTGAAGTATGTATGTTTGGGATGAAAAATTATAGCTTATACTGACATGTGCACTGATCAGGGAAGCTTCCCTAAGGTTGGGGAATCTTTTTAACGATATATGTCATTTCTTTTAAAGGATATAAAGATCTGTTTCTCTTCCTTCCAAATCAGCTCGGAAACTAAAAATCGGTTAAGACTTAGCTAAATTATTAACTTCAAATTACAAGAAGGTACGAAAATCCGGTTTTTTTACTCCAATCGCAAGATTTTGGAAGTGTTTCAAAAATTTTAAAAACAGATTCGTGTACTCGACAGCTCCATCAGAGAAGTAGTATAACTTTCTGGAAATTTCTACTTAGATCTTTTTTTCGTTAATTTTTTTTATATTATAAAGGCTGATAAAAAATCATAAAAAAAAATTATTAATTTTGAAAGCGAGGCAAGTTTATTTAGTTATAAGAAAATTTTTGCTCTTTTAATCAGCACCGCAAGCACTATTGGATTCAGTGTTGTCAGATCTAGGGATTTCTCGCCAAACGTGGCAATTTTAAAAGTTATTTGGCATCCTAATTTTCGGTTTGGCGACATGGCGACTTTTTGGCGATTTGTAAATTAGTTGGCGATTTTGTTGGCTATTTTTGATAAAATATAAGAAAAATTAAAATTATTATTTTGGTATCTTTATGTATGAAATACGTGAACATTGTCATTTTAATGTGTCGATTATAGATGGCAGTTGAACTTCAATTGTGTTCTCGGCAACGAGAAATTTGTAGTTGCCTATATGGAACTGAAATGAATAGATTTTTAGGTTCCAGTTTACTTATATAATGCAAATGTCGGCAACTGGCAACGAGAGATTTAAATTCATAAATTGTACGAAAAAGCTCTAAACTTGACAAACATGGAAAAAAATTAATGTGTTTGCTGGAAAAATTCTTACATATGCATACCTTATGGCTATGAAGTATATCATATCATCATTTAAAAGGTCTACTTCTCCTCTCTCTAAATCCACTGAAAATCTTAAAATCGGATAGCATTCCACTAGATTATAAGTCTATAAGTATATGAAGTTACAAAAAACTGTTGTTTTTACCCGTAATTAAGGATTTTGGTAGTGCTTAGACAATTTCAAAAACTGAATCTTGTTGTACTTGATAGCGTTTATTAGAAAAATAGTATAATTTTTCAGGTATTTTATCTTCTTTTTTTTTTGTCGAAAAAAAGTGTATAATGTTTTAGATATATAACAATAATGAGCCTACATATACATATCCAAAATGTATTCTATATTACCCATAAATTTATATGCAGTGAAAACTCCCGTGGGCGGACACCGAGCGTCACAGCAGATTTGTCCGTTATCGAGAGGTGTCCGTCTACGGGATACTTGATTAAAAATGGTCGGTATTCACTGCTATTAAATATTCTATTATGTATTAATATGTAAGTGAAACAAATTTGAATGCATTGCATCTTTAGTATACACATACATATGTTTATTTGTTTCCAAAATTCATTTAAGTTTTAAGATTCATACATACACATCCACATGTCGATAACTTAATTTAGAAAGGACGTAACTAACATCTTAAAAAATATGCTAGAGGTAATTGTAAAAAATCGGCGACTCACATAAAGATAGATATACTCTTGGCTACGTAGCTTTTGCAAATGTCAAGCTATGACGCTAAAACTCAAATCGAAAGGATGGGACCGCATCATGGGAGTTATTCCGAAAACTTTTTGATCAAGGTAGTAAGTAATAAGAAATAAGTTTTAAAGCAGTTCAAATATTAAATTTGTTTTAGTTTTTTATTTGAAACTGCATTAAAACTTATGTTTGATTTTCTGCTCTACAACATCATCTCCTGAATCAATGCTATCATATTCAGTGTATGCAATGTTATCGATGTTTAAAAAATTGTCAAAACTAAAATCATGGATTCAAAGCCAAAAGCTGACGACCTTAAATGGCCACTTTACTCGCCCGGCCTAAATGTAATCAAAAACATATGGAGTTGGGTGTCTAGGAAGACAATGTCACACAGAAATGAAATTAATGGAAGGAGTCATACACACTTGGTCCACCATTTCGTTATATTATATTGAAAAACTTTACAATTCAATTTCCAATCGAATTTTTGAGGTTATTTAAAACAAAGGCGGTCCCACACATTACTAATTAACCTTAATACTGTTTAAGATATAAAATTAAGGAATTAAAATGCTATATTGTTCCTTGAAATTCTGATTAAATTGAAATTATAGTAGATGGCGTTATCCTGATGACCAAGTTTTTCAATACGTTTTTAGTATAGTTTTTATAAAAAAAAAATTAATGAAAATGCTATCTTGAATGATACAGCAGTCATTGTCGTTTTATTTTAAAAAGAATTGATAGAAGTCCACTACATAGATAATTTTAAGATCATACCTCAATTGGTTCAACTAATATTTAACATTAACCGTCAGTATAAGGGAGAGGCCCTATAAGTGCCATACGGGCTTTAGTGTTGCTGCGTAATTATTTTTGTAAACATTATTGTGTTTCTTGTTCTTTTCTTCAAACATATTTTTATGTTTTGTTGATATTTTTGTCCGTCTACGGGTGGTTTGTTGCAAACAAAAGGTGTCCGCGTCCGGCTATGGGAGTGTCCGCCTAGCAGAGTGTAATTTGTTCTAAAAATACTTGGAAATAAAAGGCACTGATGAAATTGTCCGCGTAATAGATGTGTCCGCTTGCGGAAGGTGTCCGTAAGTAGAGTTTTCACTGTATTTAGTAAACATTGGACACTTTTTGTTTTTGTTAATATTTTTGCTTAATAAAATTAACAAAATATATATTATGACGAATTTTTTTCCACTTTTGGCGAAATTTAAGAATTCGAAACGAACTATTTTTTATTTTTTTTTAACAATTTTTTTTCGTTATTTTAAAATATATAAATCTTATTGCCAAAATGTAAAAAAGAGATGATTTGGCGATTTTGACGATTTTTGAAATTGAATTTAGCAAAAAAGCTTAAAAAAGAAACCCTGACTGGATTATAAACTTATTCTCTAAGACCACAAAATATTAAAAATATATATACTAACACTTACCAATATTTTTAAATTTAATGAAATACAAACCTTTAAATATCTCGAAACAAAAATCTGGATTTGGCATACTTTCAAAAAAAAAAAAAAAACGGCTCAATTATCACTTGTTTTTAAAGGTGTACAGTATCATTTAATAGATTGCTCTGCGTGTTTGACTTTAAAGCCTTAAAATATCATGGTCTGAAATAAAGCTATGGATAATGCGACTAAGGTATCGAATAGCATTTTCTCGATCCAAAAGCTTGCTACTTTTTAAATAACATTTTAAACATGTACATAAATATTTAAATTATTTTTAAATTTTCTATTTATTCAACTATTTGCTTCCGAAATACTTTTTTATTTTTTCTATAACTGACTGTATAGGAAATGATGGAGATGGAAATCTGTCTAAGACAACCTTTATGTCTGTTTCTTTAAATGTGTGTGTGTGTGAGTGTGTGTGTGTTGAAATCAAAACTTGATTTGTAATTAAGACTATTGACAACCTGTCGGATATTATTTTTATGTTGGAATGTAAGGGTTGTTGGTAACTCCTTTTCAGATACAATAGCAACAGAATAATATTTAAGCACTACTGGGAGTTGCGGGAAACACAAAAGTAAAAACAAATCAAAAAAAAAAAATTGAAAAAAATGAAACAAAATGAAGAAGAAAAATATGTTGCGGATGAACATGAAAAACACAAAAATATCCTTCGGGTATAACACGTACTACAACTGAAATAACAACAGCAAAAACCAGCCATGTCGAATGTACAAGTATTGGTACTGATACTGCTCCTGTTATTGATGCTGATGCCACATCTTCAACCATTGCTGATGGTGTTGATGATGTTGATGATGTTGATAAAGGATATGAAATAAAATGAAACAAAAACCAAATAAAGCCAATCATTCATTCATGTCTATTGATGTATTGATGCGAGGATAGAGTAAAAATTTTGTACCTCGACTCCTTCAAAGTGTATTGACATTTTAAACAAAAATATATTCAAGTATTGCAAGACATAATTCATTACAGATTAGAGTATATTTTCATTATGCATTGGATTTTATAAAACAATCCTCGTATTTTGTTGTGAGCCAAAACGATACCATTAAACTTAAGTTAAGAACAATTGGATATAGAAAATCAAACACAAACACTTTGCAAAAAATTTAACAAAATAAGTAAAATCTTTTTATCCTGGCGAATTCTGTTGTGGAAATAATTTTAAAAGTTAGTGTTTAGATAATAGTTCGATGACATAGTAGCCATCTTGCTATGGAATAAACACTGCGGACTTTGTTTAAAATTATTTGTTTAACAAAGTTATGTTTTGATATCATGAACTATGCTTGGACCTATAAGTGAAATAGGTACTCAATATTTAACATTCATTTTAGAACTCCATTATAAATAATACTTTTGGAGCTATCGTGTAAAATCAGCACAGATTTTGCTAATTAAAGAATTTTACGATATTTTTAGATTACGATTTTGCTTGTAGTGCTTCGTTAGGTGTTTTGCTTATCAATAGGAATACCATTGCATATAAATTCCGATTTTCGTTATAAATGTCGATTAGTTATATTAGGTTAATATGTATATGTACATAACATATATCCTTATGAGTATAGAAAGGCAGTATTATTAGAAATGGTTGATTTGCAAATCCTAAATCGGTGTTGGAAAGTTAAAAAATCTAAAATAAAATTTCTATTTGTCAGATGGCAGTTCATTAGCTTGTGCATAGTTCTGCGACATCGTTTTAGCAGAAGCCTGATAGAAATTGATAGAGTATTTTGATTTTGAAAGTTTCTTTTCTGACATCTACCATCCTGTATACTAGAATAGTCCAGTGTTGTTTTCTGTTTCGGTTTATTATTATTTTTAATTTCAAAGTTCGACATCTTGTTTTGTGTTTAGATTTAAGGGTTCACACCGTACTCCTTTTACATGTTTTGATTTTTTTAGTTTATATTTCGACTCATCTGGACAAATCACTCGATTCAAATATGATTCTGGCACATTTGTATACACTTGGCAAAGGACAAAGGCTGTCTTATATTTCAGTGTCGTAGTAATGATTTTTTATTTTTTTTTTTTTGTAAAAACTTTTTAGTCTGCACTGGCTAAGCCTTCTTTGTATTGTACGTGACGGAACGCTAAAATGTAGTTCTTCCTATGAAGAAAATAGTTATTATTTTCGGCTAGAATTATGAAACGATCATCTTTACGCTTTGTAGTCTTGAGCTTTCTCTCAGACATTTTTAAAACTTCATTTGATTTTCTAATCCTGCAGAACTTAAGGGCTATTTTTGGTTCCGATATTGAATATGTTCTTTTTTTTGGACAACCTTTGTATTTCATTTCATTTTCCCATTTACTAACAGATTCCTTATAGTTTTAGGCAATGGCTTCAGCTTGATGTCCTGTGGAGATGTCTGAAAAAATGATAATATTTTTGGTAATTTGGCCAAAGACTAAAAGACTGAAATATTTTGTGAGGGTCATATATAATAATGGGGGAGGGTCTAAGTACTGATTTTTATAATATCCCTTCATAGTTCTGCGGTTATCATCCAATATTTTGCATTTGCATTTTATTTTGTCCCACCGATGTTAGGGAGCGTTTTAATTTATGTTGCTTTGCTGGAAAAGTTTAATTAATACATTTAAGTTTTTATGTTTTTAACACTAAAATGTAAACGAAATTAATAAATTCAATTAATTTTTTAAGAATAATATTGAGTTTGTCTCTTTTTTTCTCTGATGAAATATAACAAAGGTAATTTGCACTTTATTTTGCCCAATAGTGATTTTCTTGAAAGGAACTATAGGCTACATAAATTTCAAAAATTCCAACAAAGTAAATATTTGTTTATCTATATCTTCGAAATAGTAACAGTAAAAATGTAAATTTGGCAAAAATTGACACATAGTCAATGCAAATCATCAGTCAAAAAGGGGGCGCAATAGGACAAGTGGGCTTAGTATCACCCATACAAGCTAAATATTGATTTTTATACATATATATTAAAAACGGTAAAAGTATAAGTTTCTGAATTTGGTCTAAATGCTTTCGTACTCAACACAAATCATCAGTTAAAAAGTGGACGGAATTGGATGAGTGGTCTTAGTGTCTGCTATACAAACTAAATATTGATTTATGTATATCTTGAGAATGGGTGAAGTGTGAGTTTCTGAATTTGGCCTAAATGACTTCGTAATCAATAAAAGTCATTAGTCAAAAAATTAACAGAACCGGATATGTGGGCGTGGCGTCACTCATATATAGTAAACATTAATTTTTGTATATCTAGTGAACGGTAATAAATAGTAGGAGTTTCCAACGTCGTGGATAATACACATCATCAGTAACTAACTGGAGAGATTAGATAAATGGTCGTAGCGACTTCCATTCATACAAAATATGCAATTTTTATATGTAAAGAAAAGAAAAAAAGTAAACATATCAAATGAATGTGTGTTTGTTTGAAGACCGTATACAGCTAAAAAGCAGATTATGAAGTATTTTTCTGGAAAGAACTATAGGCTATTTTAAATGTTTATATTTGAATTGAAAGGATTGTTAGTTTGGAAAAAGGATACAAATTATAACAAAGATAATAGTTTGGATAATGCTTAAGATGGAGGTAGCTAAGCACAGTGCGTCGATCCCATAGAGCGAATGGAAAAAAATAGAAGGAGTTGTCGTAGATAAATGAAATTTCTTACAGATATTTATTATGGAAAAATATAGATACTCGTATATGCAAAATATTAAAAAAATAGGACAACGGACACGCCCACAGCCCACATATATTTAAATTAGAGAAAGCCTATATTAAGATAGATATGTTTTAGTTACTGATATAAATAAATAAATTCCAAATAACAAGTTTCTAAAATTGTGGATTTTGCAGCAACAAAAAAAAAAAAATTATTGTAATCTGGCAAAAATTCGATGTTGTACTTCAAAATTTGAATCTGAGTAATGAAGGGTCCGCCATCTAACGTTTTTTTTTTTTCAACTAGTGCTTATTTCGTGAATGGTAACACTTAGCTCATGTCTGATTTGACAGATAATTAGTTATCCTTCCGCTGAACGAATATGGTTGTGTATACGCTTGAACAACGCTGGGAAATATTGCGACATTACTTTGAAAATCATGGTAATGTTTCAGAATCAAAAATCATCTTTTCAGATGAAGCTCATTTTGATCTTGGCAGGTATGTCAGCAAGCAAAATTGTCGCATTTGGGGCACAGAAAACCCGCACGCATACATTGAAAAGCCGATACACCCAAGACGAGTCACTGTTTGGTGCGGATTTTGGTCCAGAGGCATAATTGGGCCATTTTTCTTCGAAAATGAGCAAGGAGTGGCCGTTACAGTCAATGGCGATCGTTGTCGGGCCATGTTGAACGAATTTTTGTTCACAAAAATTGAAGAGGAGGATATTAGCAACATTTGGTTTCAACACGACGGCGCTACGTGCCACACAGCCGAAGTTACACTCGATGTTTTGCGTCCTGTTTTTGAAGATCGCATTATCGGCCGCAGAGCTGATGTCGTTTGGCCACCTCGGTGCTGCGATTTGACACCGTTGGACTATTATCTATAGGGTGCCGTCAAAGATAAGTGTTACGCCAACAAGCCAGAGACAATTGACGCTTTAAAGGAAAATATTCGTGAAGCCATTGGTGAAATACAGCTGCACACAATCGATAATGTGCTTAAAAATTGGACCGATCGTGTAGGCTACTGCATGGCCAGCCGAGGCAGCCATTTGAATTAAATTATTTTCCATTATTAACCGGAAGGAATGTACTTTGAAATAAAGAAGAAATTTGAGAAAATATTCAATTGGTTTTTTATAGCATTTTCAAAAAAAAAAAAAAAAAATTCGCGGACCCTTTAATTTTAACTATTTCTGGGTAAATATATAATGTAAATATATAAAAACTGAACTCTTCTCAATTGCGCTTTAATTTAGTGTCTTTTACATAAACAGCAAAAAAATGACGGATTCATATTTTTTTTTTTTGCCTTTGGCAAACATTTTCGCATCCAAATATAGACATATTTTCAGATAAGTATATAATTTTTATACTATAAAAAAATAAAATTGGCTGATGGTCAACTGTTTCCAAGATATTAATTCTCATTACTTTTATTATATGCAAAAAGTTATTCACATAAGTTTGATTAAACGCTTGAAATACTATCACCTATCCTTGAGGTAATTTTATTTGCCAGTGGGCAGAAATGTAAAGCAAATTCGGCAAGTTTCGAAAATTAATAAGACCGTTCGTGATATTGTGGAAAAGCTAAGTAGAACTATATTCTTATTATTATTTTTTTTGGTGAACTGGTATTTGGTTATTGGTAACCAAACTTATATTGTATATGCCTCTCAGTGAAATGTAACATTTATTGTTGAGTCGCATGAAGTAATACGCTTTGTTGGATTTTTGTTCTTTGCTGGCTACAATATTTTACCTAAATGGAAACTATACAGTTCGAAGGACCTATTTTTGCCGTTGTAATTACTGCTAACGCTTTTCTAAACACAGACAAAATCGCTAAAGTTAGACTATTAGTAGACTGTTAGTGTGCAATAAATGTGTCATACAGTTGTGAGCATTTGCTAACAATTTATACATTGTTGGCAAAGTGATTACGTATTTCGGTAAACATTCTTGTAAAATGTATATTAAAGAAAAACCCATTCGCTTTAGACTTAAGGCAGGCATAATGTCTGACTTCATCACAAGGATATCTTTACGACTTAAAACTCTGCGGCAAATCTATTGGATTAGTAGCTAATAATGTTCTAAGTTTGTTGAAATTTGTAAAATAGTGACCCAGTCAGACTATATATTTTTCCAACTTTTTCACATCATACCAACAAGCATACCAAGTTCTCGTAATAACGGGGTTTTTACTTTTGTTAAGTTGGTACATCTGTTGTTGATATTCTCGCTAAATCTTAGCGCCATAGCTTGGCATTTGAAATAGCTACGTAGCCAAGAGTATATCTATCTCTATGTGTGTTGGCGATTTTTTAAAATTTTAGAAATGGATTTAAATTTTGCAACGAACTTGTATTAAATTTTGCGTAAAAAACGGATTTAATGGTGCGCGAACGTTGGAAATTTTAGAAAAGCGTTTCGGAAACGATGATCTGAAGAAAACGGTAGCACGAACGGTTCAAAAGTGATCGTGAGTTAGTCGAAGATGATGAATGCGGTGGCAGACCATCGACATCGGAAACCGACAAAAACATTGATAAAGTTAAAGAAATGTTGGTCAATAACCGCAAATTAACCATCAGAGAGATAGCGGAGGATTCAAACATTGCCTATGGATCCGTCCAAGGCATTTTGGTTAATGATTTGGGCGCTCCTCGTGTAGCAGCAAAGTTGGTGCCAAAAGACCTCAATTTCATGCAAAAAAGAGACCGTGTTGAGGTCGCAAAAGACATGATATGCGTGGCTGCATCCGATCCCACATTCATCAAAATGATCATTACTGGAGACGAGGCATGGGTTTATGAATACGACACGCAATCCAGACATCAGGTAAGTGAATGGTGTTCATCGAATGAACCGAGACCAAAAAAAGTGTCTTTTTCAGTCAAAAAAGAATGCAATTCTCACGGTTATCGTAGATTAGAACGGAGTAGTGCATCATGATTTTTGCCAGAAGCCCAGACAGTAGACAAAGAGTATTATTTGGGAGACCAGAATTGTGGGCAGAAAACTCGTGCATCCTGCACCTTGATAGCACAACGTCGTACAGTGCCATCATTATTCGAAATTTTTTGACGAAAAATGCAACATATACCATCAAACCGTCACCGAATTCACCTGATTTAGCTGCCAGTGACTTCTTTCTGTTCAATCGAGTTAAGCAACCATTACGGGGAACGCATTTCAGCTGCCGAGAGGAAATAATGGAAAAATCGCAGGATGGACATACCGAAAACCGAATATCAAATATGCTTCAAGGATTGGATCAAGCGTGTTGGCATAAGTGCGTCAGTCGGTGGGGATTACTTCGAAGGGGACAACATAAATTTAGATTAATAAACTTGTATTTTTAATTTTCTGAATAAATTCCGGGAAGTTTTTTATCAATGTAGTATGGCTGGAGTGGATCTACATCACAATGCTTGGCTGACTATAGAACTACTGTATAAAAAAGTGGTGGTGAGCAATGTTTATAAATTTGTTTGAAAATAAATGGTAATTGCGTGGAACCTTTATGAGTTGGTTTCGATAAATGAGGAAATGAATCCATTGTCGCGATGACTATATTGAGCAACTGTTCTAAATGCACGGCTGACCTGTACAAGATCACTCGGAAGTGAATAACTTTCACTGTCAAGAGACTATTCTTTTACGAAAATACGAATTTTATTGTTGACTAAATGTTTGTGTATTTTCCTGAAAACACCTAACATATCTGGCCACTCGTAAGTGAAATTACTATCACACATCTCAAAAACTTATTGTTTCATTTTCTTCAAACTTAAAATATATCTTAGTTAGACATAAGCACCACTACTTGCAAAGTTTCATTTAAATTGGGTAAAATTGGTAATAATTGGTTAACTTACTTTTAAGAAAACTAACCTTCTTACAAAATCATAATTTATATATAATAAATGGATATTTTTTAATTTACATTATTTATTAGCTATACAACTAAGCTTAAGCTTAAGCTTAAGTATTTATTTGACAAAATGATGGACATAAAGACCATTGGATATAAATAAGTATGTACCATATTAAAAAAAAATAAATAAATAAATAAATAAAATAAAAAATACAATTCTTTTGATCATGAATAAAATTATAAAAAAATTGTTATGATCTATAGATAAGCAAAAAAGATACTAAAATTATCATTAACACATCATCATCATCAGCACCAGCACTATCATTATCACAAAGTGGCATCAGCTTAAAAAGCCATGAGCGAAGGCATACATACCAGTATCCTTTAATGCACTGGATACTAAGCATTAGCAAATTCCATTTCTTGTTTAATTTTTTCAAACAATTTACGATCGTTTTCACTATTTTCTTCTTCTTCTTTTAAATGTTATATCTGATATGATATTGTTATCGCTGTAGTAATTGTTGTTGTTTTTATTTTTATAAAATTGAACGTCAAATGGCTGTCATATGTTTTTGTAAACGTAAGTGGTAATTTTAAAATTTTATATTTAAAACGCGTGCCTTTTAGCCGGCCTGGTTTTCCTTGTTCTTCTTTTCGTAGAAAATCCATAAAAATATCTGAAAGCCGGCATTTAAAATTATTTAATGGCATGATCATCAGTACAAATAAACGAAAGTGTATACGAACACAAACACTCATAAATTTGTTTCAAAATGTGCGTGAGCTGATGAAGTGATACCCACTCTGCCAGACAGAGTGAGTAAGTGAGTGTTTATACATATATTTGTCAGTTTATCTATCAAAATTATAATAAAAACCCTGCTGACATGTGTCATGAAAATGTCATAAAATATGGTTAAAATTTTAAAGAGTGTCTCTCTTTTTTGAAATTTTTTCCTTTTATTTTCATTATCATTTTTGTTATTAACGGCGAAATAAGCGGAAAGCGGCTGGAACAAAGAAATAAAGTTTTATGAAGTTTTTCAAGCGCCATTCGATTACAAGTTGGAAAAATCTATAAAAAAAACTTTATTTTGCTTTCGACAGAAAAAAATTAAATTTGGGGTCTTTGAGAACTAAAGCTTAGTCCGACTGAGGTAAATAAAACTAATTTTTAGCGATTTAAGCACTTCAGTTCGATAATCGTTTGCTGGATCTAGATAGTGGCTATACCTTTATGCGATCTCAGTCTTCCGACCTTAACGTTATTGAACACTTGCTGGCATATTTAAAGATACAAAAACAAAAAGTAAATCCGTCATTTATTCAACACTTTCAGTAAATTTAATGAGGGAATGAGAAAAGCATTCCCCATAATTTAACAAAAAAATTTCTGTATTCGATGCCTAATTAACTCAAGAAGGTTGTAAAGTTAAAAAGAGGTCTCAGACTTTTGTAAACTAAAGAAGTTGAGAATTTTAGCTTTTTTAATTTTTTTGTATTTTTTTTTTTTTTGTAATTTTTTTGTATTTTATGGTAATATCAAGTAGAGTCTCAATTTCCTTAAGTACTATAATAAGGAAAAATTTAAATGGAATTTTTTGATCTATACTTGATCAAAAAGTTTCCGAAATAACCCGGCGGTCCTATCGTTTCGTTTGAGTTTTTTTGTTAGTTTGGTACATCTGTTGTTGATATTCCCGCTAAGTCTTAACGTCATAGCTTTACAGCTTGACATTTGCAAAAGCTACGTAGCCAAGAGTGCATCCATCTTTATGTTGGCGATTTTTTACAATCTTAGAAACGGCTGCTGAAACGCCTTCCCCGTAATGGTTTTTAACTCGATTGAACAGGAAGAAGTCATAGGGAGCCAAATTAAGTGAATTCGGTGGCTATTAGATGGTAATTGTTACACTTTTCATCCAGAAATTTCGAATATGATGGCATTGTGCGACAGTGCGTTATCATGGTACAAAATCCACGAGTTTTCTGCCCACGATTCTGGTCTCCCAAATAGTACTCTTTGTTTACTGTCTGGCCTTCTGGCAAAAATTCATGATGCACTATTCCGTTCTAATCCATGAAATCCGTGAGCATGCCTTCTTTTTTGACTGAAATAACGTTTTTTGGTCTCGGCACATTTGGTAAACGCCATTCACTTACCTGATGTCTGGATTGTTATACTCATAAGCCCATGTCTCGTCTCCAGTAATGATCATATTGATGAATTTGGATTTGGATTCAGCCACGCAAATCATGTATTTTGCGATCTCTACACGGTCACTTTTTTGCATGAAATTGAGGTCTTTTGGCACCAACTTTGCTGCTACACGACGGCAACCCATATCATTAACCAAAATGTCTTGAACGAATGCATAGACAATGCTTAAGTCATCCGCTATATCTTTGATAGTTAATTTGCTGTTATTGACCAACATTTCATTGCATTCATCATATTCGATTGACTTTGAACCGCTCGTGCCACTGGTAAACGACCGTTTTCTTTAGAGAATCGTTGCCGAAGCATTTTTCCAACATTTTCAACGTTCTCGCACTATTAAATCCGTTTTTTACGCACAATTTAATACAAGTTAGTTGTTGCAAATTTAAATCCAAATTCGAAATTGTAAAAAATTGCCAACACACATAGAATTAGATGTACTTTTGGCTATGTAGCTTTTGCAAATGTCCAGCTATGACGCTAAGATTTAGCAGGAATATCAACAACAGATGTACCAACTTAACATAAAGAAAAATAATTAAATCGGAACGATGGGACCGAAACACGGCCGCCACATTTTAACACATAATGAGTTTTTATTGTCGACCTTAGACTTTTGTGGTATTGTGTGTACTTTTATTATGATCATGTTCTGTGAGTGTTTGTCTAATTGAACTTAGTTTATTCACAAAAATTTTAAACAAAATTTCTCCAGTTAGCGGTGTTTCTGACTTTGCGCTTTCACCACTAACAGTTCTGCCAGGATAATCGCCTCTGCTTCTGGTTTCTGCATTAAGGAGAGAGAGAAAGATTGAAGGTAACCTTTAAAGAATTATATGATTTCATATCTTTAACCTAACCACCTTAGCCGTGCACGATTTGGTTGAATTCATATTGCAATCAGTGTTAAGTTATAATTTTATGTATGACATTTATAGCAGTATTGGCTGAATATAGACTGACAAAGAAATTTGGTAAAAGTCGTATTTGTTCTGAACTATGTATTAACATGCTTAGCATAATAGAAAATATAACTATTTTATATGTTTAGTTATAATGAGGCTTTACAATTTACTATATTTGTGCACAATTTAGGCTCAAAGGCCTTACTAACAGATATATTAATAATTCACGAAATACCCGAAACAAATAGTAGCGTTGAAGTGAATTATTAAACAAAATTTTATAAAAAAGGACCAGGACTTGATTGATTTATCCTCATCAGAAGTTTTTAAATAAAAACTTTAACCAACAGGTATTATGAAAGGTATATGTATGTTATTATAAACCGATTATTAACCTATACAATTATTTATTGACATAAGCTCAAAATAAAAGGTTGCTGACCAAATTTTGTACTCAAACCGATTTTTAAAAATAACTTTTATTCAAAAAGAATTTTTATGTCTATAAACCTCTAATAGGAAAAAATTTGCATTCAGTTTTGTAGGCGGCTTTCTATTCTCTTTATTGACAATGACAAGATGACCTTTTTGTAAAGGAATAATTTTATACACAAAATATTTATAAAAACAATAAAAAGAAATTGCAAAAGTAATATACGACTACCGAGTCAAAAAAAAAAAAAAAAATTGTATTCCTGCAATTTTCTATTACCAGGTGTATAACATCAAAATACAAGCTTCACAAAATGATTTGTATTTGTAATAACTTATATGGGATTTTGACGTGTAAATATCTGTTATGTAATTTCACTTAGACACTGAACGGAAAAGTATAAAAAACAAATTTTTTTGTTTGGATTGCTCACCGAAGTTTACCCTGAATATATGCGTTTCAGAAGTGATGACTCCGACCCGGAAAAGTACAACCGCTCAGGTCAGTAAAAACTATTTGGAGATGATGGCATTACTCTATGAAGCTTCTTTTCAAAATTAAAAAGCCACTCAAACAAAGTTAATGCTAAAACATGTTGAAACAGGAAATATTCGAAATGTTGCTGGAAAATCATAAAAAATCTTATTGCAGTTTCAATCATTACGGGCAATCATTACGACAAACCAAAATCAATAAATCCACTATGACAAAGCTCAACTAGACCGGTTAAAACTATTTAGAAAATAGTCTTAGCCGCCTTATAATCCAGTTGTTGCCAGTCCAAGTACTACTATTTGATTCGTTCTTGGCATCAAATTAGTAATAGTATAGTAACAACAAAGCTCAAAATTTGCCATAAAGCCCGTTTTTTTAAGTTATTGCTCAATAAGAACCTGAGTAATAAAAGCTGAATTAAATCATTATCTTTATTTTTTTACTTCGAGAAAAAGTAACCAAAATGACAAAAAAGTCCACATCTAAACACCAAAGAAACAAAATGACCAATTTTGGTTAGAAATAACAAAAAAGGCAATACTGGTTGCTATATGAATCCGTTTCCAAGGTAAACCGAGTAAGTTAAGAATTTATTAAAAATATTTTAATATAAATGTAAATACATAAGTGTAAGTGTTAGTCTGCATTAAATATATTTCTAATTCTATGAAATTACATTTTTAATTAAATTTTTTTTCTACAAAATTCGCTTAAAGCACAACAACTTGACGTAAAAGAAGAATTTAGAAACTAATTACAGCCTTTAACTTGATAATGTTGCAAGAACAAAACAAAACAAAACAAAAAAAAAAGTTCTCATTGCTTAATAATTAAAAATGCAATGATAATTAGCAGTAATGCTGTTCCTGTTTAACAACAAACAAACTTGCAACACAACCTTGTGCGAATTATCTTTATGAATAAACGTAGAAGGTATTCCGATTAGAATGTTAACCAATATAATGTTACCTGTCTAAATGAAAGTTGCATTTATTCTTCTTGCTGTTGTAGTTGTTGTTGTTGGTGCTGTAAAATTTTATTTTAGGGTTAATGCAGTTACACTTATTAAGAAAGAAAAACATCAGCCGAAATAAAAAAACCATGCAACACATTTAGTTGTTACTGACAGACATGAGGTCGACTTGAAATAATTACCGCCTGCCTGTGAATGTTAGACACCACAAATATAATAATAATGTAGTGAAACTCATTCTTTCTCTTTCTCTCTCTCTCTCTCACTCATTTAAATACTCAGAAACACACACATACATGTATACTAGCACTGTTATTTGAGGTAAGGTTTGTAATTCACAGCTCATAGCTATGGCAAGTAAATACAATCGGCCGGTTGTGGTGACGTGTTATGTGATAACGAGGAGTAGAAAGCAAAGGTAAAATAAGAAAGAAAAAAAATTTGTTTCGCTGCTGAACAAGGACTTTGACTTGGCGCAGCTGCCTGCCAGTTTATTTTTTTGTATACCTTTAGCTTGTTTCCCTCAGCTCCACTATACTATTTCCCAATTCTGCAATTGCCGTATTTGTTGCATTGCCACAACCATTCCATTCATCCGTTCATTTGGTTTTGCCCATTTCCACATTGGACAGTCAGTTTAGTCGGTATTTACTTTTCCTTTTTTCGTTTTTGTTTATGTTTTTGTCTTTGGTGGAGATGTCAGCAAAGAGTGATAATAATATTGTTATTTCTTTTATTACTACACGCGTTGTATTATTAGCACTGACAGTTAGTTTGACATGTAAATGACTGAGTTTATGCTGTTCTTGTTATTATTATTGTTGCTGTTGCTGTTGTGGAGTTTAGTTTAGTTTATTCGGTTGATGTTTTATATCTTAATTTTTTTTATAAGCTTGTGTACCCTACAATAACTGGTGATTTTTTTTTCATATGTGGACTATGCCAATAAAATGGAATTTCAAGTCAAATCACTCAAAAAGAAACAAATCAAAGACATTTTTATTGTCAATAGCACTGATTTCTTAAGTTGGTCTAGAACTGTTGAGAGGTTATGTAGAGTACTTCTATCTTTTTTATCCGGAACACTTCATTATATTATTATCATTCTGATCAGGCACTTTTGCAGAACACTGCGGTACTTCGGATTTATTGTACCCCTTTCGGCTTACACTAGCAGATCTGAAACCCTAATGGTGAATATGTCTACCAATGAGACCCTATGTCTCCATACACATATCCCTGTAAACCTATCATGAACTCCGAATTCGCAAAAGACGTGTCCACATGAGTCACATGCACATCCGCGACCACCAACCACTTCATATGCGCTTAGTTCGCAATTACTGGTAGAAAAATCTATCAGGAATTTCAAGTCCGACCTGCCATACTTTAGGACCACAGAAATTCGATCAAATTTCGGACTGATAGCCGTCCTTGAGTACCTAAGTCCCCATTGAGCATTCTAGTGTTCGTGGCTAATTTTGACATTTTTCATGCCTAATGTTTATCTATCGAGCCGTCTCACGATTGCCGTACCTATAATTGGCGCTTTGTGACAATCGTACAATCATCCCAGCTTAAGAATCAAAAACTCATTATGTAAGTTCGTCCAAGATAGTCGTGAAGTTAAAGTTCTGGTACCAATTTTTGAGATAATTTAGTTAATTCTAATGTTTTAATTTAAGGTCATTAAATAAGATTATTTTGTATGCAAAGAAGCGTACATGTAAAATCATATATCTCACAAAGAGTCGAACATTTACACAAGCCAAATTATTGGGTATATCCATTAATACCCACCGGGTTTTTTGATGGGTTTTATAACTGCTTCCAAATTTCGTTAAATGCAAAAATATTTTTTGTCTGTTAGTACAAGTAAGTTATTTTAGTTTTTATACAATTTTGCATTCTCTTGGTGGGATCAAGGAGGCATAGTGTATTATGAGCTCGTAAAACTCGGTGGTTGGAGCAGACTGCAATCACTTCATTTGAACCGTGCTTTATGTAAAAAAAACGCCGGAATATAAAGACAGACATGTTCTTTTCCATGACAACGCTCGGCCTTACGTCGCAAAATTTTCCAAGCCTTTAAATTTTAGAAACGATCAAATGCCGCACCCGTCGTATTCTCCGAATATTGCTCCTTCTAAATATTGACCGTTTCTACGGATACAACATCTTTTAGCATGTCACCGAATCACTTATTTTGAAGTAATATAAAAACGGTTTTAAAGTTGGATCGCCACAAGCGGCTCATTAATTGTTTTGAGCTAAAAAAAAAACGGATCGACTTAAATTGTACTCCCAATATGTGAATTATAATTATTTTTCTTGTAAAAAATTACCAAATTTTTTTTAAAGGTTTACCCAATTAAACCCACCGGGGTTTTACCCAGTGGGCTTCCCACCCTGATTAATTCGAATGGGCTTTCAACCCTGATTAATACCCATGGTATTATATCAGATAGCGTTCAAAGTATTATTTTAGGGCAGTCTATTACTACAGCTATGTTATGCTACAAACACATAGACGATGGCGGACTACATGACTACAATTGCAGTTAGCAGCATTTGTAGTCGTGCAGTCAGCTACTTAAATATATTGGATATAATACATAATAAGCAACTGATAAAAAATAAAATAAAAATAAAAATTAACTTTTTCATAAAATTTAAAATTACAATTGCAGTAACTTCCTTCAAAGCGCATTTCTTCCATTACATTTTTACTAACTAACACTCAGCATGCTTTGCTAACCCCATCTTAGTTATTTTCTTTAACTATTGTTTGGGTATGTAGATAGCTTTTACCCGGTGTGCTTTCTGCAATACCCGCTTTTTTCTTATGTGTATAAATAACGAAGCTTAAGTAGTTCTCGGTCTCCATATATAAAAATGCAATATTTAGTAAGAATGGAGGGTGCCACGCGAACTTATTCAATCTCGTCCAGTTGCTGACTAATGATGTTTACCGACGTTGTTTAAACCTAATTAAGAAACTTTTACTATTACGGTTCTCAAGATATATGTGGTAGGTACCACACGCCCTTTTCCAATTCTAAAGTTTTTGACTGATGATTTGTATTGTAGATTCATAACTTGGGCCAAATTTGGAGATTCGTTCTGTTACCATTTTGAAGATATAGACAAATAAATATTTACTTTATATTGGCGAGGCACCGCCCATTTGGAATTTAAGCAATTTATTTAGCTTAAAGTTCATTTCAGACATACTGAGAGATACTGTAAGAATTTCTAGAAAATCGGTTTAACCATTTAGCTGCCTATAAGATACAAACAAACAAACAAACAAACAAACAAACAAACAAACACACATTCACACATTCCTTTTATATATAAGATTATTATGACGCAAAAACAAGTATATTACTTTTGTAACACTTTTTGATTATCAATGCTTTTTAGCATTTTAATTATATATATATAATTTGTATTTTTTTTTAATTTTGTAGCCAAACAAAACAGAAAGTAGTCTAAGTTGGCTACAGCTGCACAAGTAGTCGTGCGGCTGTGTTACTGTCAAAATAATTGTATTCATATAAACGTGTGCATTTTAGTTTTTGTAGTTTGTAGTAGGTAGCCTGCCGTCGTCTATGTGTTTAAAGCATTATTGGAAAATGCTGTCTATAGTCTTTATATTTTAGTATTTATTATTTATGTTTTCGACGTTACTCTCTGCCTTTGTATTCTGTTGAAGTGAATGGCTTAGACGATTACAAATTGTTAATTTCGATGTGTATATAGAAAATAAGAATCTAAAATCTGTTTGTAAAACTTATTAAAAGTATAGCAAGCACTAACTTCTAGAAGTTTGTACGTACCTACAATGTAAAATGTTAGCCAGAGGAGATCGAAAGTCATCCCAAGTTGTTTCAGCATCAAGTCATTAATTATAATGAGAAATGGATCCATATTATAACAGTGTGCAACAATAAATTACGAAGCTGAAATATCTGGTAAGTGATGCCACTTTTACTTAAATGATGTATATATTATTTAAAAGGTCCGCTCCGAAAATTAGTATCGCTTAATATTTAGCTAATTTATTAGGTTATAAGTGCGTTGAGGTAAGAAAAACCGGTTTCGATTGCTATCGTATTGAAATTTCTTCCTTATTGTGAATGAATTCATTAAAATTAAAAAAAAAATTACAACATTTTTAAGGCAAATTATGTATAAAACAAAAGCAAAACGTTACATTGAATAGAGTGTGAACTAAAAATTTTTATTTTTTATTATTGATTCCAATATATTCGTATTCATTGGAATCAGAAGACAGTTTTTTTTAAATTAATTCTATTTTAAATTAAAAAATGAATAAATCATTTATTTTCGTCAAGTTTTCGTTTAATTCTGTCTGCGATTTATTTATTTATTTATTAAAATCCTGCTCAACAAGACAGAGTCTTATAATTACAGGGCAGGAGTTGTACAACAAGTTAAGTATAAAAAATAAACAATACAAAGAATAGAGTTTAAATTAAAAAAAAAAAATAAATAAATAAATAAATAAATAAATAAATAAAAATAACATTAAACTGTAAATTGAAAAAGAATAGGCCGTAATAAAGTATAAAAAATATAAATATAAAAAATAACAATATAAAAAAGAAAAGAATACAAACAAAAAAAAATATGACATTTGATTTAATTGTTAAAAAATGTATAAAGACAATTTCTGAACAGTGTTGCGTTGCTTATTTGTTGTATGTCAGGAGGAAGAGAATTCCAAAGGCGTACTGCTTTAATGAAAAATTGCCACTCCGATATAAGGCTTCGATGCACAGGTATTATCAATCTTCTGCCTCTCAAAATATTGCATCATATTAAATAAGTAAGCATGTACTTTAATGTTGACGATCTTATGCAGAAACATTATAATTTTTATATTTATTACGCAGTAAAGTTGCTTTGATTATGAGGATATTTTATCATGTCTCTTCAGTCTATAAATGTATATAATGATGTTGTTATATAATATATTCAGTTTTCTCTTACTAGCAGAGTCACACTTGCCAAAAAGTTCGCAGCCATACAGTAGTCCAGGAGTTAAATACGTTTTAGCGAGAAGCTTCTTTATTTTAAGCGCCGTGTAATATTGTGTTATCCAAAGCATTCTCAGTTTCATATAAGTTTTTGTCAAAAGCGTATCAATTGACTTGACCAAGTCAAGTCGTTGTTAAATACTATTCATAGATTTTTCGCCTTCTGAACTATCTCAAAAGACTGGTTATTAATCGATACCTTTACGCCATTATTATGTTGCGATCTCTTATGAATAATCAAACATTTTGATTTCTGCGGATTATGACACAGCTTTTTTACTATCGAACAACGATTACGAGATTATACTCGAAAGTAGAGCCGATATCGAATGCCATAATCCCAAAATAAATTTATTCGATCAAAGCGAATCGATATCGAATGCGGTAATTCGGCCCCTGTATTTTGAAAGAAAAGCAAGGGTCTAATCGCCGCTTTGATATCAAGTCAATTTGATCGAATATTTTCATTTTGGGATTATAGTTTTTGATATCGAACAAAAAAACACAAAATTAGAGATTATGTCTTTCGATAGCGAGTCTTCAATCGAGTGTAATCTTTCTTAATGTCGTTCGATTGCAAAATAGCTGTCGTATACAATACAAAATATGCTGGATGTTATCGCCTTATGTGAGACACAGGCTTGTGAAAATGCTGATCCACAGGATTTTCATATCCCTACGATCACCTTCAGTTTCTTTTTGATTTTCATAGGGTTCTTGATCTTGGTACATTCGAAATGATATTGTGTACCAATGCCAGTAACCTCTTGGCATGTATGATGCGGAATTTAACTGTCTATGGGTTAAGTTCAGAATCGCGTTTTTGTATAGAAGCCCAAACGTGGGAAGAGAGGTTACCATATCTGGCTTCGACTATCGTTTCGACTCCATATCGAGTATCCTTGCGAATTATCCGCACAGTAAAATTGTTGTTGCTGGTGATATCAATGTTTATAATTCATCTTGATTAAGCCATTCAAGCCGCACAACTCCATAAGGCCAATACGTTGCGTTATTTGCCGCGCACAATGACATTGCGCAATTAGTGCATGTACCTACACATATATCGTTTGTAGATGAGCACCAGAATAATACCCTCGACCTTTCCCTCACTACACACCCTCAAAAGTATGTTGTTGAGGTTCTTAAACCGCTCAGATCATTGAAAAATTTCTGCCTTATTTTCACCCTACCCTCTTCATGAGGTTCCCTCCACGGCTACGGAACGCTCTATTTTTAATTACGAGAATGCTGGTTGGGCTCAACGATTTCTTTAGGCATTTTAATTGGAAATTTTTTTTCCTAGACTCAAATGTCGATACCATGGCAGAAATGGTAGAAAATATAATAAAGCTGGGGACGGATATTTTTATCCCATCCAAAAAGCTGTCGATTAAATTTAGTAACAAATCTTGGTTTAAAATGGCAGTCACATCCAGAGCGGAACAGCTCTAGTTCGGTTCCTGTCCTTATAAGGAATGACCAAACATTCACGAACCCAGTTGAAAAGGCAAACCTTTTGGATGAAATGTTTGCAAGTAAGTCTCACTTACCGGAGAGTATTGAACCACTGCCCGTACTAGAAAGAGTATCAAAGAGTAACTATGCCTATTATATTTTTTCGAGCCCGTGCTGTAACATGAGTACTTGCAAATCTCAACGTTAACAAGTCTTCTGGGCCGGATGGCATATAAGCGCTGGTCCTGAAGCAGTGCTCTTCGACGCTTGTGCGTTCATTAGCTCACCTTTTCAGTGTGTCATATCGCGCCGGTATTTTTCCATCTCGCTGAAAGGTTGCTAATATAACGCCAATCCCCAAAAAGGGCGAGGCTAGTAACCCTGAGAACTAGCGTCCAATAGCAGCTTGTTCCACACTCTCCAAGGTTATGGAGAGAATGATTAATCACCACCTTGTGAGATATTTGGAGCTCAACGCTTTGCTAAGCGATTGTTACCGTTCTACGGTGACTTGCTGGCGTTACTCTCGAAGAAGTGGAATAAGTCCATTCATGGTTTTGGCGAAAGTAAGGTTGTGGCCCTGGATATCTCAAAGGCATTTGATAGAGTTTGGCATGAGGCTCTAATTTCGAAACTTAATGCTTTTGGTGTTGGTAGTCTCTTCTCTCGATTTATATCGAGCTTTTTCAATGATCGCTCTATAAGAGTGGTTATACATGGGGTCTCATCCAACGAGTTCAGGATAAACTCAGGAGTACCGGAAGGCTCTGTTATTTCTCCTACTCTCTTTCTAATATTTCTTAACGACTTTCTTCTTCTCACATCTAATCCTATCTACTCTTTCGCGGACGGCAGCAATATTCGTCACTCATAATCTTTTGATCGTAGACCAAGCCTTTTGGAGATTGGGGCGAGAAGAATGAATATGAACGACACGCAGTGACCTGGCGAAAATCTCCTAGTGGGGTCGTGCGAACAGGTTCGATTTTAATGCACGCAAGATACAATGTTGTTTTTTAACATACACGGACGTGGTGGTGTGTTGTCATCTGTGCCCATGGGTAATGTAGATATAGGGGAATCAGACGAAGCTCTTGGTGTTCTGGGCATGATAATTCACTGTGACGTTCGTTGGAATGGTCACATTTTTCAAGTGTCGAAAGAAGCATTCAAGCGCCTTGGTTTTTTAAGACGGTGGAAGAAATACTTCACTCCATCTGATTTCCTTAATATTTATATGACCTATATCTGACCCATAAAGGAATACAACTCTCAGGTATGAGCTGGTGCTTCAAAGTCTATTTTCGAGCTCTTCGACCGTGTACGTGAAAGGGCGAATATCATCATTAATGACGGTAAGGTACCCAACTCTATCGATTCATTAGAGAACCATCAATGTGGCATGTGTTTCATTGTTCTATCGGTACTATAACGGAATGTGTTCTGACGAAATTAAGGAATTAATTCCTAATAGTCATATATTTTTACGTAGTACTCGTATTTCTCGTAGAACGCATCCCTTTGTGGTTGATTGTCCAGTGAATCGCAGAATGCATTATAGGGAGAATTCGTTCTTTGGTCGAACAGTGCGACCACTGTGGAACAATCTTCCAGCAAGGGTATTCCCTGCCACTTACGACATGAGTAAATTTAAATCAAACGTCCATAAACACTACTCCTTCTGTCCTCCTTCCCACAACCTATTTTCCTAGTACCAGCAAATTCACCGCATGAGTAGGGGCCATCCCCTGTTTTATTTATATTTAAGTTAAAACACGATTAATTATTATTACATTTTTAGGATCAGTTTCAAAAATATGACCTCAAAGCAAAAACAAATCAAAAAGTCAAACTCGTCCTTGGATTCAGATGAATAAAAATGAATTAAAATAAGTGATTGTTGATTTACATATGTATGTGCTATTAAGTACAAAATTTTTAATTAAGTTATAAAAGTATAAATTCCAACTTATATATGTTGACAGTTTTCTTTTTCCTATCGTTTCACTCATAGTTAGCCCCAAGATATGTTATAATATTTTAAAAGTTGATGAATTCATTCAG
The DNA here is from genome assembly GCA_023159175.1 of Wohlfahrtia magnifica. Classification (NCBI taxonomy): domain Eukaryota; kingdom Metazoa; phylum Arthropoda; class Insecta; order Diptera; family Sarcophagidae; genus Wohlfahrtia; species Wohlfahrtia magnifica. The sequence goes on along the minus strand of JAKWBJ010000496.1, from coordinate 1,444,132 downwards.
AATAATAATGAAAATATGATTGAATAACAATCGATTGCCATAATTAGACAACTTGGTACATATGGAAAATTATTTTCGTACGATAAACTGCTTGATATCGAAAACGGCGCTTAGACACCAGTATTTCATGATAGAATCGATTGAAACTTCTAGCCCCCGGTTAAATCTAACTTCGACGATCGGCACTTACACTAAAATTTCATATAGAAGAGGCAAAGTAGATAAAAAAATAAAATAAATTTATAGAAACTCAACCAACTCTAGGTTTGGACTGTGCACTTTTTCCTAACCAACTAAATATAATAAAATCGGTAACTGATCGTAGTAGTTAATAAAAGTTACCTTTGGAAAGGCGTGTTTTAAAGGCGTTTAATTTCGCTGGTCTAAAATACTTATTTAATGAATTTGAAAAAAAATATTATTTCGAAAAGTATATTACGTTGTAGGTTATGATACATTCGAACATGACCGTGTATAACTTACTGTACTTTTTTTCTTATTGTTTTAGTTGAATTTGTTTAACACGTTGCAATTAGTAAAATTTTATTATTGTCTGCATTGTATTGTAATTTTGTTTTGTTGTTGTTGTTGTTGTTTTTTTTTAAATTTTCTTTTTACTGAAATTTAATGTTGATATCGCCGTTGATGCTTGTGTTGTTTTTGTTGTTGTTATTGTATAGTTTAGTAATGTTGTTGCCAACGTACATAGCTGTTGTTGCTTTTGTTTTTAATGACAGTCTAACAAGCGTAAAAACACTTCTGAAAACATACCAATTTGGACATTTTGATTGACATTTCACTTATGCAACACAATAGTGGCAGCAGCAGCAGCAGCAGCAGCAACAAAAACAACAAATTGAAAATATCTGAATAAAATGTAAAATATATTGCAAATAAAAGCCGTAAGCATGTAATTGTACAATATTTAATAATTATTTTTTTAATTATTGCTTCATTTTTTTTCTTACTCCAAATAACCAGATTTGAAGCCCGGAATTTTATTTCTTTAATAATAAATTGAATGCAAAAAAAGCAAACAAAATTTAAGATTGAAAAATACTTATTAAAATAAATAAAATTTAATTTTTTGGTGTTGATATTAATATTTTTATCACATTCAATTAAATTTTAAATTGAGTTGGACAATAATTTTTTTAAAGTAATAAAATGACTCTTCTCACTTCCAATCCTATCTACTCTTTTGCATATGACAGCGAAAGTTTCATTCATATTCTTTTGATTGTAAGCCGAGCCTACTGGTAATTGTGGCGAATAGGCGGAATATGAATAACCAAAAACGGCCTGGTGAAAATCTCCGTATGGGGTCGAGCGATTCGGATCGATTTCGATGCGCACAAAACCCAATGTTGTTTTCTGAGACACGGGCGTGTTGATGTGGTTTCGTCTGTAACTATAGGTAATATAGATATTGGGGAGTCAGATGCTCTTGATGTTCTGTGCATGTGATTCATTGTGATGTCCGTTGGGACGATCATATTTACTGAGTGTCAAGAGAAGCATCCAAGTGCCTCGGTTTTTTAAGACGGTGCAAGAAATATTACACTCCACCTGACCTTCTCAATGTTTATACAACTTATATCCGACCCGAAATGGAATTCAACTCTCAAGTATGGGTCGGTGCTTCAAAGTCTATTTGGTAGCTTCTTGACCGCGTACAGGAGATGGTGAATGTGCTTCTTAATGACGGTAGGGTAGCCAACTATTTATATGGATTCGTTAGAGCATCGTTGCAATGTATCATTGTTCTATCGGTACTATAACGCATATTTTTTAATGCGAAAATCCCTTTAATCTTACAACGCACTATAGAGAGAACTCATTTTTTGGCCGCACCGTTCGTTTGTGGAACGATCTATTCTCGAAAGTTTTTTACGTCACTTTCGATATAGATAAGTTCAAATGGAACGTCCATAAACACTATTCCCTCTATCCTCTTTCCCACTACCTATATCCCTAGTACAAGTACAATGCACTGCACGAGTAGGGGTCAGCCATTAGTGCTGGCCTTAAGTTAAAGAAATTTAAATTTAAAATTTTCATGGGTATAGTCGCATTGTATTTCTTAGCTTCTGGACTTTAAAAACTTGTTAGAAAACATTGGACAATTGGACTATCAAGTAAACAATGATTAAACCCATAAAACAGAGTGATTCTCAACATATGTTCGGCATTGTAATGCTTTTTTAACGAATAAATTTTAAGTTAAAGCAATTACCCGATGGTGAATGTCATAGTGAATCATCGTGGCAATCGCTGACAATGGTAAAGCATCGACGACAGAAGTTGATTTTGTCTTGCAGGCGTCCGTGGATTAGAGTTCTAACCCCCTTGACAACGACATTCGATAATAACATCACCTTCAAACGTTTAGCAACCATTTCTCTGATAAAACATTCGAAAACGAGTATTGGAAGCAAAATGAAAAAGAAACATTCGCTAATAAAAATTGTAATTATGCATTTCATTTTGATATCGCTAAACATTCGTTTTTAATAGTTGGGCAAAACATCGAGAACGAAGCCTTTGCTCTCTTCTGTTCTTGCCGATACTTTTCTTTTTGCATTTTGGAAAAAAAACTGCTTTTTTCCATGCTTAGTTAAGAGTTTTTCTTAAACAAGAGTTTAATATCATTTATAAATATTTGGCGAGAATTTAGCAAACAAAAATTTTTTAATGGGTCATCACAAATTATTGCGAACATTAGTGTTTTTTTAATTTATGACAGTTTAGCAAATACTTTTGTTTCGATTATTCTTCGCTTACAGCGAACTATCGTTTATTGTAAATCTCAGGTCAAGAGGCAACAGACAATATCATTGAGAATCATTAGCGCTTTATTCGTTAACAGGCAGGTTAAGCATGTAGCCGACTCATAACCGACAATAACGTTAAATTTGAGCGGTGACATCAAATGACGTTATCATACATAACTCCCTTTGTTTGTGTCATTGTCACGAGGATTCGTCAATGAAATTTTTCATTTCCGACAATTTCATACAAATATCCACTTGATACTGATATCCACTAAATACGCCATCGGTCATACCATATACTTTATAAAACTAATATGTGTTTGTTTAAAGACTGCATACATTTAAATAGTAGATTCTACATTGTCTTTCTCGAAGGAACCATATGGTATTTGAAATGTTTGAATTTAATGTCGAAAAAGAGCGAAAAATGATAACTAAGATAATAATTTACGTAGGGGTAGCGAAGCACGCCGGGTTTTAGCTAGTTATTCATAAAGACATATACAGTATGAGCTTACACATATAAAAATAATAATTATTATTATAATGTAATAATGAAATAATTATTACTACATACATATTTTGTTGTTGTAGATAACTAATGCAGTATCTTCAAAGGATTATCATCAAAAATATTCCAGTTTATTGAAAATTAAGTGAAAAATACAACAAAAACAAATATTGCCTAACTTGCTTAGTGTCAAATAACTCTTTACACACCTATTGCGTTTTACTCAGTTTAGCATTCATTTAAAGGTCAAATTCGTTTTGCCGTTATATTTGGACTTAGTTATTGTTTTCTGGAATTTTGTAAATAAATTGGTGATATTTTTTTGAAATACAAATCTCATTTAGTTCAATGTTACACAATTTAATAGATGGCATGAAAAAGGTTATCTTACAACGTCATTCAGTCGATTTATCAGATATGTTTTCAGTGACAAGAAAAACGATTTACAATGTACAAAATCAAGCGAAAACAGCGAAAGATTGAAGTTAAAGAGGGGAATTGACCCTAAGACCATAATAAGTAAACATGCCAAGCGTATTATTATTGCTCAAAATTCTCAAATTTCCATAGGAGCACTTGTGAAAGATGTTGAAGAGAAGTGTGGTGTTGTCGATTGTCATTAAATGGTTCGGAAGGCAGTTTTAATATATAAATAATAATCCGGAGCAGCATATAAGAAATCGTTATTTTCTGCCGCAAACATAGAAAAGCGTTTTATCGTCGCTATTATGAACAACCGTCTCACAATTGGGATAACGTTATAATTTGTGCTGAAATGAAAATGATGTAGTATTACAACGCTGGGCCTACAAGAGTGTGGAGAAAACCCTCAACATCGCTAGAAAAGAACATTATCATTCCAAATGTTAAATTTTAAAAATGTCAATATTGGTTTAGCGGTGTATCTCAAGGAAAGCGTAGAAGACTTTGCTTTTATAGAAGCACAATGGATGCACGGCAGTACTACGACATTTTAAAGACCCATTTGATAAGCAGCACTAGGAAATTTGGGCTCCTCAAGGACAACAATCCACAATTTAAATATTATCAGGACAACGATTCTAAGAATAGTTCGCATATAGTTCAGACGGATTCTTTATAACTGCGGAAAAGTTATAGACACATCTGCACAAACCCCCGACTTGACCCCTATTAAAAAATTTTGGGATTTTTGAAAAAAAAGTAGCTGAACGCCGACCAAAGAACATTATAGCACTTAAACTGTAGTAATGGAAGAATTACAAAAAATACCGGCAGATTATGGTCTAAAGAAGTTGATTAATTGGTTGGAAAAGCTACTACAATGTGTAATAAATGCAAAAGAAGGTCGTATTAAATATTAAAAGTCGAAGAAATGTTTTTATAATCCGCAAAATATAATTTAAACTTATTTTCTAATTTTTGCGTAAAGAGTTAGTTGACAAGACAAAATGTGAGCAAAATTTGTTTTTGTTAAATTTTTTATGTGTTTTGAACTGAATTTGTTCTATTTTTTGCTTAAGATTTTAGAAGGAAGCAAAAAGTGCTATTTAATTGTTGATTATGTTGTAAGTACTTAATTGTTTTCAGTGTGTAAGCTCATTCTTGACACACTGTATCTGAGGTGTAAATAAGACCCAAAAAATCTATATATTTTTTATATTTCTTATGTTTAGAGGACTTATCTATGGAAGAGAAAGTTGTCCGATTATGCATTTGAGTCACTTGTAATACAGTCACACACATTGAGTCACTTTGTAATACAAGTATCAATTGTAATGTAGGGTAATAAATGATCAGGTATGAGTGTCTAGAACTTTCCTTTCTTAATGCATTAAGCATTTTGTGTATAAATTTTAAAATTCTTTAAGGAGATATCTTAGACCAGAATATGTGCTATGGGTATGTGTAAATTGATTATCAATTTATAATTAAAAACGTTTTTTGCATGACAAATGACACAAATGTTTTAAAGCAACATTACGCTCTTAGGTATGAAATTGAATGAAATTGTATTGGATATAAAAAATTAATGAATTATTAAGCGGCATCTGATTTCAGTTGAAGTAAAGAGAAGAAGTTGACAGATGTTTAAAAGTGTCGACATTTATTTCAACAAGTAAGAAAGTAATCATCGGTTAAGGAAGACTGTCTGTTATACTCTACACTATAGTGTAAAATTATAAATCATTACATACATAGTTAGAAAAGAAGCTATTTTATAATTGTTTTTTTGAGTCTAAATTTTAAATGGAGAGACATAAAGATAGGATTCATTCAACTCACAACATTATTCGGTTTCAATCGTTTTGTGTTACAAAAATAAGCATAAACACGATATATAACTGTGTAGGGTATAATTAATGACTCAATAAAGATATAAGACACGCAGTTTTAAATTCCAAGAATATCATGCCACACACGATATTTTTAAAACATTGTTTATGCAATGGCGCCAATATTGACAGACAAGCAAACACATTCGATTTAAGATTACCGATTAAAACTTAAGAAATACATTTTTACAAATTTAACATAAAAGCTACGTTTATTTGTATATCGTATATTCATAAATAAGCTCGAATATTTTATTGGGTTTTCATAGCTCCTTATGTTTGCAGCTTTGCTTACATATGTTATATACCATACATATGTATGTAATTTCGATATAATCCAGATATAGTTTTATTTAGGGCTATATATACATTTCCAGCGATTTTTAAATTTAAGATAAATTAGAAAAAGTTGAAAAGCTTTTGTTTTGCAACACCTTCAATGCGGCATTATTTGTACTTATGCAGATACAGTCGAACACAGTTATAGCAAACTTTTTTATATCAATAATATTGTTACGTTTTTACCTTTTTAAGACGAGTTTTTATGAGTTTGTAGATTGTAGTTAAAATAAAATAAATTTTGTGTTTGGTTTTAAGAATCTTTATCTCTTATCCTCTTAATTACTCTGTCTGTTTACAACTTTGTAAAGAACAACAATTATTCGACAGATATTTTTTTCTTAAAGATCTTCCAGCCCGATCGTAGTTATAACTTAGGCTCGATCCACACACTTAACTCTATTTACTGAGTTAGCTCCAACTAAACTGGTTTTTACTTCACTACTAGCTTCACGAGTTTACTCCTTATAAACTCTCTTCACATCAATAACACATTCGCTGAGTTAACTTTACTTAAAATTTATGTTCGAATCGATGTGCTTTTTATATGGCTGAGTAAACAACACATCGAAAGCTCTCGAACCTCTCGTTATTTCAGGTAGATTCCATTTCTTTCTTTTAATTTCTTTTTAGTTCTTTTGTAGCCATGCGTATGTGAACATCTACCTCTTTCAGCTTTTAGTATTTGTTGTTCTTGTTCATTCTGTTACTTGTTTCCTTTGCTGTTAGTTTGTTGTTGTTGCTGCGTTATTTTTATTTACTTTATCTCTGCTAATAATGTTTGTTTTTGTCGATTCTGACTATTTATAAACATTATGTTAGTTGTTCTTGCAGCTCTTGTTTATTTATTTTAGGGAAGTAATAAACGCATAGGTTCCCAATCTTATTTTCGTAACAATATTTTGCTAAACCCTTCAAAGAGATTTAAATTGCAACATTTGTAACGAACTACATCTATGGCGTCTAAATTGAGCTGTCCCTACGAGTTCTTTTTATGTAAACGCCGAAATTTTTCATTTAGCTTTTTCTGAAATTTCATCAAAAACGGACATTAGAAAACGGACATCAAAATACTTTGTAGCAATACGGCTTTAGTAATAATAAAATCTTGATTTAGGTTTTAAATATTTATTAGTTATTAAACACTTTTTGTCTTATAAATCAAAAATAAAAATTCTTATTTATAAACAGCAAATTAACTATTAAACGTGGCAACACCAGCAATTTGTCAATATCGGCTTTGTAATGATAAAAAAACTATAAGTATTTTTCAAAAATTCATAAAATTAGTGAAATAATAATGAAATTTCTGATAAAATCGATGTAAATAAACTAATATTAGTTTATTGATAAAAAATTAACTAAAACAAACTGAAAAATTCAACAAAATTGACTTTTGAAACAGCTTTTTTTTACTAAATTCAAAAAGTAATTAAGTACCCACTTTCTCTTTTTTGTTTGCCCATCATTGTTTTGTTTTCGTTTATATTTATTTGCTCGTTTTATGGAACAACTTGTTTTATAAACAAATTATGTATGTGTATTATAAAAACGGAATAAAGTGAGCTACATTTCATTTACGTACATATATATATATATATATATATATATATATATATATATATATATATAAATATATTGATCTGATAAATCCCTGATCTAGCTTCTACCCATTACGGCCTCCACGTACGGGCCGAGCGTTTCGGCCAATGGCATTAAATTGAGGCCAATTCACAGCCATTTATTTCTTTTTGTTTTCATGGTTATGATTAGATTGTTCCCAAAGTCTGATATTCCACACCACACTAGGCCAGAATATTCGTAATATCTTGTAAAGACATTGAATCACAAAATCTTGGATCTTCTGCATGTCTTAAAGGGCAGCGTTCTACGTCTAGCAACCATATTAGAGATCGATTTTTTTCTTTTCTGTTCAAATTGCCAGCTTTGTTTTTGAAGAGGAATTCCTAATTGGTATTAAACAACCAAAAAACTGCTGCGCTCTGTACGTGGTTGTTAATATCCTCACTCGATCAGCCAGTTTTGGAAATTATACTCATGTAGAATATGAGCAGATTAAAAGAAATGTGTTAATTCTCTAAATGACTTCTGGTTGCTGCATTTTAGTAATTCTTCCAGAGGCTTTTGTTTGAGGTGGAACATGGCATATTAAAATTGTATAAAATAATTTGGCATATAACGGAGGCTTCCGTTAGAATTTAACTAACGGCCACGAGGAAATGGACGTTATGGCTTACCTAAGACTGGTAAGGTTTTTTCGGGTATGTATCAGTAAGATCTAATTGTCACGGTAGGCATAATTACTGGTTAATTCTTCATAAGAAGAATAATAAGTAGATGAGACAACCGCTCGTCAGAATTTTGAAGGTTGGGCGAAAATGTAGAGCGGATAGATACAGTTGTACATTAACTGTGCCACTGTTCTTGGCTGTAGCTCCTAAGTTGAGTACAGGAAAACGGTAAATGACCTATTTTCTATTCCATTCCTATTTAATTTATACATGCAAATAAGTAAAAATTAAACAAAAAATATTTTATTTATGAAAATAAAAAACAAATAGAAACATTTTAAAACAAAAATATAAATTTTAACTAATGATAGGTTTAAAGGTAGGTTTAAATAGTTTATAAGAGCTTTGTAACACTGTTTGTCGTTTATGTATACAAATTTTTGGATTTTGTCTTATAAAACTATTATTATTATTTGTTATTATTATTGTTATTCGTTATTGGTTGGAAATAATAAAAAACGGCAACGCTAATTGTGTTACCAAAAAATGGTCGAATTGGAAATGTCGTCAAATACACAAATCAGTACAGGTAATACAATGCTAACACATTATCAACTTTTACACAAACCAGTAGACGAAATCCCACAATACAGTCTAAAAGGCTCTAATGTGGTGTATTTTCTTTTTAGGCCTTTTTCTTCTCGTAACAATATTTTTTTTTTTCGAACGAAATAAATATAGCGTACAAACTAATATAATCGATATTTTTTTAGGCGGGTTTATAATCTAATATATTATTTTATCACCCGTAGCTATAATGACACTATGGAAGTAATGGCATAGATTCGACTAGATTTCCAAATTTTTGGAGCGAAAAGTTTTCCATTTCATTGACCAATTTGTTTTTTGAGACAACTTTGCATTTTTCCCAGACCGATGTTAAACTCTTGGTTCCACTGGCTAAAATTCTTAAGGTATTCAAAAATTGTGAAAATTTTAATATTTAGCACACTAACTGATGCAACCAAAGTAACTGAAGTATACTTAGTAATCGCTAAAATACTGAGAAAATCAGGAAGCTTACCTTTGTCTTAATGTAATCAACAAAAAAGTAATGTATCGGTCTTACAGACAACGAAAATAGTCAGGAAGGTTTAAATTCACAAACTGGCGGCCGCTAGCATAAACGCGTTGTGACAAAATGGCCCAAATATTCTCTATTCTATCAGGACTAACATCCGACCATTCCATCACATTAATGTTCTTATCAAAAATAAGAACAAATTATAATTGCTTTGTTATTGTAGACTGCTGAGTTATCCTGTTAGAAAATAGACAATTTTTCACGAAAACTCTCACCATAATCAACCAAAATATTGTCTAGAGGATCAAAAATTAAACGTCCCAGTGTCCACACAAAAATTTCAACAAATTTTAAAAAGTTCCGATCATCTTAAATGTGTTAAACGGGTATTCCAACCTGGACTTTAGCAGAACCATAAAATGCAAAACTTCGATTTACAGAAAAGCATGATTTTTTGCACATGGAATTTATATTTGTGGTGTTTAGCGAAGAAAAAAATTATTTTAAATCGAAAATATTGGACAGATATTTGCGGAGATCGTGAGACCCGTTTTTCCAGAATATTTGCAAGTAGGTTCTTTCCAGATCTATGTGTTGTTGATATATATAGTTGGGATATTTTCCATGCAGTGGCTTGGATTTCCATGTGCTTATAAGATTCTGTGTTGTGTGCGGTGTAATGTTGCTATTATTATTCTTTAAGTTCAGTGGTGTCAGTTTATCGTCTGCATTTACGATAGATCTGTAAAGTATGGATGTATTGGCTGCCATTGTGAAATATTTAACCAGGTTTTGAATCTGCTTATCATGTAGCATTTGGATATTAAGTAGGCCTCTTCCTCCTAGTTTTCTAGGGATGTTTATTCTTTCTATTGATGATTTTGGGTGATGGTGTTTTGTTTTGGTGAGTATTGTTCTCATTTTCCGATCCATACTGGCCAGATCTGTGCTTGACCAGTGTAGTATGCCAAACGTATATGCTAATAGTGGAATTGCATACGTATTTAGCGCCTTAATGAGATTTCGACCATTTAGGTTAGATTTGCTTATATCGTATATTCGGCCTGCAAACTGTGTTTCTATTTCCTTCTTTTGTTTGGTGTGGTCTATGGAGATATGTTGCTTGATTCCGAGGTATTTGTAGTATTCGTCTCTTCGGAGCGGTGCAATCTGTTTCCCTTCTGTGGTGAGTATGTTCTCTGATGAAGAGTATTTTCCCCTGGTGACGCTCTGAGTTCTACACTTATCTATTCCAAATTTCATCTGTATGTTTTTCGTGAAGGTTTCCACTATTTGTATCAGGCTTTTCAGATTTTGCCTGGTACTAGCATACAGTTTAAGGTCGTCCATATAGAAACAGTGAGATATTCTGTGTGGGTCGGAGGTCTTCAGCTTGTACCCGTATTGGCTACGTTTTAATAGAAGTGAGAGCGGGTTTAGAGCCAGACAGAATATTAAAGGACTCAGAGAGTCACCCTGGTAGATGCCTCGCTGTATACGTATGGGCTGTGAAGTGACATTATTATTCCCCTCGCGCACATGTAGTGTCGTTTTCCAGTAGCCCATCAGACACCCTATGCAGTGTATTATAGTCGGATTAATTCTGTATATCCGGAGCGTCTCCAGCAGCCAAGAATGCGGAACTGAGTCGAATGCTTTCTGATAATCTATGAAAGCCGTATATAAGTTTTTCTTGTTTCTTATTGCCTGAGTTGTAATGACACTGTCTATTATTAACTGATCCTTGCATCCTCTTGTTCCCTGTCTGCAGCCTTTTTGTTCCTCCGCCAGTACATTATTATCCTCGCAGAATTCACTAATTATTATGGTAAGGCATGAGGTTAATAGCTTGTATCCTGTATTGAGGCAGGTTATAGGTCTGTATTGGGAGGCGGTTGTTGGGTTCTGGCATTTCGGTTTTAGGTATGTGATTCCTGCGCACATTTCCGGTTGTATAATGTCTGGATTTACAATTATGTTATTAAAAATACGAATGATATGAGGATGTGTTGCTGTTAGATATTTGTAATAATAGTTGTGAATCTTATCGGCGCCTGGTTGTTTCCAGTTGTGTAGCTTGGCAATTGCTTTTTTAAGAATATTTGAAGTGATGGTATTTGTGTTCATAGGATGACTGGGGACATTTTGATTGATGGTTTGGACCCATGTAACGTTAGGATTATGAGCACGCTCTTCACTCCATATTGTCTTCCAGAATTTCTCCATTTCCTGTATGTTAACTGTATTACTGGTGGTGGTAGTGGTGCCTGGCGGTTTTGCTATTGTGTTGTAAAATAGTTTTTCGTTTGTTTGGAAGAGTCTGTTGTGTTTTGATCTATTGTAGCTTTTTGTATAGTTTCGAAGTCGCGTTGTGTACTTAATAAGTTTTTGCCGTATGGTATCGCGAATTTGCTCTATTGTACGGTTGGGGGGATCGAATTGAGTGTGAAACTTATACTTTTTTTCTATCTTCCTGAGTTTATATTTACTTCTTTTACCTGTTTTCCTGTTTATGTGGCTGGTAATGTATCCAAGATCTTTTCTGATTTCATCTATTTTCTGTTGAAGTCGGATTTGCCAGATTGGTTTAATTTCAGGGGATCTACACGTTGTTAAATTGTTCCTTTGACTATTTGTATTGTTGTATTCTCCGTCTGCCATTCGGTTGTTATTGTATCTAGGGGTTCTTTGTTGCAGTAGTTTCATGGTTTGTAATATGGTATATGCGCTACAATAGATTATTCCAATAAGTTGGTCATAATCTGCATTTAAGGGTATTTCTGTAGGTAAAACTTCGGTGTTTACTATTGAAGTTATTTGTTGCGTTTTCTTACTTGGCCTCTGTTTCGGCAAGTACGGTCTGCTTTGTTGGTCCATATCTAAATATTTAATTTTAGCCTCATTGAAAATGTTTTTTATCGTGCTTGATATATCGTCAAGTTGGGGATAGGGTAAGTACGTAGGGCTACTGATTTGCGTGTTTGGTGTATTTTGTCCTTGCATTTCTTCACTAAGCTGGTTTGGTGTATTTTCCGATGTTGTTTCAATTTGTGCCATTGCGTTGGTAGAATTCTGTTGTGGGGGTTGTTGGTGGTTATTTGCGGTTACTTCGCGCAGTACACTTTGCCGAATCTCTTCCTGCAGTACAGCTGGTATAAGATTGTTCCTTATTATTGCAGCTCGTCGGTCAGCAAGGTTTTGTAGAGTTATATGACCTAGCTCGGGGTGGTCAATGAGGAAGTAGTTGTATATTTGCTGCCTATAGCTAATAATGCTTTCGTCGCGTGTTATTATTATTATTATTATTATTATTATTATTATTATTATTATTATTATTATTATTATTATTATTATTATTATTATTATTATTATTATTATTATTATTATTATTATTATTATTATTATTATTATTATTATTATTATTATTATTATTATTATTATTATTATTATTATTATTATTATTATTATTATTATTATTATTATTATTATTATTATTATTATTATTATTATTATTATTATTATTATTATTATTATTATTATTATTATTATTATTATTATTATTATTATTATTATTATTATTATTATTATTATTATTATTATTATTATTATTATTATTATTATTATTATTATTATTATTATTATTATTATTATTATTATTATTATTATTATTATTATTATTATTATTATTATTATTATTATTATTATTATTATTATTATTATTATTATTATTATTATTATTATTATTATTATTATTATTATTATTATTATTATTATTATTATTATTATTATTATTATTATTATTATTATTATTATTATTATTATTATTATTATTATTATTATTATTATTATTATTATTATTATTATTATTATTATTATTATTATTATTATTATTATTATTATTATTATTATTATTATTATTATTATTATTATTATTATTATTATTATTATTATTATTATTATTATTATTATTATTATTATTATTATTATTATTATTATTATTATTATTATTATTATTATTATTATTATTATTATTATTATTATTATTATTATTATTATTATTATTATTATTATTATTATTATTATTATTATTATTATTATTATTATTATTATTATTATTATTATTATTATTATTATTATTATTATTATTATTATTATTATTATTATTATTATTATTATTATTATTATTATTATTATTATTATTATTATTATTATTATTATTATTATTATTATTATTATTATTATTATTATTATTATTATTATTATTATTATTATTATTATTATTATTATTATTATTATTATTATTATTATTATTATTATTATTATTATTATTATTATTATTATTATTATTATTATTATTATTATTATTATTATTATTATTATTATTATTATTATTATTATTATTATTATTATTATTATTATTATTATTATTATTATTATTATTATTATTATTATTATTATTATTATTATTATTATTATTATTATTATTATTATTATTATTATTATTATTATTATTATTATTATTATTATTATTATTATTATTATTATTATTATTATTATTATTATTATTATTATTATTATTATTATTATTATTATTATTATTATTATTATTATTATTATTATTATTATTATTATTATTATTATTATTATTATTATTATTATTATTATTATTATTATTATTATTATTATTATTATTATTATTATTATTATTATTATTATTATTATTATTATTATTATTATTATTATTATTATTATTATTATTATTATTATTATTATTATTATTATTATTATTATTATTATTATTATTATTATTATTATTATTATTATTATTATTATTATTATTATTATTATTATTATTATTATTATTATTATTATTATTATTATTATTATTATTATTATTATTATTATTATTATTATTATTATTATTATTATTATTATTATTATTATTATTATTATTATTATTATTATTATTATTATTATTATTATTATTATTATTATTATTATTATTATTATTATTATTATTATTATTATTATTATTATTATTATTATTATTATTATTATTATTATTATTATTATTATTATTATTATTATTATTATTATTATTATTATTATTATTATTATTATTATTATTATTATTATTATTATTATTATTATTATTATTATTATTATTATTATTATTATTATTATTATTATTATTATTATTATTATTATTATTATTATTATTATTATTATTATTATTATTGTTATTATTATTATTATTATTATTATTATTATTATTATTATTATTATTATTATTATTATTATTATTATTATTATTATTATTATTATTATTATTATTATTATTATTATTATTATTATTATTATTATTATTATTATTATTATTATTATTATTATTATTATTATTATTATTATTATTATTATTATTATTATTATTATTATTATTATTATTATTATTATTATTATTATTATTATTATTATTATTATTATTATTATTATTATTATTATTATTATTATTATTATTATTATTATTATTATTATTATTATTATTATTATTATTATTATTATTATTATTATTATTATTATTATTATTATTATTATTATTATTATTATTATTATTATTATTATTATTATTATTATTATTATTATTATTATTATTATTATTATTATTATTATTATTATTTTTGGCTTTATAACCATCTTTTGTTTTCGGCGTTTACTTATATGATACATAACATACATACATATAAAAAATATTATCGACTAGATATTACAACAATCAAATATACGTAGAAAATATACATCAGTATGTATATACTTTTAATAGAACTTTTACAGCTAGTAGACAAATAATTACAAGTACATATATAATTTTCCATTTGATAATAATCTAATATGTCATTTTAGTTGTCTACATTCCCTTATTAAGGTATAAGAAGTTATTTATTTTGCTGAAGTTAATTGCTGAAGTATATAAGTAGTTTTCCAATGCTTGTTGTGTATCAGTTTTAGACATTTATTTTTTATTATTTATAACAACAAATCGAATAGGAGGGCTGGAGGCAGCTTCTATTTGACCGCGAAATCTATCACTCAACCAGGCGTATCGGTTTGGCGTTAATGTGATTTTTAAATTAGTTGGCGAATTTATTCGTTTTTTTTTTTTGATAAAATTATTATTTTGATATTTTTATGTATAAAATTCGTGAACATATATATTAATGTGTCGATTGGAGAAGGCAGCCGATCTTCAGTTGTGTTCTTTGCAAGGAAAAATGTGTAGTTGTTTAATAGATTTTTAGGTTCCAGTTTACTAATGCAATACAGTTTTGGGCAACTGACAATGCAATAAGTTAATAAACTGTACGAAAAAACTCAAATGGAAAAAATTAATAAGTTTGCTTGTTAAATTAACACATACGCCTCAAGGCTATGAAGTGTAACATCATTTAAAAGACCTACTTTTCTTCTTTCCAAATCCACAAAAAACTTTAAGATTGTATAATATTCAGCTAAGTTATTAGCTTAAAAGTGTATAAAGAGACGAAATTAAAGGTTTTTAATTTGTTTCATAAATTTCAAAACTTGACTCTTCTTACACACTATTATTAGTTAAATAGTAAACCAGTGTAATTGAATTCCCATACATGGCAATGAAAAATGTATCGAAGATGAGGTATATAGCATTTTAGATGTACATATAACAATAATGAGGCTACGTATCTATATGCAAAATGTATCT
Organism: Wohlfahrtia magnifica; assembly: GCA_023159175.1. Classification (NCBI taxonomy): domain Eukaryota; kingdom Metazoa; phylum Arthropoda; class Insecta; order Diptera; family Sarcophagidae; genus Wohlfahrtia; species Wohlfahrtia magnifica. Next base: position 1,428,121 of record JAKWBJ010000496.1, on the reverse strand, counting down.
TATATCAGCCAAAAAAATATTTTTTATAGTTTTCTAGCTTTCAGTAAACTACAAACCATGTTACAGTAGACATTATACATGTTTTGTACATTGTTTTATCTAATACAGGGTGTCCGTCGGGAAGGTATACTACTTTGTTTCGACGCCATTTTGGTAAACATTAGTGGTGACAGTTCATATTTGACAGTCGTGAAGTAGAGACGTGGCAAATTTATTGTGAAAAAATATTATTAAATTAATTAATTTAATAATAAAAAAATAAAATTCATTAAATATTAAATCGTTTAAACATTTTATCAAAATCAATCACCGATTACTGTGACGATGAGAATGTTACGTGAGAAGTTACGTGAGGCACATTTTCATTTGAAAGGTTATGTGAATGAACAGAATAATCGGTTCTGGGCAATGGAAAATCCTCAAATTTTTCATCAGTCACCTTTGCATCCATTAAAAGTGACAGTCTGGTGTTCAATTTAGTCAGGAGGAATCATTGAACCTAACTTTTTTGAAACTGAAAATGGCGCAACGGTAACTGTCAATGAGGAGCGATATCGTGATATAATTGAAAACTTTTTAACGCCACAACTACATGCTTAAGGCTTGACTAACAAGAAAAGCAAGGCTTACGCAAACAAACCAGAAACGCTGGAGCAAGTCAAATAAAATATTCGTCATGAAATTAATGAAATACCGCATGAAATATGTGAGAATGTAATGAAAAATGTGCTCAAAAGGGCTCGCATTTGTGAGGCTAATATAGGCGGGCATTTATCTGATATTGTATTCCATACATAATTGCTAATATTAAATAAAACATATATCAATATAAGATTCATTCTCTTTCATATAATCAAAAATTATAAGCAAACAAAGTAGTATACCTTTCCGGCGGACACCCTATATTTTTGCTTAATAAAATTAACAAAATAAATATTATGGCGAATATTTTTCTGAATAAACAATTTTTAATTTATTTTCAAGAAATGTTTATTATTTTAAAAATAAGCTTAGTTGTCAAAATGTAAAAAGTGATGATTTGGCGATTTTGGCGATTTTTGAAATTGAATTTGGCGAAAAAAGCATAAATAAGATCTGACAACTCTGCTAGTAGTGGTGTTAATTAGACTAAACCAATCATTTGGCGAAAAAAATCTTATTTTGAAAACAAAAATCATTTTTTTTTTTATTCAAACATTTAATACAAAATATAAAAGCAACATCAATTAATTTAATAAAAGCATAAAAGAGATATATAAACTAAGCATGAACTAAAATTAAAAACATGTGTAGGGTGATTTTTTTTGTTCTTAGCTTTTCAATGACAAAAAAGATTTGCGATATGCAATCTTTGAATTTTATAATCAAAGCTCGTGCTGTGTGAGCAATGTGTTTTGTATCGAAAAATTATCTTCAGCGACGAAGCGCATTTTTAGTTCAATGTAAACGTCAACAAGAGCAGCGGCATTTTAAGAGCTGCCAATAGTCCCTGAAAGTGCACAGTTTGGTGCGGTTTCTAGGCGTACTTCATCAGGAACGATGAAAGTCCAACGTTACAGTAAATGGAGCAAAGTACCTTGCGATGATGTCGAAAGTATGTCAGAATTGACGGACGAACCATCGACGGCGTAGCTTCGGTCAACATTTATATAAAATAACCTTTAAGAAGAAAATGACATGAATTTATTTATGAATATGAATATTCCTCTCAACCATTAAGTTGAGAAAAGTTTGTTTTAATTCTACCAAGCAAGGTTATTTCCTATTTATAATTTTTAAAGGATAAAGATATGAAAACTTTAAAAAGTATGTTTTTTTTTAAATTTATATATCTTCAAAAATGCTATTTAAGTTATTTCGTAATGCCCAGAGACAATAATAGTTTTTTTTTTCTTTTTTTAGAAAAATTATATTTTGTTTAAACCGAAAAATCATATTTTTCAGATTTGAAAATCAGCATTTGATATTTAATATCATATATTGGTAAAAAAAAATCATCAAAAATATAATAAAATCATCATTCTGGCAGCGCTGCGTGCGGGTGCATGCTGATGTTTTAATTTTTTTCTTAAACGGTATTATTTATTTATTTTTTCCGAAACTAAAATTTTTCACAAAATATTAAGATTTTTACTTTTTTAATACAAATAAATTCATTCTGATACTAATAATGCTAATTATCCATTAAACTTAATTCTCAGAGAAGAATTTTCATGTTCTCACTAACACAACTACATTTTTACTTTTGGACACCACTGGTTTACAGCAGCGTTCACCAAACTAATATTAATGCATTTTACAAGTGACTACGTACGACGTACTACGATTTTAAAAGTTATTTGGCGTTCTAATTTTCGGTTTGGCGACATGTCGACTTTTTGGCGATTTTTAAGCTAATTGGCGATTTTGTTGGCTATTTTTGATAAAAATGTACAAAAAATTAAAATTGTGTTTGTATTGTATTTTCATGTATGAAATTCGTTAACATGATGTATTTATTGTGTTAATTATAGATGACAGCCGAACTTCAGTTGCGTTCTCAGCAAAGAGAAATTTGTAGTTTCGTATATGGAACTGAAACTAATAGATTTTTACTTACCAGTTTGTTAATTAATTCGGCGACTGATACCAAAATAAGCTTATAAATTGTTCGAAAAAAGCTTTAAACCTGAAAAATATGGAAAAAATAAATGTGCTTGCTTAGCACACATTTTTCAGGGCTATCGAGTGTAACATTATTCAAAAGGAAGGCTTCTCCTCTTTCCAAATTCACGGAAAAGCTTAAAATCAGATAGTATTCAGCTAAGTTATTTGCTTATAAGTGTATGAAGGTAAGAAAAACCTATTAAAAGATTTTTAAAGACTTTGGAAAATTTCAAAAACTATCTTGTTGTATACGATAGCGTTTATTAGAAAAATAATATAAATTTATAGGTATTTCAACATCTTTTTTTTTGTCTCATAGTGTAGTTTAATTCTCGCACAAGACAATGATATATGTATCAAAGATAAAGTGTATAGCGTTTTAGATATATAACAATAGTGAGACTACATACTAGTACTACTATCTCCAAATTGTATTTCGTATATCATAAAAAAAAGCTTTCAGTAAACTATAAAACATATTGTAGCAAACATTGTACACTTTTTATTTTTTCCGATATCATTGCTTAACAAAATTAACAAAATATGTATTATGTATTTAACAATTATTTTCAAACAATTTTTTTATTTAATTCTTTATTTTAAAATATATAATTTTATTGTCAAAATCTAAAAACAAGATGATTTGGCAATTTTGGCGATTTTTGAAGTTGTATTTGCTGAAAAAGTTTAAAAAAGATCTGACAGGGTCGTTAGACTGAATCTGACTGAATCCGTGTTACAGGCATCCGTTGAATTAATTTTTATACTCTTATTTTCTATTATATTAACAGAATGATTTAAATAGTTATTGTAATTTAATTTTAATATATGAACTTACATTGTAACATAAAATCGCAAAAGTATTTTTAAGAACTGTTAACGTTTGAATTTTAATTTGATAAGAATTTTAAATTTATGGCGGGTTTTTCACTTTTTTCCGGAGCGCTGTTTTAAAATACATGTCACTTCTGTATATACTCTTCGCTAGCGTTTAATAAACAAATTAAAAAAATTTGCAAAATAATATACAAACATTTTAGATAAATAATAATTAAATTAAGGTTTTCCTTGTTTAAAAATAAATAATTAAGCTGAAATCAAAAAGACCAATTAATAATTATGATGAAAATATACGGAAACGGGAAATAACTGGTGTAACTGCTGAATGTCATCAATTTGCAAAGGGTTGTCTCTTAAATTATTTTAACGTACAAGACCACGCAAAATAAAGGAAATGCTTATGATTTTCTTCTTCCTAGGTCGTACTGCTGAACATAGATCCTATTATCCGATCTCAGTGTCTATCACAATTATTAATGAAGCACTGATAAAGCAAATACAACTTATTTTTCTGTGTATTTATCCAAAAGGGAATATCTTTTTCAATATAATATTTATCTTATACTCACTTAAGAACGTGTGATCATAAGGAAATTGATTTTTAAAACAATCAGCTGAATATTAAAATAAATAAATCTCATTTATGAAGACATTTTGTGGTTGAAACAGAAAAGTATTCTATTATTTTATAGAAAGATACACGGCCATATGCAAAAATATATAACAAAGCTTGTTAAAGTTTTGTTAAGCAAAATTCCTTAATGTTGTATACAAAAAGGATTATTGGCTTTAAATTACTTTGATAAGCTTACGTTAACTTTAAAAATTTTACAGTATAAAGCTATCTACTTTAGGAGTACTTTAAAGTGACATTTATGTTATGAATATTTAATATAAAACCAAAAATGGCATGTTTTGTCGTTAAGGAAAATTTTTTGGAGGTATAAAACATTACGCAAAAGAAAAGTCATCTTTAAGTGACATTATGATCCAGGCCAGACCGCTAAAATTGTCAAAGAATGGCTGTTGCAACAGAAATTTTTGGAATATTATTGATCGCTTTAAAGCCCTAATTCCAATACAATGTAGAATTTTTGGACAATAGTAAAGAAAGCCAGGAAAAGTATAAATAGACTTCGAGGAACATCTTGAAGCTATGGCAATAGGACTAGATTTCTCTTACGTTTTTGGGTGTAATGTAGAGAGTACTTCTAATTTCTTTAAAAACACCAAAAAAAGGAGTTCCAATATATTTTTTTTTTTGCTTTTAAAGAACTTACCAATGAATTAATGTGTGAAGTTCTGCTTTTATAGGAACTTTTCTGTTCAACTTCAAAACATACACTTAGTTTTGCACCCCACTGTATGTATATACAGTTTTACACCCACTTTATCATGCTCGGTATTATTTTCAAATCTTTTTCTTTTACAACTAATATTTTAAGCATTTAAGTACAATGAAAACGTTTTTCTTTTAGTGATGTAAATAAAATTAAAACAAATACAAATAACTTGTTATTCGGGTATTTGTTATTCCACTAACAAAATTAGTTGTCTTAATTTTTTCGGTTTTAAAGAATTTTGGCAATAAATATGTATAGTATTACATAAAATATAAAAAGACAAATGTTTATTACAATTAAAGTGTGTGGTAACTAACGTGCACTACTAATTTACTTTTGGATTTTTTTTTTTTTTTTTTTGAATATGGCCGACAATCTCTTACAATTAATCTCAGTTTGCTTTCTGACTACTACAGTCTTTGAATTTATATAATTTAGTTCCTGAAGAATTTTTGTCTTGTTCGGTTGTTTAATATCTTGCATGGAAATAACTTTGAAACTTAATTAGAATAATGAAACTTATTTATTTTATATTGTTACTAAATACAACAAAGCCTATTGCATTTGCTATACAAAAATGTGAAAAGAACTTTTTTAAAACAACATACAGGAATGATGGCGAAGAAAAGGATGTTCTCTTAATATGGTTTCCTGCATATGCTGGCTCGGATAGTAAATTAAGTTTATGTTCGAATGAAACTGGTCTACCTTTGCAACGACATTGTACCTATTATCGTTCATCAAATTCAACTAAATGGGAAGATATCAATCACAATATTTCATTGCTTCCATGTGACAGTATATCTAGACAATGCCTGGAGGAACCCTTTACGCACAACTATGTTATGAAAAATGGTGTATTAAAGCGACATGAGAATAAATGGGAAACAGCCCAAATGTTTGAAAGTGCAGATTTAGAAGAACCTTGTTTGCTGAGCTCTGGCTTGTCTTTAACTAGACGTTGTGGTTACAATCCTGCTTTGTTAAGAGCTGAATGGGAGCCGATAAATGAAAATCTTAAAGATTTTTCTTGCTTAAGGGAAGTACGTGAAAATATAATAACATATGATCTTAATTATTTGTATGAAGAAGTGAAAAGAAATACTACTTTTAATGAAAATGTAGATAATTATGAATTTGCATTGAACAAAATGACCAAGTTATTGACAACTTCAAATGCTACACTAATTCCAGCTGATATAAAAATTACCAGTGAAATTCTTGAAATTATTACAGAAAACAGTCAAGATCCAAATTTAGTTCCGTATGTTCTAAATACCTCCGATATAATAATGGGCACAGATCCTAAAGTAGTTCGCAAATCTGAGGATGTTAATGCCACAACAGTTTTACAAAATACAATTGAGAACTATTTGCACAAAGTTGCTAAACTAGTTGTTCCGACATCCGATTGCAAATCTCATAATGGAATTTTCATTAAAATTGTAAATAATGCTAGCATTTTCTATTTAAATCCCGCGTGTTCAAATATTTCGGGTATTGCTCTTTATAAGTCTGAAGGTCATAATTACGACAGTCACACTCATAATTCTTATCGATTCCTATATTTAAATCAAAGCTTAGAAAAGATAACTAAAGAACCACATCTTTATTTAGCTACGTACATTCCTCTCTCACTGTGGAAAAAGCTAAAAATTGAAACACAAAATACTAACGACGATACAGTATTGGCATTCATTTTATACCGAAATGATTTACTTTTTACCAGTCCGACAGTAGGCCAACGACCAAAGGACGGGATTTTGGATATATCCATACCGGATTTCTCGGGTGAGTAAGAAAAACTTTGGTATTTATAAAATATATAGTATTCGTATACATAAGTTCGTATACATATGTATACAATGTATGCAATATATGTACATTACAGTGTAAACCACAAATTATTAAAAAAAAATATTCATTTACAGCAATAATATCAACAGTATATAATAAATTTATAATTAGATAAAAGATATAGCCGATCATGCAATTTAAAATAAATATTCAAAAAGTTACAATCAGTCAAACTAGACCTCATTTTACTTTATATCACTTGGTTTGATTGAGTAATTTTGGAAAAGACGTATAATTTTAATGAAAATATTCACCCTCGTATTAAGATTGCCTGCTCAAAAATTTATTTATAATTAACGATTTCTAAATTAAAATTTACATGGCACCCGTAATACTGGTCTACAGCAAAAAGCGCCTTTCAATAAAACTATATGAAATATAATGATTTTGATGCGCTGAATTCAAATCCGTTTTCAGTTTTTTCCATTGGGCTGAAATTTGTTTTATGGGCGTGGCAAATTTTTCGCCCAAAATATAGTAATTATGTCAATATATTTCATCTAACTTGAAAACGACTTGACCGATTTTAATGCAAGTATCACCAAACGTTGAGGTGGAAAAAAGGAAATCTTTGCTTTTTCTTGGTATTAAATTGTTTAATTTTAATTTTTTTTATTTCTACATTTCTGCATTTTGTATGCACTCATATATGTGTGTATGTATGGATGTATGTCTCTATTATGTACATGCGTTTCATAAATCTAAATTATCCGAAAGTTTAAAGTTTTAATAAAATGAACCATTTAATCACTGAATTCTAAGAAATTTATTTTGAATTATATTGAATTGAATGTTAATTTTTTCCTTTATTTAACCCTTTCACGGAAACGACGGAAAATTCCGTAAAATTTAGTGAAAAATATAGGGAAAGGACGACAAATGGCGTCGTTTCAGTAAATCTGTTTACACAAGAACAAAGCACAAACGAACCGTCCGCAAGGGAGTTAAGCAACTCTTATTATTTAAGGTTATTGGGATACAAAAATGATTTCCTATGGAAACTGTGTGATTCCCGGGTTAGTTGCTATACCTATGGTATCCCAATGGCCCAAACCTCTGGAATAAGTGGGATCACATCCTAATAAGAGAAACCACATCCTAACCTAATATTTAAAAAATTAATGCCAAATAAAAATATCACTTAAAAAATCACTTTTTCAATCATTTTGTCTGTTTCTTTTTTTCGATTTGCACAATTGTCCATATAAATAATTTCTATTCTCGATTTGGACGATTTTTTCGGGAATGTATTTATGGTGAAAATAGAGTGATATGTTGACTGTCTTACATAAATTTTTTTTAATGCAGTTATTTATTCTTAAATAGTAATACATAATATGTACGTTATTCAGACGGTCCGGTTATACATACAGACAACACAGTGCGACAAAAAAGAACGAAGTTGAAATATCTTGGAAATAACACTACTCTTCTGATAGGCGCTATTGAGTGGAACAAGGATCAGTTTTTGAAATTTTCAAAACGCCAACAAAATCTCGAGCTACGGGTAAAAAACTGGTATTTCAGACCTTCATGCATTTATAAGCTAATAACTTAGTTTAATAACACCCGACTTAAATGATATACATGTCGTTTAAGTTGCCTTGAAGAATCTAGGTGTATATCTCAAGCAAACACATTTTTCATCCATTCTTTACATTTTTTAAGTTTAGATGCCCACTATTTTATATGCGAACCATACAAGTGATGAATTAGTTAAGGAATTATATTAAGTTATGAATTACAGCGAGAGATAAAATAATCGGTAGCAAATACTAATCCAACTTATTGGGTTGATTTAACTGAAAAATAAGTTCTGCTTCATCAGGTCAATACAAATGTGGACCTATGTGTGAAAAAAAGGTTAAGAAACTTTTAATATATTAAAAAATAAAATAACTTTTTATCCAAAAACCTGTGTTTGATTAAAAAGGTCATGGCCTTATAGACCCGCTCTCGTAATGTATCTGCACAAGAGTGTGTAATATATTTGTTTAAAGGAGCAGCATTTACCTTTACTTGGCATGTAATGTTACTTGATTTTGTTTAGATTTTCAATATTTCGGGTACCATTTTTACACTTTTTATTGATTTTATCAACTTATTTTTGTCAATTAAAAAATCTTCTATGTTACGCTTAACAAAATACATTTTTTCAGACGTTTTAAGTAATATTATTTTTGTATATATTTTCAGGTGAATTACCAGAGGACGTACCTTTTATCATTAGTAACGATCATCGTCATACGCTACAAAAACCTATTTGCGGTTTTTATAATCATAGCACACGTTCATGGATGTCGAATGGAGTTAAGACACAATACGGTGACCAAAATCTTCTTATTTGTCACAGTACTCATTTAAGTAATTTTGCAGCGTTATTAGGCGTTTCGTTTTTAAGTGTCAGCGATCCAATTTTACTTAACGTAAAGCACGAACAAATTTTGGACTATATATCCATAATTGGCTGCGGTTTATCACTGTTCGGTCTAGTCTGTATTTGGCTGACGGCAATATGTTTTCGAAATTGGCGTGAGCAATCATCCAATAAGGTTTTATTAAATATGTCCCTGGTTCTTTCGCTTATTATGGCATTCTTTTTGTTTTTAAATCTTCCCGATCCATGGAAATCTTTCATCGATATGGAAAATCGTACACACTGTATGCTCATTGGTGGTTTTCTTCATTATAATATACTGGTTTTATTTACGTGGATGCTAATTATAGCTATAATGCAATACCAACGTTATGTTAAGGTTTTGGGTTACGAAAGACCTTCTAAATTTATAACAAAATTTGCTTTAATAGCATGGGGCCTACCTTTAATACCGACTCTTCTTGTAGCCTACTTAGACCCCAAAACTTATATGCCAAGTGCTGAGCAACTTTCAAACAAGACTGGGATTTGTTATCCATCCGGTAATTGTTTATATTATGGTGTTATATTACCCATGGCCTCTATTATGTTGACAAATTTGGGTATATTTTTCTATATTTTTTATAAAATACGCCATTCACTTAATCATTTTAAACGCTCAACTAAACAGATTAAAACTCAAGTTCGTTTATCAATTTTGCTGTTCTTTTTGTTGGGTATCTCCTGGATTTTTGGTCTTTTGTCTCATTTAGAAAGTAGTCCCGTCTTTTCGTATCTATTTTGTTTAACCTCTACACTACAGGGATTTGTTTTATTCATTTATTTCATAATAATTGATGAGTCCACACGTTATGCTTGGCTTACATGCTGTTGTGCTAAAAACTACTATCCCAATGATCAGATTCAAATGGGAATAAATCGAAAGTTAAGTAAACAAACAAACTAATAATTCAACTAAGGCTAGAAAATTTAAAGTGTAACCGTAAGCCATATTTCGTCTTTTATAAATCTACTAATATTGCATTTACACTTTTATAGCCGCATAATATTTTAGAATTCTGTAAAGAATAAAAATTAACAAAATATTAGTGTTTAATTTCGATCCAATAAAATTGATTATAAAGAAGGAATTGGAATTGTTTTGTGGGGTTAAAAAACTAATTCCAATTAAGAATACTTTTTTTCACTTTTTTGTTTTTTTATTTTTTATTTATTGCTTTAATAATCCAATATTTTAATGTTATTATTTATTTTCAGATTAAAGCATTATTTATTTATTTATATAAATTAAATTAACGTATTAATGCTGTACAACAATAAATAAGTATATTGTATTACAGTACTGGATAAATATTGTTATATTATATTTAAATAAAATAAAGGGTACAAATAAATATATAATATTAGGATATAACATCTAAAATAAGGTATAACATCTTTCTAAAGTTCTTAAAATTTTAAACTTATAAGAAAAATAACCTTTAAATTAAAATAAATTTTTTAATTTGATTTATAAATAAAAATATTAGCCAACAAATATTTTGTTAACCAAAGAAACGTAAAACAGACAGAAATAGCAACGAAACACTACTTACGATGCGTATAAGAAAAACCTAGGCGAAAAGATGTAATCTTATATATTTAAATGAATATGTGTTTATATGTACGTATTTACGTATATATGCGTATGTATGTTTAGAAAAAGCTAAGTGACCAAACTTGTTTTCTTGAAATTTTTAAAGTACGTACGTTTTGGTTCCATGCAAGGTAAACATTTATTTGTTTCTAAATTTAGTTCAAATAGCTTCATAGTCAATACAAATAACACTGGCCTACAAAAAACGACATATTTTCTTGACTTTAAATAAAACTAAATGGAATATAATCATTTTGATGCGCTGATTTCAAATTCGTTTTCAGTTTTTTCCATCGGGCTCAAATTTTTTTTATGAGAGTGAAAAATTTTTTGCCCACAATATGGTAGTTATGTCAATATATTTCATCATAACTTGAAAACGACTTGATCGATTTTAATGCAATTACCAAGTGTTTAGGAACAAAATTTCCTATAAATCGACTGAATAAATTTTTTTTGTATTTTCCGGTGTTATACGTAACTTAGTTGCGGAAAAAAGATTTGTGTATCATGGCATGAGATGTGTGGCAAGTTGCACAATCCTGTTGGAACCAAACATCGTTCACATCAATACCTTGAAAAGCGGGTACAAAATATTAGTTATCATGGTGCGATAGATGTTTCCATTGACCGTAATTATTGCGAAATATGAAATATGGGCCAATGATTATAAATGATGATAAATTTCCATTAAATCTCAAAGTTGCTAAAGCGTAAATCGATTCATTTAGTTTAGTGTAGACAATATACTGAATTTTGTGATGGAATGGAATGACATAAATATTGTCAGATTCGAAATAACCGCTGGTTCAATTTAAACCGATAGATAGCCCAACCGATATCTCCTTGTAAAAGCTATAATAACTGTTTTTGAGGAATTCACCGAGAGCCCTTCATGAGTGCACCAATTTGGCACCTCGCCCAGGTTCTCACGAGGCCACACAACGTATTCTTACATTTCTCACCTCACCGTTATAACGAGGTCATTAGCATAACCAATTACACTAAAACTCCTGTGTACCAACATGGTGGGCAAGCCATCAACTCTAATGTCCATAACAATGACAATGAATTCAGATAGGAAAAAATGTCAATTCATATCCCTATACCGTTCACTATGAGCTGTAACATTCGTTTTTGAAGACATATGGACCGATGACTCCGCCAGCCCATAAAGTCCAACAAATGTAACAATTCTGCTTATTTATGTACCCATTCGACCAAAAATTGGCTTCATCGGAGAACAAAACAAACAAAGTATGTCGAGTAGAACCATTATTTTGAGTAATGTGAGTCTATCACTAATGAAGTGCCAAATCAAACTAAACAGAAGCAGCGATCATATATATATTATTTCTAGAAGATATTTTTTTGTCGGTTGCAAATATCTTCCGTACTACTGCATCAAAATTTATGATTGATGATTCATTTTAAAAATAAATTTTTACTCTAATGACGAAAAATGGTGACAAGTCTTGAAGTTAAAATACATTTTAAAGTCTCAAGGTTCACAGTTTTCTATATTACATATTTTGTAGTTACAGTGTTTATTTTTTCAAGTGTATTATCTAACACAGGCTTGTTTAATATATAGTGTCAAGAGATATCAAACTTTAACTGTTACAGAGACTTCAAGAAAATAGACACATAAATAGTATAAGCTAAATAATATAAGCTAGGAGTCTTTTAAAGTAAAATAAGTAATTGTTTTTAAATGGGGCTTTCTATCATAACCATCGTCGTTTGCACACATATAACGCCTCAAATATGTTTTTTTTTGTCGGTTACTCACTAATGGAAATTGTCGATAATGCAGTATTTGATTTATCAAGTGTATTAATTCAGGGTTGTTTAATATATAGTGTCAGGTGATGTTTAACTTTAACATTTGAAATGCTTTCAAGAAATACGTGCACAAATAATGTAAAAACAACGTGTTATTTAAATTAAAATAATTTAGAAATATTATTTATTAAAAGTGATTATGACGGTTGCAAACAACTTCTTTACTACTGCATATTGTCAACATTGCTGTGTTTGTTTTACTAAGGGTAGTAATACTGAGTCGTTTTATATATAGGGTCAGATAATGCCAAACTTTATACGCGTTGCATAGACCGAAATTTCAACTAATCTTCCTGTAGATAAAACAGATATTATCATTTGAAATGAAATTTTGATGGTACTCAAACATATATCATGTAAAAACATGATATTATGAATAATAACTTTTCTTAGGGAGAAAAATAATTCTGTTCCGTAGAGATTTTCACCAGGTGTTGTAAGAAACGCTAATAGAACAATCATTGTTGAAATGATGGTAAAAAGAAGACCTTTTGGTCTTACGTTAAAATCCGTAAGTTGACTCAAAATTTGAGATCGAACGAACTTTCTTTTAGAAATTGGTTTCTTAAATTGAGCAACGGTGACTTATAACGTACAAAAGGTCGCAATGATGAAGTATTTGAAGTACCAAAGTATCATAATTGTACTTATGATACAATTATTATGTCTCCCAATTTTACTCAACGTCAAATTTGTGTTCAAAAATCGATGCTTATACAAAAATTAATGAACAAGTTATTTCTAATTTTTAGTTAAAGAGAAAAAGATTTATTTTAGTTCTTATTCTCATAAACAGGAAAAAACAGATAATACTCAGTTGTACATAACAGAATTATTAAATACACTAAATCCACTGGCTTACCATCTCACAAATTAATTTTAAAGCATTATACAGTTAAGATGTTAATCAGAAATTTTAATGCTATACAGGGATTAATAAATTATACGAGGTTAATCGTAACACACTTGAGTCAGTACATTATCCATGCAAAAATTATTTTTTCTGATAAAACTGTAGACCTTCTGATACAACTGTCTTTTCGGATGATAGAAAAAAAATTCTATAAAGTTGCCTTCGCTGACTATTAACAAAGCATAAGGCCAAGCTCTTCAAAACGCAGGATTGTATTTAATCGTTTTTCTCATAGACAGTTATATGAAGATTTTCACGAACACGTGCGTTTATAGGTATTTTTCTTTCTATTAAAGATTCGTACGGGCAAAAATTAAACGTGGTTAACGTTTAATTTTCATAGCCTCAAAAATTATTTTTACAAGAAATTTCATGAAATTATTTAATAAGAAATATGAATTATTATCATTTAAAAACGACTGAATTTGTTGATTTTTTTCTAATAAAATATATTGAAGTCATCAATAATCGCATTTTATATTTTTACTTCCTTATGTTACAAACTTTACGACTAATAGTGCGAAATATTCGCATGGGTCATCCAGTCAGCTGTTAAATCGGTGTAAAAAAACAGTGTATAAAAAGACATGTATAAAAATTTTTATAGAAGAAATACTTCTGTATTTAAATTTAGGTCTGATTATATTCCTTTATGAAAAAATTACATATATGGTTCCATCTATACGTCAAATACAGCATTTTTTGAATCTCTTTAGTACAAACAGAAACCATGCAATTTCCTGTAGCTTTAAAAAAGCTTTTATATGCTCTTTTTCTAACACTCTCTCTCTCTCTCTCTCTTAACAACAAACGCGAAATGAAATAATTGACATTTGTCTGAGGTCCTGCCAGGCAAAGCGCGCAATCAGCTGTTAGCTGGCCCACTAATAAATACTTGTAAGCGCCATTTATTTTACTGCATGTAATTGGAAACGATTTCTTAGTCTAAGGCGACTCTTTGTAACGAACGGAAGTAAATACGGGAGAAAAATAAAATAAAAAAAGGATATTAAAAAAAATAAAATTAAATTTAAATAAAGAAAAGAAGAGAGAAATAAAAACAAAAAGGAATAATATATCTTACGGTTATCTACAGTACTGACATAGAAAAATAAAAGACCAAAAAAATGTATACTTATATTTATACAACAGATGTATATGTATTTGTATTTTAAGTGTACAAGTGTGTGAATGTCAAATTTATATGTATGAATATGTAAATGTGGACATATATGTGCATGTACATATGCATGTAAATAACTGTGTTTCTGCGTGTAAATGATGAAATAGTATGTTATTGTTGTTACAACTTCTGCTGTTGTTGTTTTATTATTGTTTTGCATTTCTTTTAAAGTAATAAATAATAATAAAAAATATAAGAGAAAGAAAATAAAAAAATTTTATAAAATAAGAAAATGAGTATGTACATTCAAACAAAAATCTTTAGTGAATTCAATGAATGCTTGAGATTTTGCTAGTGTACGCGTGATTAAACAAAATCTTAAACAAAAATTGAAAATAAAGTGTTTAAAAATGATAAAATAAAATCATTAAAAACCAACTAAAGGGTCTAGTTGAACGATCAATTAAAAAGAAAATATATAAAATAGAAAAGAAAAATTATTTGTTTGTGTTTTCTTATGATAAAACTGTAAAAATAATATGTATGAACTCTGTATAATAATTTAAAAGGAATTTTGTAGGTTTTTCCACATATCTCCGTAGACGGGCTATGAAACTGTTTATTTCATTTATAAAGTTTTTATTTTATAGCTTTTTTAGCTTTTGCTCTTTATTAGTGGAATTTGCACTTGTTGTAATACCTACTTTGGTAAGCTAAAGTAGACATACATTTATGAGAGTTTATGGACTAATTTGTATATATTTAATATATTTAAAATGAAACACGACAGAAATACACACTAAGTTTTCTATAAATAGTTATAATAAAAAAAAATTTTAAAAGCACTAAGAACATCAATCATTATTATTTATCTCCGTTATTAAAAATTTGTGGATTATTATCGTTTTAAATAAAAAGGGCGAAAATATAGTTTGATTTTTTCAAAGTAAAAAATAACTTTAATGTATTGATAAGTGTAATTCATTTGTACATTAGCATAGGAATTTTAATTTAATTATATGAGCATAGGAATATTAAAAGAACTACCCATTATGATAGCGAGTATCCATAATATCACACTTTTACAAAAGTAGATCACAGCTTCTCAAAAAAATTGTACAAAAACAAAAACTGAACTTCTTGATATTGAGAAGCAATCTTTTAGCAATCTGTGAGTTTTGGTCTTACATTTAAAGGAACGATAAATAAAACTTAACTGAAATACGCTAAAAAGTATGAATTTCATGAAAATTGAGATGCAGTTCGTAACATTAAAGAAATATAAATTAAAAAATTCAAAAAGAAAAATGTTAGACAAATCCAATTATATAAATCTCTAGAGCAGATTTCGACAAAGAGCTGCTCTTATCTCCTATTTTTACACGTACGTAGTCACAAAAACTAAGCAAGCAATAAACAAATAGAAGTAAAAGGAAAGCAATTGGAAAAATACATTGCAAAGTGACCTGAGTGAGAGACTCTCAATTACTACCGCAATTTTAAAACGCAATTGCAATTTAGTTTGCCGATCACTGCTCTAGAGTACGATATATACTCGTATAAAAGCACATTTAATTTAAACTTTGTTTCCGTCTCTCTTTTTACCAATGCATTATTCAAAATATATTTGCCCAACTCATATTGATCACTAAAGTAACAGTAACTTGTATTGAGTAAAAAAAGGTGTTTTCTTTGTTGCTGTTTCTATAAATCATTGCAGTTTAAAAATATCACCAAAAAGGGTTACCCAACACGTTCAAACACGTTTTGCGACTGCAGAACAGTCAGTTGAGTCTCGAACTACTCGTAAGTTCACACAAACAAAGGGTTACATATTAGTTTAAACACACTGTCTTAATTTCTAATAGGAACACCACAGTTAATTAATTTTCAATAATTAATTGATCCACACTTTTTAATTATTTATTAATTTGGCATCAATTTCAGTGACCCAAATCTTCCTAAGCTTAATGATCAACTGAAGCTTCAACACAGTTTTGTAAATCTAGCCTTGGACTTTTTGTCCACAGATTTTGCATTACATATAGCCCGAAAAATTCACCACTGGATTCAAATATGGACTACATTCAAGCCATTCCATAAGAGGGATGAACTTCAAACCTTTTCAATTACCTTTTTGATATGCGAATGGCGGCTTTATGTTGTTGAAAAAAAATGATCTTGGCAGTTCTAAAATCTTTTTTTTAGTAAATTTGGTATGTGTTTTAAAATTATTATGCTCAACTATTTCAAGTATTTACTTATTGGAACATAATTTGTTAGTTCTAATCATGTTGGGAACGGGAATTTATGCATACCACATGTCTATAAAAAGACTTGCCAATTATATTCAGAATTTAAAAAATACAAAAGCGTTTAAAAAAGGATTTATAAAAAGTATTGTTATAAAGAATTATTTCTAATGATGTTTTTAATATTATTGAGATACTAGCTTTGTTCATTTGGCATTGCCCGGGAATCTATATACATATGTTTATATATACTATTAATTTCACATAAATTGTCTTTTTCCCGATCTTATCTGTTTTTTTGCAACCTCTCTGTCTTTGTAAAGTAACTACTAAGTCGACTTTTGAGGTCTGCCGCTGATTTATTTATTGAGATATATGATAATAAATACTATTTTCTATGGAAGGTACCACAATCTTCTCATTTTGTGAAGATATTTTTTAGCATAATCCGGATATTAGAAAAGCATGTGGAAATTTGAAAACTTTACCTCTTATTATTTTTTTTTTTTTTTTTTCTCCAAAATATACCTTAATAACTACTTGCTTCGTACGAGTGGACTATGAATCAAAAGTTCATCTTTTATTCCTTAAAATATGAAATTTTTGAAAACTTTGATTTAAGAAAAGAGAAATTTTCGGAATGCGTTGAACAAATTGTAGAAATATTAAATTGCAACTGCGGAATCAAAACCATTTCAATCGGAATGTTTTTTGTTCCATAATTCTAGTTGTAAGAAACTTTTTCCTTCAAATTCAAGTTAACACATAATTTTTTTAAAATAACTCAATAACTTCGTCAATTTCCAATGGATTCTAAAAAGTGAAGTATTACTTAATTCGTAACTAAACATGGTACTTTAATAATTTAAAAAATTGAAATAAATAGCAAATGAAAACGACTCTAACCTTGGAAAATTTTGAATGAATTAAATAGAGATGCGTTTGCTTAATATAAATACACAAAGATTCTTATGTTTACTTTAGTAAAGTATACACCATTTAATAGATCTGTTTCCTTCCTTTCAAAATCCTCCAAGAATCTTATAAGTACATGAAGTTACCTTTTGAGATTTTGGATGTGTTAAGAAATTCCAAAATCATATATTTGTTGTACTCAATAGCAACTGTCAGAAAAATTGTATCACTTCCCAAGTATTTCTACGTCATTCTTTTTTGTGGCATAGTTTTTTTTTTCTTGTATACTTTATTATGGTGCTTTAAAAATAGATTACTTATAGTTTTTTGTATAACTTTAGTTGTTGTAATAATTTTGATGCTTTTTTTAATTTTGTAAAGCTTTAAATAGAATTTTAAAAAAGTACAAAGTGTTTAAATTCATCGTATTTTAAAAGATTGAAATAAACACTAAATTCTAGAGAATAATGTTGTACACGTTTTTTTGACGCTTATTATGATAATATGTATGTATGCTATAGATAAATAAAATAAACGTATGTATTTGTGTAAATAAAAGCAGATTTTCTTTGGATTTTGAGTTATAAAACGATTAGTACTGAGAGAAATAAAGCTCTTAAAATCCTTAAAATAATATTCTAAACCCTAAATAAGCTGAAAATGTTGTCTGAATCAAAAACAGATCGGTTAAAATAATAAGAATGACGGTTTATAGCCTTTTTTCTAACTAAATATGATACAGGTCTTAAGTTCATGAATTTCCAGATTACTTTTGCAATTAATTTATTAATTAAATTATAAAAAATGTACAAGTTGATTTAATATTATAATTACACTGGTCTACAGCAAAAAACGCATTTAAATAAAATTATATGGATAAATTTTTTATGATTATTTGAACAAAAAAATTTGCTCTAATTTTGCGCAAAAAAAATTTTGTTCACATTTAAGTTGTGAATAACTTCTAAACTGTTGAAAATACACAAAAATTATTATCAGTTATTATGATGAAATATATTAACATAACTTCCATATTTTGGGCGATAAATTTACCACACTCATAAAAAAAATTTGAGCACGATGGAAAAAAACTGAAAACGAATTTGAATTCAGCGCATTAAAATCATTGTATTTCATAAAGTTTTATTTAAAAGCGAGAAAATTGTTTGTTTTTTGTAGACCATTGTTATTATTATTTTTGTTTGTTTGCTTATATTACAATAATGGTAATATAATATTTCCGTATTTTTCGTTTCAAAAATTCTCACGTGTGCTCTATTATATTTAGATCTTTACAGCTACTGCGCTGTACGGTACAGCAACCAATCTTTATATTTCAATAACATTTTTGTAGTAATTATCAAAATGTAGACGCAAAATTGTTATATGTAGTAAAAACATCAGTAGGGATCTTAGCATCATAGATTTTAAATTTACCATTTATTTGAGTTCTTGGACTTTTTATACAAAAATATATTTTATCTTGACACTTTCCGTACTTTTTTCCTCATGGCGCGTTAAAAAGGATGATGAAAGAAAAAAAAAATTTAATTTAAAAACTTTAAGGTAAAAGAGAAATCAAAGTAAAAAACGTAAATGTACACTAAAATCGCCTATCGCTAGTGTATATTTCACCTTTTAGCTCCTCATTTTTTTAAAAGAAGTGTATCACAAATATTTTCTGATGCTTATACACCAGCACACCATCAATTGTGATGGTCAATATTTCATTTTAATTATTGAAGTTTTCATTGAATACTTGATTACTTTAATGATCTTGTATTGCGTACACTACCGCCTTTACGCATTATAAGGATTCCTTGTAAAAACATCCAATAAATACAAGCGTTTATGGAAAAATGTATGGCATCTAATTAAGTATAAATTTGTTTTTAACGCACTTAAATCCTTAATGGAAACCTTTGTTAACAATAAGCGAAAATAATATTCTTAGGTTTTGAGTTTACAAGGTTTTCATCAATATGGCTTATTTAATAAAGTAATAAATGTTCATATTATAGTGGATTGTGAATGATTTAAGTTATTTGAACACCTTTACAAAAGACGAATGCTAGAAATCATAAGCAGCAGTGAATATTATTTTTAATATTTTAAAGAAGGATTATTAACTAGTTATATGGCATTGAATAGAATATAATTTAATAAAAAATACGCTTAAATAAAATTTTTCTGTTCTTAAAGTTAAAGAGTGGGAAAAATTAGTTATTAAGATCATTTGTATTGTAAGTAAACTTGACAGCGTTTTGTTGCTTTTGATTATATTAAACGACTTAAATAATTTATTGATTAAAGAACACTCTCAAGAGCAATATTATAGCCACACCAGCTTCAACAACGATTTTAATTTCCAATTTATTTATCAATGTATTTAAAAATATCGAATGATGACATTTAAGGTATCTTAAAACAAAGAAGATTTGGTAGATTTCACAAAAATATCTCCATTTTATTTAACGTTATCACCAGGACAACCCGAAATATGGAATTGTATGTTTTCTCTCATGCAACCAATCAAGTCGGATGTAAGCTATTTATCTGTTTCATGAATTTTTACGAATTTTGGCATCAACTATTTTTGCATATTTTGCTCATAAGATCATATTTAGGTTTCAAGAACATGTTTTCTAAATTTTCTTCGCATTTAACCCTAGAACCGTAATCATTTTTTACGAAAACACTAACCATTAGTTGAAACGACTAACAAACATATAAAAACGATTTTTATCGTGCCTATGCACAAACTATCAATTGTATAAAGTAGCTTTTTAGCTTTGTTTTGAATGTAAATTTAACAAGATATTTATCTTTTTTATTAAAAAATAAATAATTTTTTAAATGTCTATTGGGAAAATATTGCAGAAGACACTACTGAGATTAACTATCTTAATTACCAAAAAAAAAAAAAAAATAAATAAAAAAAAATAACAAAAAATTATTACAATTAAATAAAAATCTGTATATGAAAATAAAGGCAATCTTAGTCGGATCGACTAAGATTACGGTTCTAGGTTTAAATAGCGCATATTGGAATTTTCTGTGCTCTAAAATATTTATATATTACCCCTTATCAGGATCTAAAACAATTTTTTGTAGAATATACAAAGACAAAGTGCTATCAGAAAGCGTTTAACTTTCCAAATATGTTTGTATGCCAAAAATATTTACCAGAAATGCTGGAAACTTGGTTTGCGGCTACCAATTACTATGCTTACAATTATGAAAAGATCTTAAAAGTTCTAGCTAAGAAATATAAATACACAAAGTAAATTGGTTTTTATAGCTGCAACCTTCGGTTTCATTGAAGAGTTACTTAGTATGCCATATTAACTGAGACGGTTCAGAATATTAGCAAGATGAAAGATTATAATACAAAACTTAATATTAAAACTGAGTTAAAACAGATTATAGCAAAAAATTAAGGACTTGTTGCAGTAAAATTCATACGCCAATATCTAACATAAGATCTTAGCGCATCTTTTTCAATTAAATTTCTCAAATATGATCTTAGGAAATTGTTATGCTTTAAATATGACACCATTACAACAAATCACATTTTCAACGTATAAAAGCTTGCTCAGATGTAAAGATATATATATATATATATATATATATATATATATATATATATATATATATATATATATTATACATTTAAAAATTTTTTTTGTTTTGTTGGTTATTGCAACAACAAATACAAATACCAATAAAAAATTCTACTTTTTTGCCAAAAATTGAAATACATTTTTTTTTATACTGTTGTAGTGTTTTGTAGAGGGTGGGCAATTTAAAAAATTAAATTTAAACCAGCGGTTATTTCGAATATGGCAATACTTGTGTCATTCTATTTTGTCACAAAACTTAGTATATTATCTTCGCTGAACGAAATGAATTGATTTAGGGTTGAACGTTGGGATTTAATTGAAATTTAGCATCATTTAAAATTATCTTTCCGAATAAAGCTCAGAAAAACCAAACGTGGTCTTACAGAAGAAAATGCACCCATTACGAGTGACTGTTTGGTGCGACTTCTGGAGCGGATGCAGCATTGGCCCATATTTCATATTTCGCAACCATTACATTCAAGTGTTATGCCGACAAACCAGAGACAATTGACCATTTAAAAGCCAACATTCGCGATGCCACTACAGAGATACGATCCCACACATTCGCAAAAGTTCTCGAAAATTGGTCCGATCGAATGTGGTACTCTTAAGCCAGCCGTGGCAGCCATATGAATGAAATAATATTTCATTTCTAACCGGAACAATTTTGGCAAAATTTTAAACCGTTTTTGTTTTATTGAATTTTTAAATTTAAGCTTTTAAATTGCCCACCCTATATTATTAATTTTTTATATCTGACTTAATATATTTTCAAAAGATTGTTCAATAAAACTTTTTTCTCTATTCATATTTCAAATTTTTAGATCATATTTTCGGATTTTTACTCAATATTTTATGCGCAGAAAACACTGTCTTAATAGCATATATCTTGTTTCTCTAGTTATCACAAATCGTTTATTTTTTACAGTTTCTATATTATAGCCGCACCTTAACAAATGAGCTTAAAAAATTTAAGTATATTACTTTATGATTAATTTTTTTTCTATAATAATGAGTTGACTCTCTACTGTTAAAAAAAACGCAAAAAGTAGTTGCGGCATACTGCACAGATGGTTTAAGCGGATTTGTTCTGTGATTGCCTTCCAATAATACCTAACTGCAGCTTTTAATTCAGTTATTGTGCGGTATGTTTAGCCCCTTGCATTCTAATCGGGTGAACAAGCTTTCCATTGGCTTTATATATATATTTTGAGATTTTAACAACATGAGCGTTTGCTAACTATTATGAATAGAGGTATTATCTAGCGGAAATTCATATTATATATGTTTTTTCCGCAGGATGG
The DNA here is from genome assembly GCA_023159175.1 of Wohlfahrtia magnifica. NCBI lineage: Eukaryota > Metazoa > Arthropoda > Insecta > Diptera > Sarcophagidae > Wohlfahrtia > Wohlfahrtia magnifica. The sequence continues at coordinate 1,405,447 of JAKWBJ010000496.1, read as the reverse complement.
TGCCTCTGCTTTTTAAAGGTTTCAAGAAGTATGGTGTATGTACCTACATATTTTACTTATTGCAAAAAAAAATATATTATCAAATTCTGTTCTAACCAAAGTTAATGCTCCTAATATTTTGGCATTATTATAAGCCATAACACTCTAAAAACATACTCAATGATTCAAGAAGAAATATTTTTTTTACCATTATCAAGGGCTAATTATAAACCAAGAGAAATGCAAATTTTCATACTGCATGTGTATATGTATGTATGTATAAAGAGACATGCTGGCAAACATGCTATTTGTGTTATATTTAATGTGCTTTTCTTTTTTTTTTGTACACATGTGCCTAGTTGGGTCGGAAAAACGATATTCCTTAAGAAAGTTTTTATGTGAACACTTAAATTAATAACTACATAAGACATAAGAAAGGTTTCCGTTTAGCATGTGTGTAAATGAGTATATAAAGTAAAATAAGTGATTGCATACATGTACATCTGTATGTATGTATGTATGTATGTATGTATATGCATTATGCAACAATCTGGTTAAGATTTTAATTATAGACGCAGATATTTAAAGACAATTTATAAATTTTAATAATATTTTATTGAAACAATTACTTAAGTTTAAAAAACAAATAAAATTATTGGACAAAAATAAGCCCATTATTCTCAAAGTACATTATTTGAAAACTAAATATAACAGTTTTTCAGATGGGTATCATTAACAACTTTTGCAGTTATGTTCTGTTTCTTGTTTCTATTCTGAAAGTTCTATACTTGTCTACACACTTTATTCTTAAACTACTCTGACTATTGCGGTTCTTGCAATAATACCTTGATAAAAAAGTTTTCAGAATAACCCCCGTGTGGCGGTCCTATCGTTCCGATTTGAGTTTTTTTTTTTTGCTAAGTTGGTACATCTGTTGTTGATATTCTCGCTAAATCTTAGCGCATAGCTTGACATTTGCAAAAGCTACGTAGGAAAGAGTACATCTATCTCTATGTGTGTTGGCGATTTTTTACGATTTTAGAAACGGCTGCTGCAACGTGTGCTCGGTAATGGTTTTTTAACTCGATTGAACAGAAAGAAGTCATAGGCAGCCAAATCAGGTAAATTCGGTAGCTGTTGAATAGTATTTGTTGCTGTTTTTGTCAAAAAAATTTGAAGAATGATGGCACAGTGCGACGGTGCGTTTTTTTGATTCAAAATCCAAGAGTTTTCTGCCCACAGTTCTGGTGTCTTTCGGCGACTTGCTTCACGCAAACGTCTCGTATCACTCAAATAATACTCTTTGTTTACTGTATGGCCTTCTGACAAAAACTCGTGATGCACTACACCGTTGTAATCCATGAAAACCGTGAGCATTGCCTCCTTTTTTGACTGAAAACGACGTGTTTATTTTGGTCTCGGCTGATTTGATAAACGCCATTCACTTGCCTGATGTTTGGATTGCGTTTCGTTCTCATAAACCCACGTTTCATGTCCAGTAATGATTCTTTTGATGAATATGGAATCGGATTCAGCCTCGCAAATCATTTCTTTTTAGGTTATTCCGAAAACTTTTCGATCATGATAGTATAAGATAAATAAGTTTATTTTTCATTTTCTGCTATGGTTATATGCTCTGTTATTCTAAATAACTCTCACAAAACTTGGAGAATGTAAATATTTCAGAACAATTTACATTTTTTATGGAAATTATATCGTGATGACAACTTCACAATGTTTGTTTTTAGAGAGCATATAACAAATTATCTGCAATATCATATGAGTGTGTGTTAAGCCGATTGACGTTATAAATTATCTACAACTTCGAGCAATAAGACCTGCAGGGCATTCCCCTCTTACGTTTTAAATTATATCTGTAAGTATGTGTTTTAAACATGCAAACCAAAAAACATACTTAATACTTTTTCTTGAGAAAAATCCATATGCATATGACTGGCTACAATTCTTTAATAATTTCATTCTTTTCCTCTTTTTTATTCTTATTTTCTACTATTTTTCATGTCACATAAGCGGTCGCTACCGCTTTATAGAAACAAAAAGTTTGTTTATTTTATTTAATATTTTAATTAAACTTTTTTTAAATTAGTGTCGGTTTATATAATTAAAGTTTAAATAATAACACGAACCTTAAAAAAATATTTGTGTAGTCCTTAATGAGTTTAATTTAACGACAGCAACAACAGCAGAATATTTTTAATGATAAGTAATAACAAGTATACGGTGTGTGTGGGGTGTTAAAATATCTTTATTTATTAAAAAGTGTTTCCTAAGGTTTATTTGCGGTTTTAATAATACTAAATCTTAAATAAAAATAATATTATAACAAGTGCATTAAAATCTATAAAAATATAAAATAAATAATAAAAATAAATTTTGTATACACAACAAAATCATATAAGCAATTCTTTTTAATAACAACCTATTCAAAATGGTAAGTAACTTACTTATTTCCTTGTTGAAAGTACTAATATTAGTTTTATTTAAATAAATGTTTAGTTTCGAAAAACTCTGAATGTTTGTTGTACTTATCACACCCACCAAAGTCGTGCAACAATAAAAACATTAGTGATAAATTCGTATTTTAAATTTTTGTGTTCAATGCGAAAAATATTTATTGTAAAATACTAAAATTAAACTTAAATACCCTGCAAAATTTATATACACTCGTATATGCTGCATTACCATAAATGGTTGTATTCAATGTTATGAAATTTGACAAACTTTTCTTATAATCAAAGGCGGAAAATTGTGGTTTAAGCTAAAATAGATTAATAAATTTTTGTATTAAAATCTGCTTCTGAACTTATCAAACCATCATTTAAAATTGGGTTTTGGATAACCTCGGCTCGCACAGATTCAGTAAAAAAAATAAAATTTTCTACGTAAACTTCTACTAAAAACAAATTTCCATAAATAACAGTTTAAAAAAAAATTGTGACGAAATGTATAATATTGTCAACCTTGACCAATTTCAGCATACTAATTTAATTTCAGCATACCAATTGTTCTATTTTCGGCAAAAAAATAAGTAATCATCGCATGCTACTTTGCTCCATTTGATATAACGTTGCGATTTTCATCATTCTGCAGGCTCATATTCTGCAGCACACAATACATTCTCCAGGGTGCATTGACAACGCTTGAACTGCTTCTGGCTGCTTTATTTTTTTATTTCATATAAGTTTACAACCTAAGTTTACACAGACTTCATTACAAATTATTTACAAATTTTAAGACAGAAATTATTGGATAAGTCTTTAAAAATTATACATATCAATATCTGCTATTCAGAAAGGTTATAGTATTCACTAAAAAAATTAACATTTATCATTGTTGTTTTATTATTCAGAGTATGTAATATAATAAGAGCTAATCTGATGATAAGATGATAGATTAATAGTGGGATTGCAATGTAGGCTTCGCAGGCAACATAAAAGAAACTGTTTTCGAATAGATTTGATGCGATCAATATGAATGTTATATAAAGGATCTCATACTACAGAACCATATTCAACTACCGGTCTAACTAATGATGTGTATAATAATTTAGAGAAATATGGATCGATAAATTCCTTACTCTACCTTTTTAGTAAAGGAGAGAACAACAACTCTAGTAACGATCAAATTTATGTGCTGATTAAAGCTAAGCTTAGCGTCGAGCATAGTACCAAGATCAAGAAAGGTTATTACAGATTCAAGCAGTACTGTGTTGATTATATATGTCTTAGGAATGCAGTTGTTCCAATAGAAGCTCATATGTTTGCATGTCTTTAATTCTATTATTCAGAGTATGTAATATAATAAGAGCTAATCTGATGATAAGATGATAGATTAATAGTGGGATTGCAATGTAGGCTTCGCAGGCAACATAAAAGAAACTGTTTTCGAATAGATTTGATGCGATCAATATGAATATTATATAAAGGATCTCATACTACAGAACCATATTCAACTACCGGTCTAACTAATGATGTGTATAATAATTTAGAGAAATATGGATCGATAAATTCCTTACTCTACCTTTTTAGTAAAGGAGAGAACAACAACTCTAGTAACGATCAAATTTATGTGCTGATTAAAGCTAAGCTTAGCGTCGAGCATAGTACCAAGATCAAGAAAGGTTATTACAGATTCAAGCAGTACTGTGTTGATTATATATGTATTAGGAATGCAGTTGTTCCAATAGAAGCTCATATGTTTGCATGTCTTTAACTTTAATTCCATTATATTTACGTTACCCCATGTATAAAAATTATTTATATCCTGATGTAAAGAAATTATTATAAGTGTAAAAAATTTTTATATCATCAGCAAACATTAAATATATATATATATATATATATATATATATATATGAGAATGTTTTAAAGCAGTTGGTAGATAATTTATAAATAAGGAAAAAAGCATTGGTCCAATATGGCTGCCTTGTTGTACCCCAGAAACAACATTTATAGATTTAGACAGGTGAGATTTAAAAAGAACATTTTCTTTTCTATCTTCAAGATATGAAATAATCCAGTTTAGACTATTTAGTGAAAAGCCTATCATATATAGCTTGTGACTAAAATGCTTTGCTAAAGTCGGTATATATGGTATCAGTTTGTTGATTATTTGCAAATCCATTGCTAACTAGTAGGAGTAGGTTAGAGATTGTTGAAGTAGGCAATTCGGGATACCATCTGGTCCATGTTTTGTAGTGGGATTCAATTTTAATAATTCGAACTCAATTTCGGCAAGACCAATTTTCGAGAAGTTGACAGTTGAGTTTAAAGAAATTTTATAAGGATAATCAGTATTATAATATTTAGAATCAAAATAGGTTATGGAAAAGAAATTAGCAAACATATTAGGTATTAGAGAGCAATCATCAGATTCGTTATTTTGGAATTTCATAACTGGAGGAAAACAACAAGACTTCCTTTTGAATTTTACAAAGCTGATATTTATAATTTTTATAAAGAGCAATATTTAAACTATTGTACTTAGCTTGGCAGACAGAATAATCAATACATAATCAATTGGAGAATTAATTTATATATTTAATATATTTTTTATAAAGTTTATTCTTTTTAATTTTCAGCATCGAAAGTTGTTTAGTATTCCAAGGAGGACCAGGGGACAGACGAGCAAAACATTATGGTACGCATATTTCCATAATGGATAAAGTAATATTATAAACATATCAAATTCAGCAACTCTGTTTGTTGACGAGCCAATTGTGCCAAAAATGGAAGACTTCCATAAAATGGACGTAATTTACGGAACACATTTCTCACACAGCACGAATTTCGATAAAAAAAAAATCCAAAAATTTGAAAACGTTGTTCATCTTTTTGTCAAGTCATTTTGCATTGACAAACCTTACTGAGAATTTTTGACATTGGCTCATGTCATGAGTCTTTGATTAGACTGAAAAACTGAAAACAAAAGGAACAACCGTAACTTATCATTAAATTATTTTTACGGTAGATACATATCTAATCTAATGCATAAAACGGAAGACAAAAATAAATCTTATCAACCGATCTAAATAGGGTTTTTTTTTAATTACTCTCTTATATTTATGATCACTATTCTCTTGAAAATCATCATGAAAGGATTAACGTTTGAACAAAGCTACTAAATTATCCATATTAATTTATACAAAATTATTTTTAGCGATAGGAGTCATTACTGGCTTAAAAGGTTCGTTAAATTGAAATATAGGGAATGACAGACAGAACCAGGAGCCCGCGTTACACTCGAATCGAAATCAATGAGTTTTTGGTTTAAAAGTATGGATGACATTGATTGAGGCGATATGTGGTTTCAACAGTATGGTGCTACGTGCCATACAGCGACCACAAACATCAGCTTATAAAAATCAAAATTTAACGTTACTGTCAATAATACTCGAAATCGAAAGATGTTAAGCAACTTCACGTAAGCAGAGCTCGCCATAATCTGTGTATCTGTTTAAACTGCGGTTTCAAAATAAACGGCACCGCACATGGTACTTTAGCGAGCATCACTCAATTTGCTCTTCTGATAGTAATATTAACATCCTGCCTTAAATCGTGTATCTATATTAGGGAAGTTGGTTATTCGACTTTTTTCAAAAACCAGTTTTACGAATAATTCGAAAAATTAATCAAATAACCGGTTAACCGTTTTTTATTTAAATAAAATTTTTCTCAATTCTTGTTGTATCTTTGTCCCATATTGTAGTTTCTTGCAAGTAAGTGTGCTAGAACAACGTTCGGATTTTTTAGGGCCTTAAAGGAATTTTTTTCTTCGAGAATATAACAGCATAATACTATATCTGGTGATTAATTTTTTACAGCGTATTTTGTAAGAATTTTATTTGCCAGACCAAGTAGTCCCCTGGTGACGAGGAGCCTTTTCAGCTTAGTATAAAAGTACATTCAATACATCTAGACTTGTTCTTTTAATCGATTTCGAAATATTTTCAGACTTCAGTGAACATCTGTGTACGCTAGTGAGGTATGTTAAGTAAGACACCAGCCCACCGATTAACAAGTCTTCGGTTCAATCCCAGGCCACACCATCTGATAATTTTTAACAGCGATATCACCTCACAATATTGCTAGCGACTGGTTACGAGTATTTATGCTGTTGAAAACTTGACTAATATATATGCTGTTCGGAACCAGCATCTGTAGATTTTTTCAATGAGTCTAGTGTCTATAAAAAGTTGTTGTTGCTCAAGTTGCATATTTTTTCGATCCACTGCGGTTTTCACGTTGTTTGTTATATATATAAAAATAAGATGTTATATATATATTAAATTTCGAAAAATACTTAAAGGATGAGTATATTTGTAATATATTTGTAAAACATATAAAACCGTATAAAATTTATACATATTTTAATTAACCAGTTACTCGTGTTATATTAACCAGCTTATTCGATATTAGAAAAATTGTCATTTTCGAAAAACCGTATTCGACAAAATTAAGAAACCGGTCAAAAATAAAGCTTCAATCTTCCTAATCTATATTAACACGCCAAGTGCACGAGACTATATTGGTGGTTTAACACTGAACATAAACACCATAGTTATTAAAATTTTAAGCAATAGCACAAAAACTACTTCTGAAATTAAGCTAGAATTAATAAAATATCCCTACAATTACTCTGGCATATAATTTCCATCTGAAATTATTTATAAGTACTATAAGTAAGCTTAACCCACTTTCTGAAGCATCAAAGTAAGACAAATTTCAATGGATTATACATACATATATACATATTCCAAACTAACAAGGGGGACTTCTTATAATTCAGGAGCTGGCCAATTCTATTTTTTTTTACTCATTAAACGGGATTTACAGCTTAACACCCGCTGCATAAGTTGGAGCAGTTTTTCATAGACAGCCGCAGGTGATAAACTTGAAAATTGTCAAGTGGTCTGGCCTAGGATTGAACCAAAGACTTTTTGATCGGTAGGCGGGTGTCTTACGAACAATACCACAGCGGTACTGGTTTTGTGTATAATTTAATTAAACTTTACAGGTCATATATCCTACTAGCTCTGAATTATAAGTAAGCCGGTGACTCAAGGAAACAAATGTTATATTGATTTAATCACGATAAACAATATTCCGATTGTTGTTGTTGTGATATATACTGCCTCCATCATCGTTTCACTTGTGTTGAAATAAAATTCTAAAAAATTCTTTTATTTTTTTATAACAACATGTTATGTTAGACGAGTAGTTTTATTCGTTTTTTTTCTCTATTTTACAGTACGGATTTGTAAATTACGCCCTGGAGCTATTGGTGTTAAAGCATTTTGGCGAAGAAATATGGGAAAAAATTAAGTAAGTCAAATTGTATGAATTCTACTTTTTATTTACTTGCATATATATATATATAAATATATATATATATATATATATATATATATATATATATATATATATATATATATATATATATCATATAAGCGCTTGTGTGAAAAAAAAATAAATCAAATTTATAAGAAAAAGGACTATTTGTCTTTGATCGTTTGACCATTTTGGTTTTCTATGAACTATCAATTTACATACATTCAGTTGTAAGTTGTTATAATGATCTTAATTATTTAAGGCATCCAGACGTGCAAAAGAAACTACTGAGGAAATATAACAATAATTGATATACAGAAAAAACATGCACATACATACGTACATACATTTTTTATATATTTTTTTACTTAGTTCTTATTATTTATACAAAAATAAAAGACGCAAAACGTATAATAATACGTATATAATTCTCATAATTCACAAGTTATGAAATATTGACTCCCGCTGTTACTTAATGAAATTTTTGATATATGTATCCGGCAGTGCTGCCACCATAGAGACAAAAAATTATACAAAATATGAGCAAAAATAGTACAAATAGTAGAATTTTTTTTAATTTCCATTATTTTTAGTAACTAAATAAAGAAGGTTATTTGTACTTAAGCGTGAGTAATTCACGAAATGTAAAATTTGGACCTGCTTTTCAGAGAATAGAGTTTGTTGATATGCTAACAAATATGAGTGGTTTTATTTGAAGGAAGATTTTAACTAACCGAATGGGAATGTCAATAAGTGGGTGTTTCAGCACGGCAATTGCCTAAATACTAGTCGAAATTAGTGAAAGAATATATTCAAGTCTTGGATTGGTCATCTCAGTCAGCAGACTTGAGTCCTAAGGAATTTTAAAGCGTAGTGTTGGATCAGGTCATCTTAAAAATATGCAGGCGGTTCAGATATAGTTTTGCGTTAAACATGAGTTGCTAAGGCTGGCATTTAAGTTTTTGTTGAAATAAATTTGATTCGTTTCACATATTCAAACTTATTCGAAGATAATTCGATGCAATCAGTGAACAAAATATGACTTTTTGAAAGCTGGAGTATTCAACAAGGCAAAAAATCTATATAATACAACGTTACCATACAGCTTAATTTATCATCTCAGCATGATCTGGTACAATCACTGGACAAAACTATTATCGAAAATTGATGGGCCATCTTGATCAAAATATCGCAAAACATACCAAATAAGTTACAAAATTACGTTTTAGATGCTTTACTCAAATTAAGGTGCATTTTTATACTTTCTGAGTTTTTGTTGTTTTTATATATTTAGTATACAATTAATTACCTGAAATAATATTTATGTCTTTTTAAGCTTTGAAGATTCACTTACTAAGAAGGTAACTTTTTTGCAAGATTTTTTCTATACTTAATTTTTTATGGTATCAAAATAGTACAAAGTTTATAAAAAAAAAACTTTATGGTATAAGAATTATACAAAGTTTTTATAGTAGTAGAGATTTTGTATAACTATACAAAAAGTGGCAACACTGGTATTCAACGTTTTTTTTTTAAGTTACGCAAATTTAACTCATTACAAAACACAGATATATATTTTTAATATTTTTTTTTGGTGACATTAATGTTTAAAGATGATTTCAGCCATGTGGTCGCCACGGCATTCGCCAATCTTTTGGAATGTTAACTTCAAGGTATTAAATTTTTTCTAGTTTATCGACGTCGAAAAGTCAATTTACATAACCCCAAAGCAAATAATGCAATGGTCTTAGGTCACACGATCTTAGAGGCCAATTAAGTGAAGGGACTCTTTTATCAAAAGTTTCTTTGAGTAAATCAATTATAGAGTACGCTGTGTGTCATGTGGTTCTGTCATATTGGAACAACATGTATGCAAAATTAATGCCAACTAACTGATTTACGAAAAAATTTCTAATCATTTCTAAATTTCGCCAGCACATAAAGCGCATTAAACAGTAATTTTCTGTGGAAAAAATCTGGTGGATTATCCCCACTCTAATTGTGGCAATTCTGGTTATTTACGTACCCATTCATTCAAAGGGCTACAGCGAAGAACAAAATAATTTTGGCGAATAGAAGCATTATTTTAACAAAAAATTTCAACAATTTTCAAGCGTTGCTTTGGAGTGAGTCTATCCATAATCAAATGACAAATCAAACTGAACAATAAGCAACTATCAGCTGTTAAATCGGTTGTCAAGTAAAACAGTGTTGCCAACTTAAAGTTATGTACCTCATTATAAGTAAATGTATTGAAATAAATTTATAGTTCAAAATATATGATATGGCTAGGTTTGGTTACGATGAAAGAAGGAGACATTAAAAAGAAAATGCAGTCTTATGCAGTCTTATGCACGTAAACGCACACCTAGGCCAGAGATCGGCCTTTTGTGCGCTTTTTATTCTTAGTATCTTCTGTTCGAGACGCCAAAATAAGAAAAGCCCTTCCTTTGCCAGGAATAGGACGAGGTTCCTTCCTTTGCCAGGAACGTCGTACTATTCTTGGCAAAGGAAGGAACCTCGCACTATTCATGGCAAAGGAAGGGCTTTTCTTATTTTGCCAAGAATAGTACGAGGTTCCTGGCAAAGGAAGGACAGTGGTATAGGACTTTACTTAG